>CM035813.1:55138565-55705002 GCA_020458035.1 Magallana ariakensis
TTCTGATTCTAGGGCGGGACCAAATTAGTCATAATTATAGTATTAATGCATTTAATGTTTAAAAAATGATTGGTCTTCTTTACTTCTGCTGATACTAAATAAAACTGACTGCATATAAAGATGAAATTAAAGCAATCTATCGAAATTTTAAATTTCATGTCTCCCAATGTAGGGATTTGAATCTAGGGCGGGGCCAAAACATTCCTATAATATTTATGGTAGGGATTCTTAATGCAGGGTGTGGCCAAAATGGTCATTTAGTGATGATGTATATAATGCTTAAAAACATCAACTGACACAGAATACAAACTGATTGTATATTTAGAAAAAAAAACCCACACTAAGCTGTCATCTTTAATAATACTTCATGTCATCTACATGTAAGCCAAGGGTTATGGTTGAGGGGGGGGGGTATATATTTATTTTGTTATTTTATTCTGCTAAGGAACTTCAATGAAAGAATTGAGTTAATTCACATATTAACAAAAGATAAAGAATGAAGCTGTCTATCAAAGTAAAGATATTGTAAAAGCATTGGAAAGAGTTCAGGCAGTTTCCCTTCTTCATACTGAAGTTATTTTCCCTTGTTTGTTTATATTAAGTAATTAATCATTAAATATAATGTATTTAAGAAGTTGTATGATCAAAAGAATTATGCATGAACAAATAGACTTCTTAATAGTAAAGTCATAATTGGCTATTCCAAATCACTGATAAGCATACATGTAAAATTATTTTGGTATAAATACCAGATGGTGATTATCCTTGTGTGCCAATAATTCGACAGTCTTAGTGTCTATAGGTCTTCTTTACAAATAAAATGAGCGATAATTTTGAAATCTTATATGTTTATCTTGAATATCAACCATAGCTTGCTTTTTGTACATAAGTCGATTAACCTTTTTGCATTTCATTACTTCCATTCACAGAGTATAAACTCATCAACAAAATAACGCCGCCATTACTAGGTCCTAAATTCGACGATTTAACTATATTGCCTTGTCAGATAAATTTATCTTCACAACATTACTTGTTTTTCCTTAAGGTATCTCACTCCTCACGTTTAGAATTCATTGCGCAGATGATCATTATATTTTAAATGAATATGATTTTATTTATTTAAACATATAAGAAAGAATAATAATTCATCATTACACAACATTCATAAACAAAATACATCTAAATTCAAGAAACAAACAAGTTTTCTGGGGAACTAATTTTTTTCGTGCGGAATGTTTTTTAAATATTATGAATTTTAAATATATTTTTCTTTTAATTATATTGTTTTCATTATTCACATTTTTAACATTTGATAGGTTTGTAACATATTCTATAGGTTCTATGTTACTTGTACAAAATTAAATCTTGAGAGAGTGATAGACGTTTAGCATAAAATCATGCAAATATATAAACATTTCTGAATTGTTTAAGCTAAATTTTACGAGAATTTTACCTTTGAAGCCATATATCTAAAATTTGACATCACTGACCCCCATGTTTTATAATGTCCAAATGATACTGAATACATATAAAGGCAAACTAGAATAATGTTATAAAATTCTTGATATTCAAAAAGTTTTTATTTCAAATCAAATTATAACTATTATAGAAGTTGTCTATTTTAAGTGCAAAAAGGTCACCAAAAGCTTAATGCAGCTTTGTACAATTTTTTTTCGTTATCCCTTTATTCAGTGTGACCATTGTGCATAATTAAAAACAAAATTTGAAAAACTAAGTTTGCTTAATAAAAAATACCGACAAGAAATCGTAATCAGGCTGAAATTCTATTTCAGGTGCAAAAAGGTCAATTTAAATTGGCAATAACACAGAGGGATGAACACTGACACTCACCCCCCATTATTTTTGATTTTTTAAAGTATGTTTTGTCTACAGATTTCAATGATATACTTCTCAAGAAATTTTGATACAAGAACATTGAGGAATGGGATACCTTAATGAATTTTCAGTCTTTGCAGATGATACATCATAAGGTTCGTCATAGCGTTTTTATTTTCTAGTACGATGATTTAAATTCAGAGTAAAGGTGGATTAACAAAATTTGGTCTTTTCTGTTAGGAAAACTTCAAAAATTAATTTCTTACTTGATGTACTTGTTTGAAGTGCATTTTAATAAATGCCTAGCCAGTTTATTGTTAGTCTACCATAGTACATGTATCATATGCATAAAAAATTGTGCATGTTCCTGCAAAAACGAACGAGATTTAAACAAAAAACGAACATCGTCGAAATTTGGACCCTGTTGGTTTAAGGACCTTCGGTCATAAATGTTAATAAAATTTAATATTCAAAAGCTGGAACAGGAGAAGTGAGAAACATTTCATAACTTTTAAAGCTGTAGTTTGTTTTGTTTAAACACCCACATGAGAGTTGCCCCTGCGGATGGGGGATGAGAGGTTGTTTAAAAAAAACATGTATACTAGCCACCTTGTTTTAGTTTATCTATGTAAACATATACACTTAAAACCTAATCTTGAAAGTTAACAAATATGGGAAAATTATTTTCTATCAGAGTCTTGCACCTTTTCAATATCAGATCATGCACTCTATCGTTACGTTATTTGCTACACTTACAGGTTTCATAGTCCTTTTTAAAAGATTTCAGGCAGGGAGGTGGTCGTCATTACAGTATTATAGTTTTTCTACTCCATGATGAAACTCAATCAAATGCTTATATGAGACTCCTCGACAAGTTTGTGTTTGGGCTATGGTACTCAGGTGACCGTTAAGGCCTATTGGCCTCTTGTTTTAATAGTCTAAGAATCTGATATGATAGAGTACCGACCCGTTTTGATATATCCACTGACATTTAAGCGGACGCCTTTGATTGATACAAAGGATCAATTTACAAGGCCTTACTAATAAAGGTTTTATCTAACAAAGGGTTCGACTTCATCCATTGACACGGGTCCTACCTCAGCGTACCATGGAGTGTATTACAAATACATTGAAACATCCGCAAATGCCCGTGGACACAGAGCAATACTGGAGAGCTCAGTGACATTCCAAGGTAAACCGCACCTCCATTACTTTGCATTGCTATTTATAAATCATTTATTAACTTCATTTAAGGTTATTTACATCTTTAAGGAGGCTGGATGTCAACAATCAGATCTACATAAACATCTTAATTATGACTTGTTCAGCTATAAGCTATTTTTGGTAAAGGAAACAGTTTTTTTTACCATTACAAATTCGGTATTTTCCAATATTTTATATAGAACTCTTCTTCTAAAGGAGATCTATACAGTATATAATTGGCCACGACTATCGAGTCCTCTTTATTAACAGAGAGTGTCAGAGTAGTATTCAGGTTGTAAATAAAAGGAGTCCAATTTTATTTTCAGTAAGGTTAATTTACTTAGAAAAAAAAATGAAAATGGTGTTTGGTCTTATAAAACTTTTAAAGCAACAAAAAACTTTTTTTTCAAAAAAGTGCAATATAGTTCAAATTATTTCAAATCATAACAGATAAGTCTCGCTAAGGTTTGAAATATGCATGTATAAGTATTATATTTGATTGCTTTCATACAAAGATGATTTTATGCTCAGACTCGAAAAAATACTTGTATCTTCAGGGGGTAAAACGCTAATCAATCAGTCAAGCGATCAATATTGTGTAAAGGAGAAACAATTTCAATTTTGTCTGTCAATTTTTGTATCCTATTCATATACAATGAATGTGCAGTTACTTTAAGCATTATTTTAACAAGCTAAAACCTTCTGCCTGACGATGTACTACCACATGTATGGGGCCACTATAAACACCCTCACCATCAGAACTCAGAAAGAAAACAACGCCGCCATAGACCGCTGGACATTGTCTGGTAATCAAGGCAACGTCTGGCACCATCTGTCTGGGGTTAACCTTCCTCTGGACCCCCAAACAAAAGTAAGTAAGAAGTTATAGGCACGAGTTTTTACAACAAAAGAAATCTTTTACAACTACAAAAAAAAAATAACTATCAAAGATACTACTCTACTAAACCCTTTACCGGATTATTAGGTAAATACCAAGGTATCTGACTATGGTGAATGTTTTGAAAAATTCAAATGTGTTATACATGTATGATAGACCACTGTTTAAAGAGTTTATGAATCCTTGATTTTAGGCATCTTAACTGCCAGGTTAAATATACATCTTTTTGAAATAACTTTACAAATGGAAATGGTTTTTCCCATCGGAAAAAAACATTTTGTCCTATAGGATATGATAAATTTCCTACTGGAATTAAAGAACTTCCCTTAGGAATTTTGATTTCGATAAAATTTGAACAAAACTCTGATTGAAAATACTACACACTTGAAGAAAAATATTTTTCAAATCGGAATTTTTATTTTTCCATGAGATATTAATTTATAATTGTAAATATCTTACCTGTCAGATGAAACACACTAAATATAAAAGTGGCTATATACTCTAAGACAATAGTCTATCATTTAATTCTTGAATATACATGTTTTATAAAACTGTTTTTAAGCGGATTCTCTCTAGTTATTATCCGACACGTTGCTACATGTACTAGTGTTCTTTAACTTACAATATAATGTTTTTTGCCTTCTTGTTTTAGATTATCATTGAGGCTACAAAAGGATCCAGCTACACTGGAGACACTGCGATCGATTACGTTGAGCTCTGGCGATTTTCATGCCCGTAGAAAATGGCGTAGTCAAAACAAATGCTCACAAGAAACTAGCATACATTATAAAATGTACTTCGACCTAGATATTGACCTTCATGGATTTGTAGCGTACCGTATCAGTCAATCAAAATTAAACGGCAAATATAGTTTACCAACAGCAGGAGACGAGTACATGGCATTACATCTTTCATATTGTTTTGTAGAATGACGAAGGCAATAAAGGACTAGAATATGTTGTATTATTAAATTAAAATGAACTTGCCAATAAAGCTATTTTATGGGTTTATATTAAAGGTGCGTTCAGGGTTCAACAGATTGTCACCAAGGGATGCCAATGGTTGCAATTGGTAGCAATTGGTTACCAACGTGTACCATCGGTGTACTTTCGATTTTAAACGAGGTCACCAAATCTACCAGCAGCCTAGAGCTTAGACAAGTTTGGTGCGTGACGTCATCAGAAGAGTTCAACATGGCGAGATTGGAGAAATCGATGGGCCTCGGCGAGGATCTTTTTCCAATTGTAATCGATATAGACGACAGAAAACAAACATTTTTAGTCAAACAGTCGGCAGCAGCATTCATTTCTGAGAGTTAGTTTTTATAAAGAATTTTAGCTTTCCAATTTAGCGACGGTGTTCATGTATATAGGCCTATATATGGATTTATCTAATCCGAGATTCCTCTGATTCTAACTCCCGAAAATGGGGATTAGAATCGGAGGAATCTCTGATTAGGGTAGATCTAGATTATGTGTTATGAATGCTTTTAACTCCATAAATGATCTGACTAGATATTCCTGATGATTTATGCACACACAACACTTGCACGTTCGTTGACAGACTATAACATATGTCCAAGATTCTCATTTTTACACATACATTAATCATATTTTTTAAAATTAAGATAACACTTATAATGTTATTATCTTGAAATACCAATTTTATATAACTTTTAATAAATGTGTTACTTTGGTTAGTGGTTACATATATATACACCTTGTTATTGCATGGTAATTAAAAATATATCTTTAAATAATTTAAGGAGTCTCGGGGGTGAATGTTTCAAACATACGATTTTCTTTAATTTTTTTCTATTGAAAGGTCAACTTAAGAGTAAACTATGTACAAAATATAAAGTAAATTGACCGGATATTTTTTCTGTTTACCGCGCTCAAATTTTGCTTTTATGTCCGACATTTAGATAGGATTATATAGGAAAAAGAGTGTTATCATTTTCAATTTAATAATAAAAAAGAAATACAAACATACGATTTTCTTTTAATTTTCAGCGATGGAAGGTTAACGTTTAAGTAAACTTTTTGTTGAATTAAAACGAAATTGACCGGATGGTTTTTATGCTACCCGCCCTTATAGTTTGGTCCTATAACGTATATTGGTAGACATTTTACATATAAAATTGTATGGAATAAAAGGATGTTTACGAATCAAATTTAATTTCATTTGTAATAAATAAAAAATTTGCCTTTCCACTTACACAGAACATGAAAGGATCGCGCATGTGTTTTTATTTTGCAAATTATACTTTCAATTTAAATTATTGACGCTGCAATAAAAATGCACGACTTTTTTTTTTGGTCAATTGTTACGTCAAAGTCTCAACTGACGTCATCGTAAGACGTTGACTTCGACGTGGATAACGTCGATTTTGAAGAAGCGGCGAAATGAATAGAATACTTCTGAATATTATTCTAAGGATTCATTTCAATAAAAATAATTTTTATGATTAGTATTTTTAAAAAATGAAAACGTTACATGATAAGCTGTATATTTGAACATTTTTCTCTAAATTTGCGTTTTACGACAGTAATGCGCAATACCCTGCGCAGAGGGCGCAAAATTTTAAACCCGCAACCGACCTTAAGCTGTTTGATTATTTCTGCCACATTTTGACTATCATTTCTACATGTAGGCCAACTTCTGCCAAGAAACAAATTTGAAATTGCTTTCGTCATTTTTTCTTGTAGATAATTTATTTTTAGGCAAGGCTGGTTATATTAGATTGTTTAAAAAACATCAAATGCCAGGTGTGTTGGGAATAAACTCAATATTACTATGAATTTTCATTTCTTATTTACAGATTATGAGGATTTCACCAAAGCAATTCAAAATTATTTTTACCATAAAAAAGAAAATGCATCCCTCATGGAATACCTCAGTAATGTTGAAAGTTTAACCAAAGAGTACCTAGACAAAGCGTCTGCAGGTCCCTGTGCCAGCAATGAGCCCACGCCTAACAGTAGCACCAGCAAGGATGATGCATGTTCATCCACCAGCCCCAAGACCAGGATCAAGGATTATGATGATACCCATGATGATGATTGCTTCGGGAATGACTGCAGTGAGGATAACATTGACACAGAAAAGAAGGGAAGACTAGAATGGGGTATCTACATGTCCAGAAAACTTCTTTCCATCTACAAGGAGAATGCAGACACATTGCAGACAACCCGAAACAAAAAGAAAGTATGGGATGATATAGCTGCAACCCTTCGTCAAGAGACCTCCAGCAATATTAACATCACAGGGGAGCAAGCAAGAGAGAGATTTTATACCTTGAAAAGAGGATACAGAAAATATGTTGCGGAATCGAACAAATCGGGAAACAAGAGGCCACGACCTTTCCTCCTTGAAAAAGAAATGGAAGAAATTCTTGCTAAAGATCCAACATTTGCTCCAGTAGCAGCTAGAGGCTCTCTTACAAAACCTGGCACTCAAGATTCAGATGAGGAAGAAGATGACGAATCACAGGTAAACACAACTCCACCCCCAGAAAAAAGGAGGAAGAAAAACAAAACGGAGGAATTGCGCAAAATCTTAGAAGAAAGGGATGACAAGTTTCTGAATACTCTACGGGAAATGCAGGAATCGCAAAATGCTGTTTTGAATAAAATAATTGAAAAGCTATCTTAAGCTGTCAATTTGGTAAGATGCATGTATGAGTAATTTGCAATGCCTTTATTAATTATTTTTCTGCAGCAAGGAAAGCTATTCTAATTTCAAATGATATACTGTTGCATACAACCATGTTCATGAAATTTGTTTACCTTTTATTTTTGTAACTTTATTTCCTGATAAATTTTGCTATACAAAATTGTGCATAAAAACATTTAACAAAACATATGTTTTCTGTTTTTGAAACAACAAAGTATGTCTATTGTTGAGTGGCTAACTTTAAAGTTCAATTTAATTGAACAAGATGCTGCATTCAGTCATTTCGTAGTCGTACACCATTCATTTGATAGCCACTAGGTCCTGATTCTGCAGTATCATAAGCATGGTTGTCGGTGTTATCATCATCAAACAGATCAAAATTTTCCTCATTCATTTTGATGCAAATATTGTGTAAAACACAAGCTGAAAGAATAGAGTTTACAATCAAATTCATGTCACAAGCATCAAATCTAATCAGACGTCTAGATCTAACCTTCAAAAGCCCAAAACTTCTCTCAATAACTTGTCTAGTCTTGCTGTGACACACATTAAAGAGACGTTGGCCTCTTGTTAAGTTACCAAAGTCTCTAAATGGTGTCACAAGCCAGCCTAGGAGTGGGAAAGCTGAATCCCCAAGTAAATAGAAACCTGGGGGAAACAGATCATCCGACTTGACAAACAATTCGGATGATCTGAGTACAGACGCATCATGGGAGCTACCTGGATTGCCCGTCCAAACATATGTGAATTGCAAATTTGCATCACATGTTGCTAAAAGTACCACTGAATGAAACTCTTTCCTATTATAATACGCATTAGGATTTTCTCTGGCAGCCTTAATAGGAATGTGCGATCCATCAACTGCCCCAAGTACATTGAGGAATCCCGAGATCTCTCCAAATGCATCACTTGTCTCCTGGGCTTTTGCACCACGAGGCCACTGTATGACAGATGGCATTATTTCGTCCACTTATGTTCTTGCAACTCTTGAAATACTCAAGTGAAAGAAAGTTTTTCCTACGTCAAACCTATCCGCCATTGACCGGAAACTCTCCAAATTACCTATTGGTGGATGATTAAAAAAAGATGTTGATTGTACAAATGTTTGTTAAACGCTTAAAGCAATATATTTGAATTCATCTTGGTCACAGAATATAAAAGATGACTATTACTTGCATAAATATACCAAATTATACACTTTAGGAACCCACCTATGTACCATAGGAACATTAGAGTATCCTTAATAGGGTCAACTTCTGGCCCATTAGACTTGTTGTACGTTTCACAATTGCCTATTTGCGTCGATAAGCAATCAAAAGGATCTCTTGTAAGTCTGAAATGACTTCTAAATTCATCAGGCATATACCTAGGGATAATTTGGTCATAATAGTTTCTTATTCTAGTGATCTCCTCTTTTTGTTGTAGAAAAGTTTCTGCAAGCATGCTTGTGGTGCTAATATGGTTAATCATTGCGTGATAATTTTGACTACTCTGTGTTTGTAATGACGTTAAAACTGCTCTAATAATTAACTTATTTTTTTCGTCCATTTTTCTTATTTCATTGGTTTAAAATGGTACCAATTGGTGACCAACTGTAACCAAGGGCTGCCATTTGTTTTAATTTGACCAAATATTGTTCATAGTTCCACAGGTAAAAATTGCTACAAATGGTAGCATTTGGTTACCATTGGCTACCATAGTTCACCAATGGCAACCAAATGCTGCCAGCGGTCGTTTCCAAATCCACCAATGGTACAACTCTGAACGCACCTATTTATTTGGTTATTTATTTTTTAATAATGTTTAATATTTTGCTGTTTAGATAATTATGTATGATCAAATAATGAGTAAGTCTCTTTGCCAACTTAAACACTTGACAATTCATTTCCTGTAATGTTCAAAAGAAAAAATACTGATTGCAATTTCTAGCATTAAAAAAGATTCACTGAATTTTTTTTTAACTTCTTTTAAAAATATAATTCCTTAACGTCGTTAAAGTACTTAAATGCTTTTGTTTGTCAATGTCGTCCGTTTAATCCTTTAAATGGTCAAGCCAAACTAAGCTTTTCGATAAAAAAAATCTTAGTTATAAATGAATTGATATTTTAAAAAAATTTACATAACATGAACACTTTATACAAAGATATATACAAAGATATAAATTGAAAGAAAAGCTAACATATTGACCATTTAGTGAGAAAGCTTATCCGGGTTTTGTGATTTTTTATACAAATGTAGTTATACAATAATCGCTTAAAATCAGTTTAAAGTACCCAAGTATCTTATCAAAAGTTAACATCAGTAGAAAAATCCAGCATTTTTTTTTGGAAAAATGCTAATAACCTTATACCTCTGCAGTTTTTCTGAATCACAAAACATGTGATATTTTCCTACCCAAGTGTTTCGCCAAAAGTATAGTCCCTGTTAGATTTGGTTTATTGAATATTTTTTGCCAAGTTGTATAATAGTAAGAAAGTAAGACAAATTCCTTTGATCTTGATTTAATGAACACATATTCAAATAAACTCTTTATAATTTAACATGCCAAAAACCAGGAAAGATTGCCTCCTTAAATCAAATTAAATACTTACTTTTCTTCAAAGTTAAAAAGAATAAAATAAACTGCATACAGGAAACAATAAAAACAACTTTCTGACAACGATGTGAACTTCGTATCTACACGTACATGTTATGAATAAAATGTTTCGATAAAAATCAAATTATAATCACAAAGTAAAGTATTTTGTATCGTCTCAATGCCAAGGTCCATTTTTTCATAAAATTGTCCAAATTCCACATTTAAAATGCATCTGAAATTAGATACCCGTTTTCAACTTAGAAAAAAAAGAAGTCAATATCAGCTAATCAAGAATAAGTATTACAATACATATATTGCATGACTCTTATACCCCACGGGTAGAGAATACCATCATGTCCCCTGATCATGCAGAAAATATTGTCCCCAATTATGGACCCCGAGGCCATTGATAGGCCTAAACAACGGGATGATTAAGTAGGTCAATGATATTGGGATCTAGGCCATGGCAAATGAGTTTTTGATTAATGTACATATATATTAATAGTCTTTAGCAAAGAAACTTCTCCTTAAATTAATATAGAAATTCCTTCCAATTAAGAACGTGAATGTTAGGTTCAATTACCATGTTCTGCACATTTTACGGAATAGAAATGTTGTCATCATTTTAGCTGTACATATATTTTACCTTTTAGAAGGTTACTTACAGCCGTGTTCATAATTTTAGTCGCAAGATTAATTAAGCCAGACGACAAACCAGGAAAAGCTTGGAATTGCCTAATAATAATAACAACAGTCGTCAGTTATCTATATACAACTAGAACAACTCGCCAAATAGAGAATTCAGGACAGCAGAGTTGAAATGTTCTGCAGAGTTTTGGTTTTTCTGACCCTCTGCGTCAGTACAACCCGTTGTTGTAGTAGTTGTATCCTGTTTGAGTTCGCAAAAAAGTCCATACAGGTGATATCTAACTACTCGGCCGCTTCAAGGATGGAACTGTTAGGCATATGTGCCCCAAGGTGTTTGAAGCAATGCTTTCGACATTTGTAATGGCGAGTGCCGAGCCATCAGAGGATGGCTTCCGATATATGCAGACAGCGGATCTGGGGATCTATGTTAACGTCATCAAATCGTAAGACCTAGATTTGGGGCAATCTTGTTCTATTCAGGCATCACAGATTTCTTTTCTGTTTCAAAATTAAAATTATTCATAATTCTTTATTATTATTTTTTTTTTTATAAAATCAAATTATGTACAAACTATTTGAAAATGTATATGTTTGTGAAGAATAGGATTCGGTGTACTGAATTCAACCACGTGTTCCAAAATTGTTTGGTTTTAAAAGCTCCTAACAGATGACGATCACAAAATGGAAAATTAAATAAGTTTAAGAAAATAAAAACAAATGTCAATATGGAGTACTTGTTAACTTTTCTTTCTTCCATTATAAATAAGATTTAAGATCGATATTGATAAACATACATTTTATTTGATATTTTTATATTACATGTGAAATAAGCGGTGCAACATTTTAAAAAGGTTTATTTTTACAGAAAGGTAAATAAGGAAGCAATATGTAATTTATGTTTGTTTTTTTTGTTTTTGTTTTTTGTTTTTTGTTCTTATAATTCATTTTCTTTGTTAAAATATATGCATAGATTGTAATAGATTAATAAAAAAACAACATGCCACTTCGAAAGATATATATACATCTGTATGTACCTTTGTTAACATGTCTATTCTTATAAATTTGCAGCACATCAACATTATGACCCATAATGAATTCCATAGGGCATGTTTACCATATGCAGAGTATGTCCAAATTAAAGTTTTAGAGTTTCTACGTGAATACGTGAATAGGATGATGCACTTTAATTTGTGTTTGTTTTAGGATTGTGATGCTGGTTATTATTATGACAGACAAAAAGAGAGATGCGTTCGTCATTGTAAATGTCGTCGTTCAATCGCCTTAAAGCTATGTGTTCTTTATTTCATGACTTTTATCATGGAACTTAGGCCTATTTTTTAATTGAATAAGCTTACGGGGGGGGGATAACTTTGTATACAGTAGCACTGCCGACGGTCAGTCTTTGCTTTGAGAAATGCCCGACTTTTATTTATGATTTTTTTTGTTACGAAAAAATTAACAATTATATTAAGTGCATGCAGCTGAATGCTTAATGAATGATATTAACGATTCACTGTGATCCACTGCGAATTATTATTATAATACTGGCCCATCATCAGCAAAGTTTGGAAGTTATTACAACTATATCCAGTCAGCATATTCTTCTGGTTACATGAACAGCGACACTCTCGAAAGCATTGAACACTTTGATGGTAAATTGATTGAAATAATTTACCAAAATTATAGAAAAAAACAATTTATTTCTGAACATAAATTTTCATATAAGAATATAATGATTACTAATGAAAACATTAGGAACCAAAATTAACATTTAAATCCTGGTTCTTGTTTCTTTTCTTTCAAACAGATAAAATATACTGCCTTTCGCTTTACTATCATATGTATGGCAGTTCTATCAAAAGTTTGATTATTTCAACACAAAATGGAACTGATACCCCTGTGAACCACTTGACCATGACGGGTAACCAAGAAAACGCGTAGAACAGATTGTCGGGACTTAACCATCGATTAGATCCACAGACAAAGGTTTTTTATCAACATTAACTTTCATTAACATACAGTCACTAACTAACTGCGTACATTACTCCATAAATACATGTAGGATTGATTCCATTGAATTTGTAAAATTTCATGTTAGCCACAAATCTATATATATGTACATGTTATTATGTAAATTTATTATACCTCTGTAAACATTTTCTATGTAAAATTACAACTAATAAACATGCTATTATATCTAACCGTGAAATAGTTTCCGTGCTTTCTGCCCAAGGTAAATAGTCATTGAAACTATTCACCGGCGGCATTCGATTTCCCTCGTTTTAAAACTCAGAACACCTTTGAGGCGTGTTCAACAGAGCGAGCGCTCGCAAAAAATTGTGTTGCAGATATAGGGAATATTGGCGAGCGCTCGCGAACACACGCTCTGCTGAACACGACTCGGGTGTTATCCGAGTCGATATCTTTAATTCAAAGTCCGATAACTTTGTTTAACATCAAGAAAATCTGCCGACAAATGAAGTTTACTGACTATTCGGACGATAACAAGTTTATTGTCACCCTTCGCCTTGTAAAATAGTTGCTGTCTCGGGGGACAATAAACTTGCTAGCGTCCTCATAGCCACTAAATAGGTATATAATATTTAGCATTACTATAATACGTTAACAACATATATTAGATGGCCGGGAAACTATTATTGGAAATATATCGTCGGCTGCATCTGATGTAATTTCAACACCATTAAAGGGCTGGGGAAATCGAAATCCTGAACTTAATACTAGATTTACAGAATATATAAAACTGTAAATACTTTACTTTACAGGTTTTAATAACAGGAGAACAATCGTCTTCTTACAGCGGAGATATTGTCATAGACATAAACATCCAAAATATGATTTGTTTAGCTATTATTTTAATAAATCATTTTAGGAAACTTATGGAAAAATCTATGTATTTTACCATTTGAAATTCTGTACTTCACTATATTTTTATATAGAGCTTTTTTCCAAGGGCGATTAATACATTAAATAATCGGTCACTACTATCCAGTCCCCTTTAATGCATATTATCCAGGCTGTAAATAAAAAAAGTCCGATAATCATTTTAGTGAGGTTAGTTTACAAACGAAAAATAAAAACAATGTTTTGTGTCTTATAAATCTTTTTAATGCGTCAAATAGCCTTTTATATTTTATAACGGTACAAAAATGTTCAAATTATTCCAAATCATAACAGTTACTCTAGGTGTGAGAGAGAAGTCCCGCTTAGTGTTAAAATATGATTATGCAAATACAAAGACAAACAGTTTTTCATTTGCCGCTTTTTTCAATAATTCTTATTTCACAAATAATAGCCTTACATTTTTGTTCTATAAGACATATCACTTAGAAAGATTTTATCCATAGGTTCGAAAAATATATAAAAAGTGTTTTATTTTTTATAATATTTTCTAAAAAAAAATTGACCAAAAACAACTTTAAAAACGCAGTAGACATTTTTTTTATGAGTTATATCATATGAATACATAATTTATTCAGAAGTCTGGACAGATTCTCTGTAAGGATCTTGAAGTCCCTGCAAATACAAGATATCTGAGCCAATGATCACTTGTAATACCCCGCTCTGATGTGAATATACAAAATAAGCAAAGTCGACATTACACAGGAAGTTGACTTCTTATTGGTACAAAAATATATTCAACCAAAAAGCATGCCTAAATAAATAGTGTGTTAAAATTTCAAACAGCTGCGATTGATGGCTACTGAGATATCTTTAACAATTTTTTGTTTGAAAATTTAGGCTAAAAATATACAAAATCGTCATTTAACAAGAAGTTGACGTCCAATTGGTACAAAAAAGATTCCACCATATGGCATATCTAAACAAAGAGTGTGTTAAAATTTAAAGCATCTGCAATGAATAGTTGCTGAGAAATCTTTGACGGAAATTTCTTTGAAATTTAAGACTAAAAAAACCACAAAGTCGACATTTAACAAGAAGTTGACGTCCAATTGGTACAAAATGGATACCATCATATGGCATGCCTAAACAAAGAGTGAGTTAAAATTTCCAGCATCTGAGATGAACAGTTGCTGAGAAACCTTTGGCGGAAGTTTGTTTGAAATTTTAGGCTAAAAGTAAACAAAGTCATCATTTCATAGGAAGTTGACATGGATCCCACCATATGGCATGCCTAAACAAAGTGTAAGTTAAAATTTCAAGCACCTGCAATGAAAAATAGCTGAAAAAAATGCGACAGAAATATTTGTTATGGACAGACAGACGGACAGAAGAACAGACGGACACACACACGAGGGTAAAACAGTATACCCCCTCTCCTTCGGAGCAACTTGTTAATCCAAGCATTATTGTTCCCAACCAAGTTGTCTAATTTTAGACATCAATCTAGATATATCAAATAATGTTAATATTGCCTTGATCATTTGCTACAGAGTTTAACCACACCACTTTTTGAGTGATATACATGTATTTATTAGAAAAACTCTGGAATAAAAGTATCAAAAGATTGAGTTTGCTGGTAGACTAAGCCTGTTTTCATAGGTCATACAGTTATATGAAGCTTGGTTATTAACATGTATTCTATTTATTTTTTTAAAGCCCTAAATTGATTTTTATGAACATTTTCATATTAATTTTGCTTACAAGTTTTCCTGCTTAAAACAATCCATTATTTTGGTCAATTCCTCCATTTTGTTGTGTCTCTCTTTGCAATCGCTCAGTAAAGACGCACATGAATCCAATTTATTGTTTATCTGCAGAAACAAAGTGAGAAAATTTGATAAAAAAAAATAATTAAACAGTTTACTACATGTACATGCTTGACTAAAACAAGTTCATCCATAATGCATACTATAAAAATAAGATTTTTATCCAACTCGTTGTGTATTTTCTATCGTCGAGCCAAATTGGCGAGGGGATAGAAAACACACAACGAGTTGGATAAAAATCATATACATGTACCATCGCAAATTATAGAAGATTCACTTTATCACATGTTTTCCAGGTATTTTGTTAAAATTCAGTCTTTTCTGTAAACATTATGATTGTGAGCCGCACAACACATTTACTACAAGATGTCAACAACCTAATGCAGGAAAAAAAAATCCTTGAAGATTAACAAACAAGTAACTACATGTATTTAATTTTCTAACATGTTTTTATCAATTTATAACAAGAGACCCTCATGTTTTGACGGTCACTTGAGTCCTATATCCCTCAGATTGACATGTCAGAGAGTCTCATATTTGCATTTTAAGCTTCATTTTGGAGTCTTAACCCGATTATACTATGATTTGGTTAAAAACATATGACTGTTTTATGTAACTGGTACTATAAACAAAGTACAAGTACAAGCCAGCAATAAAATATTGACAATATTCAAAATACAACCTCTGTAATGTGGATATCATCACAAACCTGTGTTTTTTCTGTATAATATTTTTAAAATGACTACCTGCTTGCGGATATTAATTGTTGTGGATCAGCTCTAAATAAGTCAAGAGTGGAAGCATATAATATTCTGTTTTACTGTACGTATTTTGATTTAGATTATATTTCATAATATCATAAACCAACTTGTTCAAACTTATCCTCAGCAGCATGTCCGTCCAGAGTAATGGTTGAAGATAATGTCGTAGATTTCTTTTTGTCATTGTTCTAGATCTGCCGGATGTCACTGTAGCGATCCTCTAAGTTTTTCACGCTGCTTGTTAAGGAGGAATATTCTTGTCGTGTTGCATATCTGCAGACATAAAAAAACTTTTCTTATCATAATTATACTTGTACATAGGATTTGCATAGGATGTATCATTGGGTTTCTAATACCCTTTTACTTAATCAGTTGTAGTTGTATTACGAATTGAAATTTGAAAAATGAAATTTAAAAATTCTAAGAACCAAATACAAAGCAAGTATCATGCACATAAACCACTTTCTGATTTATAAAAAAATTTTCAGCCCAGTTTTAATATGTATGAATTTATTTGTTATCGATTTCATTCATTTTGTTAATCATAATAAGCAATTTGACATTGAAAAATTATTGGTTATGACCTCGTGATCTAGAATTTTAAGGTCATTATCCATGTAGGTAATATGTAGCTACACCCCTATCACAAATTTTAAATATACAGTCCCTGAAACGTTTAGTGAACGGTTAGTGAACGGTGAGCACACGCTGAAAGGACTTGGGTGATCGCTCCTGAACAGTGAACGGTGAGTGAACGCAGAGCACAAACGGAGAGCAAACGCTAGACTAAGTGCAAAGTGAACGGTGAACGCACGGTGAACGATATGTGAATGTTATGTGAACGGAAGATGAACGATTTATTTGGAGTGCCTCGGGAGTTATCCTAACATTGTGTTTCGTCGGTAATCAGGAAAAAATAACAAATGAACTACATGTATGTATTGTTATCAGCCTAAATATATTATTATCTGGCTGAACGATGAGTAAATGCTGAATGAACGGTGAGCACAATGCAAACGCTTTATGAATTCAAGGTGAGCGCACAGTGAGCGGTTTGTGAATGGAGCGGAATGGAGAGCGCAAGTGAACGCATGGTGAGCGCACGGTGAACGCACTGTAAAGTGCACGCTAAACGCATGGAAAAATGGGAAAGTATAACGTTTCAGTGGCTGTATGAAGAGAGAATCTAAATAAAAAGTTGTTTACTTTTTAAAAGATTTAAAAAAAATAAATAAATAATCTTTGCTAACATACTTTATGATAAAAACAAACATGTTGACAAACTGAACATGCTGAAAGACAAAAACAAGTACCTGCAGTCTCTTGATGATTTACTCAACAACTGACACGCTGACGCCGCCTGACTGATGGCCTTGAGAATCAACATGGTAGTGCAACACATGAAGCGATCCGTCCTCATCACAAAATGAACTGTCCTCACTGTCAAATTTAGGATTCAATTCTGCAAAAAAGTTAACAGTACCATAAGTACATGTACTAATTGATAATATTAGGTTTATAGCTCCTGCAGATTTCTAATTAAATATGAAGAATTAATATCTGCATGAATTGGGAGAATCGACCCTTGCAGATTTATATTAGCCCTTGCAGATTTTTAATATCACAGACTATGATTCTTTTTTTGACAGTTTTGAACTATCGTAAATCACAATAGCAGAAGTGATATCATATTGTCTAATGATTATATCATTAAAATATGAGTATAAATCATGAGCAACTTAAAAAAAATCAAGATATTAGCAATAACAAGGAAGCGAAAGTGAAAATAAAACCTGTTTGTTTCAGAAATTTAAATTTAAACTGGGCGGTTAAGATTCTGATAAAAGTATGTCTAGTAATCAACTAAATATTCATTTTAAACAATGGGCCATTTAGGCTGTATCAAACTTCTTCTGATTGGCGTTTTATAAAACAAAAGTTAGGTTTAAAATTGACAAAGAACTATATATGATATTAGTCAATTTTGGCCCCCATAATTCGCCATTTTTTAAAGTGCTCAGGTACATAAAATTGTTGTGTTATTTTTTAGAAGAGTTGATATAAACTTTATTTTTCACCTATTTATTTGATTAATTTGCACGCACTGGAAGTATATGATGTCAGAAGTGACGCTATTTTTATAATTCAATCAAAATCAGTCATTATTTAACAATTTTCTTATCTTTTTTCGAATGGGAAATATAGAGCGACGCTTTGAACAAGAACAAAATTTTTGTCATTTATAAGTACTGCCTTGATACATCTTTGGTGAAAATATTTTGTTTGTTCAAGCAATCGCTCAATGTTTTCTTAAAGAAAAACTGCTTGAAAACCAGCAGTTTTACGCTCAAAATGCGAAAATGGCGGGAAAAGGTAAACTTTATGATGTCATATTTTTAAATTGAAGACACTTTATTTAAAATGAAATTTATGAATAAACTTCAAATGTATATATCTACAAAGAAAACAAAGAATTACTGTAAAATGATAATGTTCATTTTAGGGGGCCGTTTTAGGCTCAAACCATATATAGTCCTTTAAAGCTAATTAAAAGAAGTCTAATGTTTACTATAGCATTGTCTTCTAATTTGGACACATTACCATTAACAAGGGTGACTATAGAGTCCACTGGTATCTTTGTAGTGAGCGAGGTCCCCTCTCTGAGAGGTAACACCACAATATTTCCTCCCCTGAGGTCACTGGGTAGGACCTCACTGGCTCCTCCAGAGAAACAGACTCCTTAAGGTCCAGGTTGTGAAACATGAAGCATGGTGATTTGATGTGGGTGTCTGTTCCTGAACACACTTCTGTAACTCAGAAAACCTGAAAAATACAATTATATTTTTTAAAACACAGGTTTTCTATCCATTACACTGGTTGAAACCAGTGTAACAGATAGAAAACCTGTTGGTTCCGACGATGTTTTTTACATAGTTCAATAAATACCTATTATAATCATGAGGACGGGTGTATCGTAATTTTTTATTCATTATGATAGAAAACTAAAGATGGTTGCTGTGAGAATACAAAAGAAGCATTTACAGTTACTGCAGTAAATTGTAATAGAGTACTGCAGATTCATAATTAAACATGAGGAATTAATATCCGTGTAAAATCGCGAGAAGCTCAACTGGCAGATTTTAAAATCTCGCTTTTATTATTTTTCGGACAGTTGTAAACTTAATGAAACTATGATAAAAATAGGTCGTTTCCAATTTTATATTCTCCCGATTTGATGCAAAACTGTTGAATCACGAAATCATGTACTCCCATGAAATAAGGAATCTACAGTACTGGATAACTATGCTTCTACACTACAGTCTCTGATCATGATATAAATATATTCAACTTTACTTTTGTCAATACTTTTAATACAAAATGTATTCTTATATCTTAATCCTTTAACAAAACATTTCCTGATTTATTGCTTTAATTTGCGTTTGTCATAAGTTCCAGATCATTTTATAATAGAGAGAACTGACAAACTTTTCGAAATACAGACAGTGTTTTATGAGCTAAAAACCACTAGGCTAGAATATACATCTATAAAACTTTCCCTAAAGGGCTTATACCTGTGTGTTGGGTCCATATAGATATGATAGAGCTCTGAATCCACGACAGAGAAGAGGTAGAGTCTATGCTTCTGTAAGAGATCATCAGCGGATACGAAAAATCCGTCAAACGTCCACATCCGATGCGCCTGGCATTCCAGCAGACAGGCCAAGAACTCGGTCAACGTATCTCTGAGGTATCTGTGAGTGGATGAAATTAAACACTGATTGTGGATGAAATTAAACACTAATTGTGGATGAAATCAAACACTGTTTATAGATGAAAGTAAACATTGTTAGAGACTGATCAACACATGCACTTGGTTCAATGTCCTCAATTCTATTTTATACTGTATACAGGGAAATATTGTCATAGCAAATTTAAGACTGATCAAATTCCATTGTCCCCAATTATATTTCTTAAAAAACAACTGTGTCTGGGTGATTTCAAGACGGGCAACATTGTGTGCAAGTGTAGAAGGGCGAACATGAGATGGGGCAAAAATACCCTGTATACAGTATTTAGGTCTTAATTTAGAATTTTCAACCCAATGGCAAGTGTATTGGGAAAATGAGTTTTATACTTGATACCTATTAACTAATGCTGTGAGTTATAACATGCATTTTGATTGGATAAAGCAATTAAGTTACTCTTTATAACTTTAAATCAGTTAACAATACAGTCAAACATGTTATGACCTATTATGCAGATCTTCAGAAAATAACATGAACAATGAGTGATTGACTGATTTTACCTGATCCCCAAGTTAACGATCACAAGGGAAAAATACATGTACATGTACATATTAAAGTGTTGTTGCTCTCACACAAATTCTATACAATTATTCAAAATTTTCTTACTTTGATAGCCTGCAGGTTTTGGGTAACTCTTTGGACCAGATGATATCTCCAGTGGCAGATGTCTGTTCACCAGATATCACTCCCGGATCCTTGTGGGATATCATCTGAAACCTGGACAATGTAATATCGAAACAAAATTAAAATCAAAGGCTGCATACCTAAAATCAAACACACGCAGCTTCCTTAGCAAAAATGTCTAATTATTTTTTTTGTGGTGATCATTGTATAAAGTGAATGTGAGTATTAGGGCGGATGTATTTTGCGGTAGTCACTATAAGGTGTGATGTATGTGTGGTAAGGGCGGTGGATTATATTTTCTTGTGGTAGTTACTAAAGGTGTGGGTGGTGGGTAAATGTATTTTTCTAGTGGTGCATGGTCACTCTATTGGGTGTGGGTGGGGGAGTGGGGGTATTACAGCTTACATGGTATGTTTATCCCCGCGCCCATGGAATGGCTGAAATGGAACCTTTCCAGTGGCGGTGTGATAGAGTGTGGCTCCCAGACTCCACAAGTCCACAGAGATGTCAAACTCCCGCGGTCTGTGGCGGTCAATGAAGGCTGCCTTGAAGATGTCTGGGTGCTGAAATTTTAATTATATCAATCTTTTAGTAAAACTACTACATATCATAAAAAAATGAACCTGAAGGCCTGCATTGATGTACATATACTTGTATAATTATAGACAATCTTAAAGTGATGGTTCCAATCATTGCTTGTTGTTGTTAATATGGTAATTATAAAGGGTACAAGGAAATGAATTTCAAGTGAAAATGGCAGTTGAATTTTTTAAATCAAAAATTCAAGAGAACTCTATCATCGATATAAAATTCATTTACCAAGTATTCTTCTGTGCCGACTAAAGACTGGAAGAAATCTCAATCCTTCCCGTTGAGAGGTTTAGCTGTCCCGAAGTCAGAGAGCTTGTAGACATAACTATTTGTAAAAGAAATAATATAAATATCTTCATGCCCTTCTTCTAGCATCACCATCAAATTAAATATATCAGAGAGTCATATTTTTGAAATATTTTGTATCACACCTGCCGTCGTCTGCTATGCACACTAAGATGTTTCCCGGTTTTATATCACGATGGGAGAATCCATTTTGACGAAGGTGCTCCATGCCAGACACTGCAAAAATTTTAATTGATTTTTTAAAAATCATAGTGTTAAATGATTTGGCACCATGCAGCAGTGAATGAAAAACTAATCATTAAATGTTTTGCCCTAATGCACATTACATAAGCGTAAATTTTAATAATAATACACATTTTCATATCATTTTGAAATAAAGTAATAAATTAAATGCAATTTTCAGTGTCATTTCTTTGATACAATTATTAGGAAAGATAAAATTAAACACAGGTAACTAAATCATCTTCAATATTAAAATATTTTGTAACTTGAGAAAATCTTTTTCATTTATCCTTGATAATTTTTTCACAACTCTCTCAGATATCTCAAGTAAAAACATTTCTGATCATAGATCTTGCTGGGTACATGTATATCGCTATATCACTATACTGTAATTCTGTTGATTTAATACATTTCAATGACAAAATAATCAGTACATGCACATAAAATTGTCATGAACAAGATTGTGTACCATATAACTGCTTGTTTGACAATTTTTTAAGTGCACTCACATGTAAAACATATAATTTGGCACCATACACACCTAAATGACTAAAGAATCTGAGGTATTCTTCCTCTGAAAGACCGAAGGCATTGCTGGGCTCCCTTAGGACCTCAAGAAGGTTCCCTTTCTCACACACCAATGAATTTGACAAGGATGGATCTCAATAGTTTTCAAACAATTAAAAGATATTAATGAGAAGATTACTAATAGTTACATATATACATGTACATGTAGCATATGTGATGTGTTTTTTAGTTGCATTTCTAAAGAGGAAACATTACTGAAAAGATTTGATTTTTAGAAGCAATTTTAACCTGCTGATACAAACATTTACTTTCATCTATTAAATTGTAATTTTGTATTTATAAATTGAGAATTGTCATGATTATAGGATTTATTTTGAATCACGTCTGAGTTTGACAGAGCCAGTTTCAACTTTGATATAGCCAAGCTAGGAGACTCTTTTTATCATGCACTTTATTTATAAACATTTTTACTTGTTTGAACATGAAACATACATTGTATGTAATATCTCATGCAGAATAAGTACAGTATTGTATATATACATCATATTCCAGTTGGTAGAACTTGGTGATGTTGGGGTGCTGGAGTTGACGCATGGCCTCTACTTCTCTCTGGAGCTGTTGGGTGAAGCGCGAGTCACAGAGCTTGAGGGCACAATGCTCCCCCGTAACCTGGAAATAACCAAACATAATGGTTAAATAATCATGTAACTTGGCAATAAAAAAAAAACATGACTGTTAAATTATTAAACTTGGTGAGATTTGGCCTGGCTATAATATTTTGACTCATTCCATATGTCATTAGTAAGGGCATTAAAAAAGTTGGCGTTTTTTTAAGATTTAAAGTCTAGGCCGCAAAAATCACTGCACCTTAGGTTAAATTCTGATGTATAACGTTACAGTGAGCAATTACTAACAATTAAAACTCAACTTTATTGTACAATGTACGTACAACTCTTAATAAAAAAACAATTTTGAAATATTTGTACAATGAATGAAAATTTTAATATTGAAGATATAGTTTTCTTTTGAAAGTAATTTCCCCGGGCCAGCACGTTACACGTTTTAAAACAGTGTTAAAACTTAGAGAATACATAGTTTCAAGTGAAACTGAAAGTAGAAATATTTAATGCCTGGGTTTACCTTGTGTACCCCTTTATATACATCGCCAGTGGCGCTACGCCCGATACATTCGTCTATCTTATACACATAATTCTCAGTGGCACGATATGTGCTCATTTTTAACACAATCTCGCCTACTTTGGAAATCGTAACTTATCCTCCATCTTTTCCCTCAGAGATCTTCAAGGGAAATAACTCTCACATCTGTAATAACAGATGAAAAATCCCCCGATCTTGTATGCGCGGATCTACGGTGGGGAATATCAAGAGCCGGCCGGGGGAAGGTGGTACTAGAAGCTTCATGCAGGCATTTTGAATTCACGTAGTAAATTACTTATTGAATATATTTCTTAGACCCCCCCCCCTTTTAAAATATGCTATAAAGTGACATATGCATATAGCACCGTTATACAATTCATAAATATATTGTATTCATTTGTAGATTCGATGTTTTAGAAATAGCGACTTCGCTAGCCAAATAATAATAGAATAGAGAAACACCGTGGATCTTCAACATGGCTTAGCAAAAACTAAAAACAAACACAACACCCCCCCCCCAAAAAAAAAAAACAGCTACACTTTTACCTATACATACATTCTAAATTCTAAATAGATAATTTTTTTAAAATCATAATTTAAAAAAAAAATTATTTCTAAAATATTCATTTTTAGCTGGAACTAAATGTATATATATAACTATATGTAGCGAGAGGAATCTGGACCCACCCATCCACCCCCACTGGTAAATTCAAAGTTTAACATAATAACATTTACATTTTTAAATATCACAATTAAGCCTCGGACAGTTGCCCCCCCCCCCCCATCATGACCCCCTTCTTGAAAAAATTATGTGATCTACGCATGTACATATAACATTGTTTTATATACAGTATGTTGAAGTCCTACATGCATGAACAATGGTGAAAACCTCTCCGAATGGTACCTGTAATTTTTGCTGGTTAAAAAAATCGTTTGATTTTTTTCATACCCAACTACTAGTATATAACTTCTTCTTCATAAGTTAAAAAAAGGGGGCGGGGAAAAATCAATATAATATATTTTTTATTTTTAATCGATAATAGGAAAGAGTTACCGTCCTTGTAATTGTGAATCTTGTGACGCATCACTAAGCAGTGACGTCATAATAGGCATCTAGCTTATTGGTGATTCTTGTTCCATTTGCGGTAGGTATTTTTTAATTAAGAGTCAACTGATAATTCAATCCTTAAACAATTTAACATACATGTACTTGATTTATAAATGTAAGTGTATTTCATATATGGTGAAATATATCATCCTTCAGTTTTTGGTTTTGTTTTTTGTTTTTGCTTTGAAATTTTAATAGAATTGAGATCAACAGTTGTGAAGGCGTTGGGATATTTTCTGAGCATGTTTGTATATTAAGTATATTAATATATATACTATATCGAATATCTTTCAATGATCCATAACTTCTACAAATCATTATCATATGTCATATCGCTATAATATAGAAGAAATAAAGTATGATTGATTGATTGACATGTACAAGTATGATTGACATGTACAGGTATGCTAGTATAAATACTTACGTATACCTACGATAATTAATAATTCTAATTACATGTACATATGTGATTCAAATATTACATCTTTATATAATTAAATAAAATCCTTAAATCAACTTCAAGAAAACAATGCCGTGATGATTGTCGAATTCCGTGTCATTTCCATCTATGTCAATTTCAAATGCAATTCGTTTTATCACAAATTATTTTATATAATGAAATTTTGTTGATAGTATAACAATGGAGATGAACAAAACCGTTGATGACCCACAAGGGTCCACAGAGACCATCAGCGAGTCCCCGGAGAGGCAAACCTTGCCTCAGGAGATCCTGTCCACAGGGACTCAGCTCGTTCCCCCAGGGGCCTAGCTCGTGCCCACAGAAGCACATTCCAAACCAACGGAGGCCCAACTCTTGTCCACAGAGGCACAACACGTGTCCACAGAGGCACAGATCATGCCCACAGAGGCCCAGCTCGTACCAACAGAGGAGGCACACCAGGCACCCATAGGAGAGGGTCGGCTCGTGCCCAGAGGCCCAGCACAAGGTTATTATAAGGATACCATTTTGCTGAATTGTTAATTTTTGATATGTGTAATTACATGTATAAATTGTATTTATCATTACTATTTCTTTATTCCTCTATTAACTTTATTTTATATGTTATAAATTTCAACAGACTGGTGATTTGCAGATACCGGGTCCCTCGTTTACATCGACCATACGGAGAGAATCATTGGTATGATTTATTGTTATCAGATCCAACAAAATAATTGTGTAAGGTGGTTCTTATATTGATAAAAAAAAATGCAATTTCTATTATTAACTAGTCCTAGAAATACATTGGTGTTGGTTTTAGGAAATTATGCTAGGCTTTGCAAAATCTTTATAAGTATGCAATGAGAGAGAGATAGAGAGAGAGAGAGAGAGAGAGAGAGAGAGAGAGAGAGAGAGAGAGAGAGAGAGAGAGAGAGAGAGAGAGAGAGAGAGGAGTTTTAAACCATTTAGGAAAAGTGCTCCTGTTTATCATTTAGATGAACAACTGTTCCATGATAACAATGATGTTGGACCATGATAACGATGACGGTGATGACGACGAGGAAAACAACAAAGAACTGGACCAGGCGGTATGGTCATCATTAATTGTAATCAGATTAATTATATTTTCATCATGTCATTGATTCAATATTTCGATTTAATTTGTAAACATTCTCAGCAATATATTATTTGTTATTAATATCAAAACTGATTCGAACATTTAATAATGCATAGTCACATGGTTTACAGGCCCTGTCCAGACTTTGTGCCGTGTCGGGGGAGATGATTCTGAGAGAAGAGGTACTGACCACCTTTTGTTGAAATGTACAATCCAAAATACAGATAAATCTGGTTGTTTTAATTTTATATATCTATATATGTTTATATATACACGTTCTCTCTGTAGGCACGGGCGTTGTCAGAGCTGACCATAAGAACAGTTCTGGCTGAGGAGCGAATAACGTTAGAGGTGATTATACTTAATCATTTGCATATAAGCCTAAATAAACAGATATCTTTCTGAGATATTTGTCTTGTTGTAAAGTTCCAATTTACCAGCTGGGAGTAAATTTAAAATTAACAAAATGTTGATTTTGTATATATATCCTACCACCCGGTAAATTCAAAATATACAACATGACATAAATGCTCAATGAATCGAACAGAGCAATATGCAGTTAATCGTACATGTATGAAACTTTTTGTTGAAGGATAATTGTTCATTATTATGAACATTCATATCTTTTTTAAGGCCAGAAGGATGTCCAAGATGGCAATACAGTCTGCCTACTCAGCGGCCGTGGTTACTCCTCGAAGGTCCTCTAAGAAGGTGAGAAGGATATTACATGTAAATCAAAGGTGCTACATGTAAATATCTATAGCTAACGAAAAACACGTAAGAAAAATAGTTTTTGACTTTTATCCACATGCTATAAGCTATAGTTTAGCTGCAGATCTGTATGCCCCGGTCTAAAATTTAAAAAAAAATTGGGTAGTCTCCAAGGTCGTCCATCCCATTTTTTTTTTTCAGACCGGGAGCTACAGACCTGCAGCTATTCGTAACTATACACACAATTATGAAATGATTTGCCAAAAGTTAATTGATCTACATGTATTTTAGAAGGCCGCATAATATCAATGATGCTAAAGCCATGTGCAAGAAACGCGAATGAATAGCTTCAAACTTTAAATTTTATTAGTGACCAAACACGTTCATTGTAATGAGTTGCTACTTATAGAATCGATAAGTCAATAGTAAAATGCATGCATGTTACGGTTTAGCTTCTCATAAACCGATTTGCTGAAGATAAATTCTTAAAAGCTACATGTCATGAAACAATTTCCCCATTATATGTTTCCGTTTTCTTTTTCAGCCAAACATCTTCAGGCGACTTCTAGCTTGCTGTTTTGGGTGCTGCAGAAGGAGAAATTAAACTTTAAATTATTTAAATAAAAACAATTAAACAACATTAATTCATTGTTTTATTTCTATTTCTAAGAAAACATTTCTTAGCATAGAAGACAAAAAGTTCATTATACTTTCCAGTTGTCATTTGCATTGGCGTCGGAAGCAAATTGAAAGTGTGTGTGTGGGGGGGGGGGGCTAGACTTATCAGAAATCTTGACAAGCAAAAAAAAAAGAAGAAAAAAAGGGTTATGTATAACTTTGCAAAAAAAAAAAAAAAAAAAAAAAACCGGTTCCGACGCCTATGATTTGTACATATTCATCTACAAATTAATTAACGTGGTCTCATTACAGAGGAATGTTCACTGTAAACCATCAACATTTCTATCGCTGACGACACATACATATTTGCGATGTTTGCGGAGACTGTGAAATAGTTTTTGTGACCGAGTAAATAATAAAGGCAAGGTTCTTTGTTCAGGATGTTTAATATGTACAAAAAGGTGATTCTGCGTGTAAAAAAAATATAAACACATGTAAATAAATAATACAGTTTATACACGGCAATTCATTACGGTTTTTAATAAACCTTTAAACTTTAATTATCATAATCTTAGTTTACTTTATGTAGGCACGAAGAAAAGTATAAGTTATATAAATTAATACATTAAATACCTTGTGCGAGGTGTTGGTGTACAAAATCGCCGGAAAAAAACCCCACAGTGAAATACAATCAAAAGTTACCGGGTTTTATGATAATAGAAATGATCTGATTCGATAATACTAGCCAAATGAATGGGAGCAACGGCCAATGGAAGAGTAAATAAAGTGTTCACTAACTCACTCCACCTGCGCACAAGAACTAGCGAACCTTAATTCATAAGTAGATATTGTAAATTTGAAACTATATGCATTTGAAAGTAAGAGCTTTTGTTTTCTAATAAATAGTTGGTGAATTTTAAATCTGCCCACAGATCAATATTCGCGGCGCGGGAACTAAATTTTCCTGGATTTTTCATATACAAATATCAAATGTAAAATCCCAGACGAGTTATGAATCACGTTATTCATTCATTAGACGCCCCAGCGAATATACAAAATTACACTCCAACGATTCTTTTAAAAAAAACTGCAATCCACAAACTTTAAAAAGCATATCCCTTCTATATATGATTTTTTTCAAAATGTTTGTTTTAAGTAATTTTGTGCAATGAATGTATACATTAGGTTATAAATATGTCGTAAAATGATAATTTAATTTAAAAAATGGGTAAAAGCCCGGGGGTCTAGAAACCTGGGTGGGGGAGGATGGAAGGGGGGTCGCTACCGTCGAAAACATTGTTTTGTAATTTAATTTAATATTCGATGTTTCACATGTATTCGATCCCACTCATTATTTTATATTTTAAATTTTATTAATAATATATTAATTGACGGAATAAATCACTCTACTTCTTTGTAAAACGGTGTTTTGTGGTTTATCTTGAATAATCAACAGTTTATCTGTTACTAAGTTTATCATTGAGTAAGACACTGTTATACGCAACCAATTAGATCACAGCTAGGTGTTTGAGGACAGGACCCCCCCCCCCGATTTATACTCCATTACTCATATATATATATATATATATATATATATATATATATATATATATATATATATATATATATATATATGTATGAAAGCTCATATATATATATATATATATATATATATATATATATATATATATATATATATATATATATATATAGAGTCCTTTTTATATATAGGTGAAACGAGTGTGAATATAAAATGCCACAGAGTCGTGATATTTCAGTTATTTTTCGACTTGAGACATATATAAGGGGTTGTTAACGATAATAAATAGAAATAAAAAAAAAATATAGAAAAAAAATTGGAAAGCGGGGGGGGGGGGGGGGGGTAGTGCACGGTCCTGTACACAAGCACATGTAGTTTAAAGTATATTCCCTAATATCTAGGTATACACGAGGCAATATTTTTATTACGAAACTGAAAAGGTCAATTAATTAAAAAAATTAAAAATATCAATTTCTTTAACCACTTTTTCTTCCTAAGCTATCAAAGTCAACTGACCAGTTTCAATCGTAGGGGGTTGAGGGGGGGGGGGGGAGTCCTGTGCTAAAGATATATAAATTTTTAATGATTGGACATATTGTATTCAATGATAGGAATGTCGATTAGAAATTGAAACGGTATATTAGATTGGTCCTTCAATAGTACTCTTATCTATGTAATGTGTATTGCAACGATGATTTCGGATTGCCGTTTAACTGTATTTTACCTCAAACTGTTTCGCAAAGACTGTGTATAGTGCTAGGTTCCATTTGTCATTGAAAGTAATAAAAAGCGTCTTGTCTAGATGACCGAGTGGTTGCCGCTCTGGCCGCTCACTGCGAGGATTCTGCAGGGATGGAGTTCAAACCCCGGACGGGGCGAGGAAAAGCTCATTCATCAATTTATTTCACATAAAATAAATGCATTTTGACATTGTTTCCACTTTGCAGGCGTTATAAATGATTTTTTCGCACCGGCCACTTTCTGCTTTTCTACTTTCATTTTACCTTGAGTACCTTTCCTTGAGTACCTTGAGTACATGCACTGATTTCACTAAAAACCCAAGCTGTAACATTTAATTTTTAATCGTCGTAAATCATAAACTAATTCTTAATTCATTCAAGGTAATATAAATATTCACATATTTAACTTGTTATCACTTATAGATATCATACTTCACGTTATACGTCTTTGTATGTGTGCTATGAAAATCTAGTCTATAACGCCAGGAGATAGTCTCGTTCAACCAGACGCTCGGCTGTCTCCGTAAATCTCCGACGAGCAGATTTACAGAGACAGCCGAGCGTCTAATCTAATTTTGGCTCTATAACCAGGAAGTAAATTACACAAGTCTCGTATTCTCTCATTCTGATCTCAGGGCGTTACCTTGATACAGAACTTCCGTGGTAAGTTACATGCAATTAGAATAGCTTTGTCTGAAAATGTGAGTAAAAAGGGACTTTAAATATGTAATATGTCTCATGACGGTACAGCATTTGACATATTCCTACCCGTAATCAAGATGGATAAGTCAACAATGGATAATAAATGGTTGTCCTTATTATTGAACCGAAAGTAGTGACCCTTTTTAGAGACACGGTGAATTTAATTCTTCCATTCCTTTTTCATTTGTAAACATTCTAAAACTGTACAGTTATTGGTTTAATTAAACAAAGCTTAATCGATCAAAATGTTTGTTTACCGTGAAATATTTGTATGCCTTGAGCAGTGAGGACGGTGGGGAGGGGGGAGGGGCTAGAATTATCTATGGGTATGGTTATTAATAACTTTGCAAATAATTTTTTTTTGGGGGGGGGGGGGGGTTAAGCCCTACACCCCCCACCCCACACCACACCACCCCCCCCCCCCCCGTTCCGATCCTTATGCCTATGTTGAATCTATACACTGTTTCAATGTGTTTAGTCAGCCCGCGGGCTGACTAATTAAGTTAGGATGAAACTTCAATTGCGCTTGCGTAAATTGGAATTATGGGAAGGACTTACTAGACAGATCGTGTTAGAGAAATTCGAAGAAGTTACGAAACTGGTCAGTTTCTAGGTCAAACTGCGCATCGATGTATTGGAAGACTGTCAATGGGAATTGTCTGCAGCCACAGTCCGGAGTCCGCGTATATTTTCCCGACTCTCTTAGTGAGATATTGATAGTGGTTTGCGACGAGACGGCCATGAAATTCAGAGAGCTATATTTGCAAAGTTACAACTTTAAGTATTAAGTAGATGCGTATTATGTGCAATAAAAAAAGGGTGCAAACTAAATGTGCACCTGCATATTATTATTGTTCTGGAAAATATCTAGTATCTTGTTTTTTAATAGATTGTGTAGTTACTTTTGTCCTAAAATTAAAATTCCGCTGGCTGACTTTCTTAGCTTTTTAAAAAGGTAACCTTGTTATAAGCTAAAGTTGATTTCTAATAAAGCGAAGCTAATTACCTTACTAAATTTGATATACCGGTATTCAAATTTTCTCATTTCAGATGGAATTATCTAAATCCCAAATACCACCCGACGCCCAGCATTATTTGGTGTGTGGCACTGAAGACTGTGAGAAGAACTGTTAGTTTTACTGCAATGACTGTCACCTACCAATGTGTGAACAATGCAGAGATGAACATCAGAAGAATAAGAAAACCAAAAACCATGAAGTGGTCTCTTATAAACAACGTAAACGACAAATTCCTGTAGAGAAATGCAGGATCCACCCAACAAAAGACGTAGATCTTCTCTGCGAGGAATGCCAGATTCCCCTTTGTTCTAAATGCACAGCCACAAAAGAACATCGCGGCCATCTGTTTACCGATCTAGAAATGGTCTTTGCTGAAAAATGTTCGCTTTGTCACGTAGAAATTGCCAAAATTCGAAATTATTTTGAGCCTACTTCTCAAGATCTGAAAACGGAAATTGCTGAAGATGTCACAAAAATAAAGAAGAACATGGAAGACATAAGGACATCCATGAAGGCTGAAGCTGAAGCTATGAAAAAGCTGGTAGACACAATCACATCAGATAAAATAGATCAAGTCGATAAAATAGAACAGTCATTATTACAAACTTTAAGCGGTCAAAATAAAAAAATAGATGACTACATTAACTATCTCAACGATTTAATCAAGACGTTTTATGGTTACCTCTCTCCATCGGATATTGAAAATTTAACATTTGTTCTCAAATCAGAAAACTTGATGATACGACCCATACCAGAAACATTCAAACCAGTCCCACCCGTATTTACTGCCGGTCAATACAGCAAGGAAGATGTCTCTAAACTACTGGGTACAATAACTGTTCCTAACACTAAACCAGAGAACAGAAAAATAAAACCCATGGAGACTGTGTTAACACAGTTGAAACCTACAGGGAAACAGGGGAAACAAGGCAGAGAGAAATCTGACGTGAAACAAACACTGTCTCTGTCTTCCTCTGTCACCAAGGTCAGGGAGTACACAGTACCAGGTGTTGATCGTGTATATCATATATCACTGGGTAAATCAGGCAGATTCTGGGTCAGTGATCATATTGGTAACCTTGTCCAAACAGATCTACAGGGGAATCAGCTACAGAAGATACAAACCAGTGGTAGAATAGAAGGCTACCACACAGTCACACAGGACGGGGATCTGATCTATACAGACCAACACAACAGAGTCATCAATAGGATAACATTGGATAATACAATCACTGAATTCATTAAAACAGGAGACTGGAGACCACTCAGCATACACTCCTCCCACATCAACTGGGACCTACTGGTGGGGATGTGGAAGGATGAACAGCGTAAAGTCACCAGGTACAACAAGACAGGGACAGAAATACAGAACATACAGAGGGACAACAAAGGACAGGCACTGTATAGTCTACCACTCTACATCACAGAAAACATCAATGGTGATGTCTGTGTATCAGACTATAACAAACGTGCTGTAGTGGTGGTGAATAAATCAGGACAACACAGGTTCTCCTACACAGGTCAGGGGTCAGAGTTTACTCCCTACGAAATATGTACTGACGTACTCGGTCACATCCTGGTGTGTGATGATATCAGTGACACAGTCCATCTCCTGGATCAGGACGGTCAGTTCTTGTCTCTACTACTCACATCACAACAAGGGGTAAAGTATCCCCGTAGTGTGTGTGTGGATGATGAGAACAATCTCTGGGTGGGACAATTCCTCACCAACACAGTGACAGTGTACAAGTATCTACAGTGATCATTATGTGTCCATACATTAATATTAGATACAGTGTGTATGTTGTGAGACAATGTAACAACAACACTGTGATAGTGAACAAGGACTGGTATCTACAGTGTACATTTACATGTACATCATTCATGTAATCCTATAGTGTTCACTGAAGTACATGTTAGCATTCATATCACCCTGTGCATGCTTATAATTTTGATTAATGAATTATATTCATTGCTAAGCAATTGACAAATTAATACACATGTATTATTTTTCTTTTTTAACTGTTATACACTTTCTTGACAACAGCCATCAAAAGGACTTGCAGTACATATGGGATTAAATGATGTTATCTAACTATGATTGAAGTAATGAGAATGTTTCCCGATTGATATCTTAAAAAGTGACATCATAAAAAAAGAAAATTAATATTAACACATTATTTTAATAGGCACTGAGCATAAAAAGTATATAACATATTCTTTCTTTTTCTCTCTTCTAACCTATTATAAATTTACTTAAGATCATGGTAGAGAAAACCAGATGTGATTCTGACCTGAGCTGTTTGAGATTCATTTCAATGTCTCCGATGTCATTGGAGGACACGTTTACGTTGCACATTATTTCACAGATTTATTGGATGCTGTTTTCCATATGACCAAATTAATCCTCTCAAAAGCTTTATATATATATATATATATATATATATATATATATTTATATATATATATATATATATATATATATATATACATATATATATAGATAAATCCAAGAAAAACCTCAGTGGTCGGTGAAATATATATAAAACTTAAATAAATGAAAACACAAAGATCGAGTAAAACATAAGCGCTTTCATTTTCTTCAGATGTTTTACAATACTGATATATATATATATCCCTGATGCCTTGATCTAAGAGCCTTGTGGTCCAAGTACTGGGCCATACTTGATATTAAAACCGCACCTAAAAATACTACAGACATTTTTTTATATTCAGTGTTTTATCAATAATTTATTGATGAATTTGATATAAGATACATATTACGGCTCCCCCCCCCACCCCTTTGGGAGAAGTTATGCTTACAAGCCCGAACTTCTGAATTACTTTAAGAAATGGATTTCGAGTATATGTTCGACTTTGAAAATGACAAAAAAAAAAACATTTGATGAAAAAAATAACTTTTTAAATTTATCCATGTTCATGAAAACAAAAGTCCATGCAGTATTCGAACTCGGGACCTGCGGGGCACTAGATCGAAGCTACACCCATTGTGCTGTACAGTGATAGGAACCACAATTCGGCGATATAAGCTGTTATATAATGGGTTAAAATCACTTGTTGTGACGTACTGTCATAAACAGTAGAACTCACGGCCGCGCGGGGTGTTGAGGATCCAAACATCTTACAATTATTTATAACGCATTGGCATAAATGGTACCCGGTAATTCGAAATGAATCGTTTGATTCACAGATAATTTATATTTTGAAATGCCTGGTGTTTTAATTTCTTTTTAAAGAAAAAATATTCAAATACTTAGACACGCAAACGCTACGCAGAGATCAAAAAGTGAGGGAAACGAAACACATTTTATAGAACAAAGGGAGAAAACTCCTAGAAAGAAGCAGTCAAAAGAAGAGTCTCTATGTTTGCCTGTGTTGTATACTCATGGATTTCTAAATACAAAAGGGAGGGTGTATCCTCACGCAATCTGTGGTTACGGTCAATAAACACCCGGACAAAACCAACATAACCAAAAACAAATAAATAGAAAGAGAAGAGACAATATTGTCAATTAAATGACTAGTTCATTAGAACTTCCTTCGTTGACATCAAACAAACGCCATTCTATACTCGTCTTGAAGCTACGAAATTTGGTATTTCTAAAAGAAACAAGTTAATTTCGATGCAAGCATCAGAACGGCCGCAATTTTTAAAAACAATTTTGATAAATATAATCAGTTTAATTTTTCAAAAACACGCGACTTATACCGTAGAATTAATCTCTCTCTCTCTCTCTCTCTCTCTCTCTCTCTCTCTCTCTCTCTCTCTCTCTCTCTGAGTTTGAACAATCGTTTTATTGCGTGGACCCTGAGGTCCACGCAGAAAATATACTCAGCTATGTTAAGGGCGTCCATAAAATAATAGCGGTATTTATCACATAAAATATTAGCCTTTGAATAATCTTGATATTATATTCCAAAAAATTGTTACACAAAGTGATTTTTTTATCAATATACAAATTAGATAATTCGCTATCGCATGAGCAATTTTTGAGTCTTTTGGGAATAACCTGTCACGTGATACTGCTAAAAATAGATGAACCAGGAATAATACGAAAAAATGCATAGTACAAGGGCTTAACATTAACAAATATAATTATTTCTGTTTCTAACTTGTAAAATGAACATCTAAAATTTCGAAAAGTGCTGGGAGCTTGAAATATTAAAGTAAGAACTTACAATTATTAAATTCAACATAAACAGTGTGTGAACAGAAATTTGCAGGGAGTTCCCACAATTAATGCTTATTTATGTGAAATGCGTAGCGATTTCATACAGCTCCCAGGACTTTTTGATATAATTGGGATATAATGGTAACACATGTAAAATTTCAATATATTTGATCAAGTGTATGCCCTTGCACTACTGCATTTTATCTGACCCATTTCACTTTCAGCGTCATTTGCGTGAAATTCAAACGCAACACTGACTAAGATCATGATTTTAATTTTCATTCATAAATTATTAAACACTGTGAATTTCATTAAAATAATGTTAGCAGGTAGTCTCTGTTCACACCAGTCATCATTACTAAATTGTTGAAATTGAAAAAATTAATTCATCTGTTGCCCTTACCAATAACTATTGATATAAGGGCGGGGGGGGGGTGGTTGGTTCAAGTGTAAGTTTGTAATTTACACATTTATGTTTTATAATGGTTTATGTTACTCTGCTGGTAAATAAATAAGAAATACCTTTAATATCAGGGTTACTTGTAATTATAATTAATATCTTTTGTAATAATTAAAGAAAGGAACAAAAATCAATCTTTATCTAGAATTTATTATAATAATAATCAACTTGACAAATACAATGTACTATAGAAATTGCTTTTCTGTGACAAACTTTTCAACAAGATTTCAGCCTTATTCAGTCATGATGTGAAATCTATGGCAATTGACCATATTCTTGCACTCTACATGTGCTTCTCATCTTGTCTTTTTGATGTACATTGTAAATAGGCAGTGCAGTTGATAAGAAAACCAATGCCTGAAATGATGAATATTTATCAATTTCAAATTTAATTTCAATAGATTTTAATAAAAGATATTATGATAGGTTACATTAGAGTAATATGATTTAAAAAAATAACTCAGACAAAATATACATAAAGTTAGTTGGTAAAAGAAATATATATTTATAGAGTACCTACTTTTTATATCAACACCCAAACAAAGTGTCTCCAGTGGACCATTTACTGCTTTAATACCCTGAAATTGAATAATGTTTTATAATTAGCAAACTATTGTTATAACATGTAAATGAAAAATTACTTTATCATTGTGCATACTAATGGCAGTTTTCATTTCATTAATAGTATAACAGGCATAATCAAATGTTTAATCTTTAAAATGTGTGGAAATTCAGTTCAACACTGAAATTTTGTTTATCAAAACATGTAATCTACCTTAAAAAAGGCTAAATGAAATAACACATTTCGATTTACATAAACAACAATACAATCTTGTCTATATTCAATCCAGATTCTCACAGTAATATTTGTAGTGCTAGCACAGTGTTTGGACTTTCCAGGACAGTTACTCGGCGTAACACGCGGTTTTTACCGGTGAAAGAGGGTTTATCTTATAAGAATTTTAAATATTTTTTTGTATACGTAAGAGACGCCAACGGAAAAAAGAAATAGAAATTGCAACCGAAAAATAAATAAATTGATAAATAAATAGATAGAAAATTACAACACAAACATACGGAAGCCCATTCGTGCCAGGTATGAAAAATATTTTATATGGCGGCCGCCAGATAATTTTCTGGCGGCCGCCACATAATTATTTGGCGGCCGCCAAATAATTATCTGGCGGCCGCCACTTATTATCTGGCGGCCGCCACATAATTATCTGGTGGCCGCCACATAATTATCTGGCGACCGCCAGATAAAACCTGGCTTCCTGATGCGCGCGCATGTTTTAATGGGAACTTTTAGGGAGTAGTGGATATACTCTAATCTATTAGTTATATTAACAATGCAAAGCTTTAGTTTTGAAACACTGGTAAAGTGGAATGTACATTAAAATTTATTCAAATCTAAAATGATTTAGATGTTACTTTGTGCCATGTATTATTTGTTGTAAAGTACTGTATTTCAGAGTTAATCATAAACTTTTAATACTGAACTAAACACCCGTTCAGGAAGTCATAAGAGGGCTCGATGGTCGTGGCCATTTTAAGAGACTGATTTGATCTCCTTTAGAAAAAGAGCTCCAAATTAAAAGAAAATTGGAAATTACAATGAAATTTAAAAAGTAAAATATATGGATTTTTCTTTACTTAATAATAGTTAATAGTAAAACAAATTATATCTTAAAATCTTAGGTAAATGTGATGGTTAATTTGTTGACCATTAAGCTCCTTAATAATAAAAAACCTTAACTTTAGCTAGAGGACTGTTATGTAAAGATGTATAAGTAAAAGGAACACACTGCCTTCTATATGTTTTAATTTTAATTTAAGAATTTAAAAAACACAGATTACAGTCAGGTTTTTTTTTACCACGACAGCTTGCACAGACAATTTCACGAATGCGGATCCAGCTATGACTTCATAAAGATAAACTAAGATACTAGTAAATGTGTACTAGCTTTTGTGGCCATATAAATAAAACTATTTAACTGACTGTATAAAATCTGCGTTGTTAAACTGTTAAACAGCGACTCTGTCAACATCCATCTTCTCAACCAAATATAAATACAACAACACACACATTTCTGCAAAATAAATTGTATGGCGGCCGCCGGATAAATTATATGGCGGCCGCCAGATATTATATGGCGGCAGCCAAATAAATTATGTGGCGGCCGCCAGATAATTATGTGGCGGCCGCCAAATAAATTATATGGCGGCCGCCAGATAAATTATGTGGCGGCCGCCAGATTTTATATGGCGGCCGCCAGAAAACTATCTGGCGGCCGCCAGATAAAATATTTTTTTCACTATTTAACTGACTGAATAAAATCTGTGTTGTTAAACTGTTAAACAGCGGCTCTGTCAACATCCATCTTCTCAACCAAATATAAATACAACAACACACACATTTCTGCAAAATAAATTGTATGGCGGCCGCCAGATATTATATGGCGGCAGCCAAATAAATTATGTGGCGGCCGCCAAATAAATTATATGGCGGCCGCCAGATAAATTATATGGCGGCCGCCAGATAAATTATGTGGCGGCCGCCAGATATTATATGGCGGCCGCCAGAAAACTATCTGGCGGCCGCCAGATAAAATATTTTTTTCACCTGGCACCAATGGGCTTCCGTACAAACACTATTTAGATGTAAACGATTATATACAATTTTTACAGTGGATTTTTGTTGAGATCATAACAGAAAATAATCGCCGACATATTGAAAGGATTGATCAAAGCACTAACAATTTCCTCTTTAAGTAAACAGTTTATGTTTAAGTCCATTTGTATCCGTAATTTGTGATCGAAGTAGTTTAATTAATCGTAAAAACTGAACGGACGTTAGACATATTGTCATATTGTCTTCGTTTTCCGTGATCTTTTCTTACTTCGACTATAGTACCGATGGTCGGCCGATTAAAAAGACAAGTTCGCAATTGCTGTACCTTCGTGGGCGTTGCTTCAATTTATCAAGGAAAAGCGTTCCGCGCCTGACCGCCGCTTACTGTGGTTTCATCAATATTCGTGAATATCATTTTTCGTGGATTTCGTTATAAGTTGAACCACGGAATTAAATATTCATTGAAGTGCGATTTTTACTAACAATTTGTATTGATAGGGTCATTGGCCACGAATTTATGTATCATTAAAACCGTGATTTTCAATTTATCCACGAAAATCGATACCCTTGAATATAAATGAAACCACAGTATATATTAACCGATAGACGGTAAATGTTAAACCTTATCCGTATACGGTTTATCGTCAGTGCATCAGCCGATTTGGCAAAATCGCCCCAAAGACCAGGTGACCCTCGTTCGTCAGTCGGCCGACATTTAAGAAAAATCCAAATGCCGAAATGTCGATCGACGACAGACAAAAAAAAAAACTGTCTTCCGAAGGTCGGAAGATGATCGAGGATTGATCGATGGACTACTAGTATTGAACGACTGGTTTAACTGAAGAAATCGGCCACCGACGCAGAAATAAAAAAAAATAACACTTGGCCCGACGGACACAAAATTGGTCGGCCGACGAAAAATGAATACGACATCGTCCAAGACAACGGCTGATGAACTGCCGACTGTCACCCGAATAATCCCATTCCCAACCCCCAACCCCCCTCCAAGAAAAAAAAGTCCGCCGTTGTTCGTTTTTGGAAATGTGTCTAGGGTTTTACTCTATTCAGCGATATCAAATCTAAAATATTCATTAAAACAATACGCGGGGGTGTTAAGGAAGCATATGGAATTTGAGTTACATGTAATTTCGTGAAATCACAAATCTTAGTTAATATGTACATATTCAAGTATTTAAGCAACGAAACATATACCAAAAACAAATGAAAAATACTGGAGACAATTTTTATCACAAATCAGATCGTATTACGTAGATTTACACATTGATGACGTCATGACTGAAAGTTGAATGTCGTGTAAATTTGATCGGAAAGCACTGTAAACATATTCAAAATATAAGTTATCTAAGACCTCTAATAAAGTATTTTGGTATGATGTATTGAGAATGGAACGAAAGAATACTAGGAGAGATGTTAGTTTTATCAATTATTCGCTAAAAGGTATGTAAATTTGCTTTTATTTCTCGGCCAGGCTTTCCTCTGTCGTTGTTTATGATATAAAAATCTGACTAGAACAACACTACCCCGTATATACTGAACTTCAAATTTTGCATGTATCGATAGTTTGATCAATGCTTAAATTAAAAAGTGCTGCTAGAATCCTGTGTTATGTGTTGTTTTGATGCATCATACCGTTTTCCGTGCAAACGGAATAAAAGTTGGGAAGTTTTTTTGAGAACCGGATGAATAACTATTTAATTAAAGAGAATATAGGATTCTAGCAGTGGTTTTGATAAAACTGAGATGTTTTTCCTTCACTTGATATGTTCATTGTTTTGTGGAAACCACAGGGTAGTGTTGTTCTATTTCATTTTATCTTTAGGAATATACGTAAGCTATTTATAGCTGTCACGTGATAGTGCCCCGATGTGGCAGTGATGTACTACCCGATTTTATTGCATTGACATCTATTTCAAAGGATAATACTAAGTTTTTGATCTGATTCAACACAGTTATTTAATCTCACGATTTTTTATATAACAGTCTAAATAAGACGCTAAATTGCCCATATGCTTCCTTAACACCCCCGCGTAATTAATACCTTCTCAATAACATATACATGCAGTTAATTTCAAACTATATTTTCTTTATATACAACATTTTTGTATTTACTAGTATTATATTTTAAATGTGTTTTTTTTTCTCTATAAAACATGCACATCTTCATACACCGGTATATTTAAGGAATAAGGAATCATTTTTTGGGTGTTATGAGGTGATAATTTCGGTCGGGGCGTGATCAAATCCAATAAAGCCCGAAGGGCTTTATGATAGATTTGATCACGCCCCGACCGAAATTATCCCCTCATAATATTCAAAGAATGATTTCTTATTACTTATAATATTTATAAAATTTTCAGCAACTGTACGATTAAATATTTGAATGTAAAAAATCAAACCCCACTTGCGCCCCAATTACATGTATACCTCATTTGAATCTATTAAACTGTATAGTACAAAATCGATACGTAGTGTTACATGTATCACAGGCAAAGACACTGAAAAATGTAAATATTCATTTTTATAGCGCGCAGAACTAGTGAATCAGTAGATAAAGTGTATTTCGTGATCTTGTCTAAAATTTAAAACTTCAATCAAACCAATTAGAAACCTTTTGTTTGTAGCCAATACATCACTTGTTCCAAGAAACGAGAGAGAGAGAGAGAGAGAGAGAGAGAGAGAGAGAGAGAGAGAGAGAGAGAGTGTCATAGACTATAATTATAAATAATAAAAAAGTCTTTTATTTAGACAGGATAGCACAATTAGTAACAATGTACTAGTTTACATTGTGGTCCTGTAGCTTTACGTACTTTACGTTTAGACTAAACTTTACGTACATTTAATTTTAAATCACTAATATAAGCTATTTATTTAATCTAGTTGTCATATAGTAAATCCTTTAATCGATAAAATAATGCACAATAGCATATTATGATGCAATTCAACCAAGCAGTTTCAGACTCCACGTGCTTTATATATATATATATATATATATATATATATATATATATATATATATATATATATATATATATATATATATATATATATATACTCAGCCCGTTAGCTGCACCACGTGCTCCTTCCGCAAGTCGACAACAAAAACGTGTCGTTCTATTGTTTTTCAAGTCCGAAGATAATAGAAGTATGATCAGCAATAACTTTGTCTTACTTTGTTTGTTATGTTTGATATGATTCTTACACTGCGAGTGTGAAGTTTAATTTGTACATATTATATTCTTTGAACAAAAACAAACTCTCTCTCTCTCTGTCTCTCTCTCTCTCTCTCTGAATGTATGTTTGTGCATACTAACAGTGACTGAACTACTAAAGTCTTATTTGAATAAATTTTATTTATTCTAGACTCACGATTTTTACAACGATCTCTACACAATGACTAAAAGTTTGTAGACGATCTATGACCAGGTTTATAGGTTTAATCTATTCAAAGCACACGTATAGTACATGTAATTATATTGAAAAAGAAAGTGCATTGACCTGTGCTCGTTCTTAATACTTGCTAGAAGTTAAAATATATTATTCATCTGTTTAATTAATCAGTTTTCTTGTATATTATTGTACCGGTTGGGAAATGATTTTCTTTGTGAAATTCCCGCATTTATAAAGTTGCTGAATTGTGCCACGTACGTTTCACATATGTTGGAACTTAACACATGTACAACATACGTTAAACATACGTAATACACACGTGAAGTCAAACCGTACGTTAAACATACGTTGAGAAACGCATGGTTAACATACGTGTGATAACATACGTTCAACATCACATACGTTTAACATACGTGAGATTTTACATATGTTAAACGTATGTAAACCATATGTTTTACACATATGTTAATAAACACATGTTTAACATGAGTTCTTAACAACCGTATGTTACACGCGCGTTAATAATATATGTTTTACATATGTGTAAAGGCATGCATTTCAATAACATTAAAATTGTCTGCTTGTACATGACTGATGATATCACTTATGCATATGTCTCTGAAATGAATGCACTGGTGAACATGTGTTAAGAAAAGCCTTGCTAATGTGCATGTTTATTGGTTTAAACTTTATATGTAGTTATGAATAAATAAAGTTATTCTATTAACAGAAGCCACGTGTCTTAAAATTAATTTGATAACGAATCAGGATTTAAGACGGAATCGACTTTAGTTTTGTTGATGACAAAATATACGTCACATTTTTACGTCACGGAGACAGAAGTGAGAAGATCGAACTGCAGGATGAATTTAGCAGAGGTAAGGATTGTCAAGCATTCGTTTTTATTAACTTGCATTTGAAAATTATATCGTACAATTACCGATGACAAAAGAGTAAAATTGTAGCACGGAGCTGCAACTGTGTTCTCCGGGAAAATTCGGGTTGAATTAAGGGGAGACAGGACACGTATCACGTGACTTCATTGCAATGATACTTTGATGTGCTAACTCTATTGTGACGTCATAATTGATTTGATTGTATGATGCTATGATGTGATTTATCCATTATGACGTCATACAGGATTTGATAGATCTTTTTCCCGTACTCAACGGCTCTAAAGTAGTCATTTCCACAACATGAGATGGGGGAAATTTAAAAGTTTAATTTTAGAAATGTAAATGTATAAAATCATAAGCAGTTAATATAATCAGGTATATATTCTGATAATGATCCGTTCATGTTAATTGATAAATCTAAATAATGCATTACTTTTTGATAGTTTAAAACAGAAACTGTCACAAAAGGTCATATTTCCAGAATAAGGGGTATGGGTGATTCCTATTGTAGAATCTCTCTTGAATGGCAAGAAAGTTGCCATGAAAGTTAAAATAAGTAATTAAGCGCATGCTAAGGTTGATATATGAAATTTTGTTCAAAAAATTAATTGACAGTTTTTTTTGTGCCATCACATTTTGTTTAAATTTAGAATCAAAAACTTCAAAATTTGAAGCGCTGATTTGAGCAATATTTTGATAAAATTTAATATTGCTATCTAAAAAGGCCAATGTTGTAATTGATTTTAAAAGTTGTTTTCATTCTTAAAATTAATGAATATAATTTGCAAATAAAATCCATCAAATGAAATAATTATTGCAGAAAATTGAAATTGTTAAAAAAATTCATAATGAAAGACAAGGGGGATAATTTCTATCAAAATATCTCCCTTGCAAGGTAAGAAAGTAGTCATGAAAATAATGCATGTTGTAGTGGACATCTAAATCTAAACGTGCTAAGAAAAGCAAAAAAAAATTATTGACAAATAAGTTTACACTGCAACGTCCTGTTCCCCCTTAATAACGGTAAAAATGATGTTTCCCCAGAGAGCTACAACTCAGCAGCTGTTTGGTTTAGTTAATTTAGAAGAAACAATACTTATGGATACCCGTAAAATATATATCGATCTTGGATAAGACGCATTTGAAAACTAAAATATTGAAAGTAGCGAAAAACTAGAGCAAAGTCTATGCAAAGAAACGAGTATGTCTTCCATTGCAGCTAAGTGAAAATGATTACTGAGTTGCCTATATTAAGTTTTATTCTTATTGCATTATAATTGAAACATTTTTATAGGCATGCATTGGCTGCTTGACATATCCCTTGAAGAGGATATCAACTAGCTAACACAGTCAAAGACAGATGATAAAATCATATTGTAAGTACACATACCATGGCATTTCACAATTTATAAACATTTTTTTAAGGGTCATTAACACCGCTGGGAAAAGTTTTCCATAAAAACCCGACCTATTAAATTACTTAAAGGTATAAATTTCTTGCATGTGTTCAACTTAAAAAACTTTGGAGAAAAAATAACTTGTAAAATTCTATTGTTATTCATGAAAACAAAATACCCTGCAATATTCGAAATTGGGACCTGTGGGTCAGTAGATTAATGTGACAACCGTTGCGCTAAAGATAAATACAACTTTTTTGGCGATATATACTGTTTCATAATAAGTTAAAATCGCCATGTTGTGACGTACTTCATAAAAAGTATAAGTCACGGGGTGTTCAGGATCATTAAACTGTTGCATGACATCTACATTTGTATTTCTTAAGTGCAAAATAAGTTAAAATATTTCATATTCATATTTGTGTGCATGAATGTCATAATTTAATTTGGTTTATGTTATAATATTAATACAAATGTACTAAATTGCAACTCATTTTGATATATCTAACTATTCATCTAATGTATGTATTATATTTTGTAGCAAATGGATATAATACAGAGGTTTCAAAGATCTGTATTGATGTAGCCTGAAGATTTTGTAATGAATAATCCAGGATCCGAAAATTCTTTTTCGAGTTAAAAGACAGTTCCAATGTGGTTGCTAATTAAGTGACAGATTAAGGTAATTCAATTTAGATAAGGATTAATACAGGCATGTATCCAGCCCCCCCCCCCCCCTATTTTTTTTTGTTGCAGCAAAGATTTTTCTTAAATTTACATATTAAAAGGTGAATTATCAAAGAGTTGCCCCCCCCACCCCCTTTTTGGGACTATGTAAAACTATAATTGTAAGTATACTTTAGAATATTATTTCACCCAAATGATGCAAGCTTATTGGCATAAAAAAAATATTTACCGGTATACATTGTTTTCCGCTTACATGTATAAATTATATTTTTTATCATGTTATATTTAAAAACTCTGATGATTGTATGTACTTAAGTTTGTATTAATATTTTAGAAAGAAGTTCAAACAAGCATTGTCATGGGAAAATATTAAAAAGTAAGAAGTTGGAGTTGGACAGAAATCAGGATGAATATACTAGAGGTAAAAATGTATTTTGTCAAATTAATACTTGTGATTGACTTTCTATTTTGCCTGCCTTTCTCTCTCTCTCTCTCTCTCTCTCTCTCTCTTTCTCTCTCTCTCTCTCTCTCTCTGAGAGCTTGCAAATAAACGACAAAATTATAAACAATTGTAGGCTTTCTTCATGTTGTATTTGCAATAAAATCTAAATGGATCCTGTTATTCTTTAACAGTATTGTTGAATTAAAAAAGCACCTGAGGCATTTGTAAATTTAACTGTATCATAAAAGAAAATTTAATGTCAATTTTTTTGTTTTCTTTTTCAGAAAGTATTAAAGTACAGAATAATGACAACAATATAAATCTAAATGTAATCATTTGAAGGAATTAAATTCATTATTAATCTCGAAACTGTCTTTTTTCTCTAACTCTAATTTTAGATTAACAAGTAGTAGCTAAAAATGAATGGAATGTTTCCAAAGATCCACTGAAGTTACTGAGTAATCATTTGAAGTGATTCAAGTAGCAAGATGAAGTATATCAAGAATGAACCGAACAATTAAAAAATATTCAGGTAATTTAATTTTAAGCAATATACATGTGATACATATGTAATGCATATGAAAAACGTACGTTGGGTCCACATACGTTAAACGTATGGCATGTATCACGTATGTATAACACACGTGTAACATACGTTTCACATATGTTCAATAACGTACGTTAAACACACGTGGTACTTAAATCACGTTAAACGTACCAGATGTCACATGCGTATCACACATGTTTAACGTATGTGAAACATATGTGGCACATTTTGCTGTGTATCCAAGCGCGTCGATTGTCTTAAATTACATGTAGTTGTTTGTGTATTGGAAAAAAATCATGAAACTAACTAAGTATAAGTTGTTGATTCGTGAGGTAAATGAAGGTAGCGACATTGCAGAAAAAAATTACATAACCTGCGTTCTTTTTTTCGGCATTGATCGCTAATTCATTGTTTATATTTACATCTTTCTATCAAAAAATTAATAAATTGGTTGAATAAAGTTGAAAATTGACAAAATTATTGTTACGTACATCAGTACATTTGGTATAAAAAACAGTCAAATCGTCTCCTATATTGGAAATTGATTCTGACATCATCGTGATTATTTCGTGTAGTCCGGGATTTTTCTTAGGTTGCTGAAGGTTTCGTCCGATCGATAAACTAGTAAGAACTGGATCGTCTGTCAATTTCAACAGAGCTATGAATGTACAATCCATTTTCGTAATAAAATAGAGGGAATCATACTTGGTGGATGTAAATAATATATTCATTTACCTCTACCGGCTTTCGAGTATTTCGCTGCAGTAAGGATTCCCTAACTATGTCGGGTTAGTTAATACTAAATTCTTATTCTAAACAAAGGGAATGGAAAGTTTGGAAATAAAAACTAATACCAACGAAAAAATTAAATAAATAAATAAATAAAAAAATTAAAAATATAAGAAATGTTTGGTTGTGTTAAAATCCCGTTAAGCCAACCCGTCATGTTTATGACGTCGCGTTAAAGGCTTCGTAAAATGTCGACGTTCCGTTTTAAAAAGGCGCCGTGTTTAACGTAAAATGTATCATACTTACACTAAAGTTAAATGGAATAAATCATATACCATTGAGTTTTGTTTATTCTTGGCTTTTGAAAAAAGGTAAGTATCATTAGATTTTAAAACACGGTACTTTTTTGGCCAATAACGTCCCTTGTTCTTTCCATGCCTACTGCATAGATCGTGTAGAAGCGACAAGTTTGGGATCGTTAATAAATTGTTATAATTCGATATCCCGACTTGTGAAATTCTACCGCTCATATTATTTTGAAACATTCTGATCAATTAATAATATGAAAGAGAGTTTATAAAATAGCATTAAATGTTACAGTATAAATTATAACTCGAGACTTTTCGAACTGTAACACTTCGCTTCCTTGTTAATGTAGAAACAAGAAAACATATTGACGCAAGTGTCAAATGGGCCGCAAAAAATATAATTGTTGTATGAATCTTCATTGGTTGTTTACATAAAAAACTCACCACAAAGAAGAAGAAAATAACGAGTTGGTTGTACTCATTTTTATAAAAATTTAATATATTTTCAGCAACAGGTCTCGACTCGAAGTTTAACATTTTATTATTAAGAACCGAGTTCGTTACTTTAAGCATTTTTAACGGTAATTGTATAACCATTGCCATAGTATGAAGTAATGGAGAACACATTGATTTGTACATTATTCTAATACAAAGCTCAACTCATCATTATTCTCTTAGAGATTATGTATTTCAAACCATTTTGATTTTTTTGTTGCATTGTATTGATATTAAAGCTTAATGCATTATAGTTTATATGGCTTCAAGGGACCACATTATAAAATAGAAATGGATTATTTTTAAAGGTACATGTAAGATCATGCTGATCCGGTAGACACTGCACAGTTTTAAAGATAAAAAATAAGCCGGATAATTTTTTCCTAAATGGAATTATACATCTTATCTACACTTCAGGTAATGAAGATAATAGTTCAGGCCTTTCATATTTTTGCGTTATCTACACTTCAGGTAATGAAGATAATCATGGTTATTTAATAATTCAGGTCTTTCATATTTTTGCGTAAATAATTGATATGGATGTCATTTCATGATATTTTTCACATGGAAATATAATAAATACATACACAAAGTCATTTTATTTGACGCAGAACATAAAAATTCAAGTATATCATTAATATAAAATTCCATGTCATTCAGGTCTCTAGTATTTCAAGGTATCACCCCGGTAATTGTTTTCGCTATATAATTCTATGTAAGAGAAAAATTCGTAAAAAATCGAAATAATTTTCTCGTGAGAAAAAAAAAATAGATAGCAGTGTTTTATGATACCTTACGCATTATCTAACATCAAAAAATGGGCTTGCGATACGACATTTTCTCAAGTTTTCTAGCTGCGAACATGCCTACCCCCAAAACCACGTGTTTTCAAGTTGTTTAAAAACAGACTGCGCGAACCCCCAGGAAGTCGGCCTAAATTGCTCCCGATTAGAATAGAATCAAATTTACAAAGTACAGAAAGTTCCCTAATTACGACGGCGTGGAAGGGCCACGTGAAAAAAAAAATTCTTATTTGTTCGGACGAATAAGTTATTTGTTCGGACGAATTACGATTTGTTCGGACGAACTAGGATTTGTTCGGACGAATAAGTTATTTGTTCCGACGAATTAGCTATTCGTTCGGACGAATAAGGATTTGTTCGGACGAATTAGCTATTTGTTCGGACGAATGAGTTATATGTTCGGACGAAATACGATTTGTTTGGACAAATAAGTTATTTGTTCGGACGAATTACGATTTGTTCGGACGAACTAGGATTTGTTCGGACGAACTAGGATTTATTTGGACGAATAAGTTATTTGTTCGGACGAATTACGATTTGTTTGAACGAATTACGATTTGTTCGGACGAATTAGGATTTGTTCGGACGAATTAGCTATTTGTTCGGACGAATAAGTTGTATTTATATAAAACAGCATTTTTGATGAGCAATCTAATAAGATTATCTGATCTGGCAATAATATAGACGATGAAGGGGGAGAGGGTCAGTGATCAAGCCACTCCTTTCCTAGAATGTCGTTTTTCCTTCAAATGATAACACCTCAATGTTATACATGTACTAGTCACTGATATTTCAAGGGTGTTGGAACAGGGGCGGCAGAGGCGGTCGCCGCCCAAATAATTTTGCCAAAAAATGAATTCTGAAAAAAAATTGGACTGAATTGAAATTTAATAACGGTGATCTGTATTAATTGGAGCGGCGATGATAACGGCAATTTATGTTCAATGGAGCGGCGAAGGGTAACTTCATTGTTTACATAGTCAAAAGTTGGGTATATATACCTGTTTCTGACGTGATTTGACAATCAACAATGAATTAATTACATAGGTTTGCCATTAAAGAAATATCGTTCTTCAGCTTTGATGATCAATTATAAGTTGTAAGTTAGAAACAACTGATATTATATTATGGGCTATAAAAATATATAATATGTCACCACATGATTCACGGAAATCCATTTAAGTCTTTGAAGTGCAACAGAGACTGATAAGTTATATCAAATTTACGTGGACATAATTGGTGCTGTTGGTGCTGATATATGCACATGTGCGGATCCAGAAAATTTTGTGGGCTGGGGGGGGGGGGGGTTCCAAGGGATATCTATGTTTGTCGAGGGGGGAGGGGCTAAGCCTAAGAAATTTGAATTTTCCAAGCCCTAGATCCGCGCATGATGCACATAAACTTCTTTAATATAAATGTGAGTTGCGTTATCTTGACACACATTCTATGTCGTCAAAGGTAAGAAACAAAGATTAAGTGTAACTTTGCTTGGTTTCTTTTATAGTGCCATAAAAAAAGCGACAATATAATTTATCAAATTCAAGAATAATTTGACACACTGTAGAATAACAACTTACATGTAAATCTGGTTCACCCCCCAACTTATCGATAAAATTCGCCTCCCCAATATGAAATATCTTTCGACGCCTCTGTATTTATACAATATCTGACATATTTTGCTGCCAGTATATCAGCTCAAGTCTCAAAATCTGTCACAATTTTGCTTTGCATGTCGATAAAGGGCTGAAGTAGCATTATTTGTTATGGCATAGCGCGAAATTATTTTAAGTTACTAAAGAAAACCTGCGTTGCCTAAAATGGGCATCTAGACGGGGGGCGGGGGCGGCAAACAAAATTATCTTTTAGATTCTTCACCCCCCTCCCCAATCGGGAAAACTTCGTGGATCTGCGCATCAGCTTGAAAACTGATTTAGACTTTTCACATCTGCGTTACCATGATTATGAAATCTTTCTCTCTCTCTCTCTCTCTCTCTCTCTCTCTCTCTCTCTCTCTCTCTCTCTCTCTCTCTCTCTCTAATAATTAACTTATGCAGACCAAATATCTTATTCGTCCGAACAAATGATTTATTCGTCCGAACAAATAGTTAATTCGTCCGAACAAATCCTAATTCGTCCGAACAAATAACGTATTTGTCCGAACAAATCCTAATTCGTCCGAACAAATAACTACTTCGTCCGAACAAATAGCTAATTCGTCCGAGTAAATCGTAATTCGTCCGAACAAACAACTTATTCGTCCAAACAAATAATAATTATTTATTTTTTTATCTGGCCCTTCCACGCCGCCGTACCTAATCATAGATATCAATTTTATTAAAATCAAATATGGGAAAATGCAAAATGCGGGCAAAAGAAAAAAATATTCCCTATAAATCTATGGAACTACAACTAAGTACATTTTCATTGGTGGATTACCGGTGTGATACCTTAAGGTTTTTAGTATGTCCCGTATACCGATCCCGATACAGAATAAAAACTCCGAATTTTTTCGAATAGATTATATAGTCTCGATAAAAACGCGCCTAACCCGACAGTCTATGACCTACTTTACATGTACGAGTAAAACAAAAAATATGTTATATTTTTTAAAATCATAAATTATAATTCTACATGCCAATTTACTTTTTATTCATAAAAATAAGCATAATATTAATTCTATAAAAATAAACCTATCCCGCAGAAACGCAGTTACAATATCTAAATGTATATCAAATAAGGCAACGCCTTCTGGCGGCCCGTAATAAATGTCAATCATCCAAGTCACGGTTTTAGTTTGGATGATGAATGTAGTTTTGGACATAAACTTACATTTTTTTTTTACCTAAAGTGTTTTCGTTTACAATAAAACACGGTTATAGCGAACACGCTTATAATGAATTGACGATTACAACGAGGCAAAATCACCCTTCTCTGGAACTTCTTTATAACCGTCTTTTACCGTACTAGGTTTTGGATCTACTCTGTCACATTTATTGTTGTGTTTGTGATTGCATTTCAATGTGTTATTAATAAGTGTTTCGAAACGCGGTGTTGTTCTGATTAGTGGCGGATCCATCATTCAGAGGACCGTTAGCGCACAGAAAATGATAAGAAAAGGGTCCACATCCTTGATGAGTACTCTAATACTTATATAAATAGTGCCTGTTTGGGAGGATAAGAGTTGAAATTGACACCCCGAGAAAATTATTATCAACCGACGTTGGTTTTTAAAAGAAATTGCCAAGACGTTGCCAAGCGTGTTGCTAACGCTGAGGGTAATATAACGGATTATTAACTGCGTCTAAACCATTCAGATTTAAGTATTTAACATGGATGATGCATAATTGTTTTTAATTCGATCATGCAGGCAAGCGTTACATGATAGTATTCGTGTAAAATCTTTTCAAAATCAACTAGTCTGTTCCAGTACCACATCATAAACAAAGATAAAGATATTAGGAATATTGAACTCTCTGTTTTAATTAACCAGTTTTTTGAATAGTTTTTTTTCTGTTTTAACCGTAATATATAAAATTCGCTAACAATAAACATGCAGGGAAGGTACACTGTATGTCACAATTATAGTCCATACTTACTTTTTTTAAGTTTATAATGGTTTAAAGTGATATGCATGTACATGCTCGAGATCGAAGAAAGACTGAAATATCTATTTAAATCTGCACGTTCCGTTAATGAATTTATGATCAGCAGCGAAAATAAACATTCCTTTCTAATAAGATAAAACACTGATGTGATGTCTTTCCTTTGTTCCAGCAGTCTAAAATTTTACTTATGACAGTCCGATTATGTGAGCTTCTTAATATCAGACCGTTACCAGTGGTTACAGTACTGATATCCTTCAAAATCGAACTGTCTGAGGTAAATCTACAATGACATCCAATGGCAGTGTTTTAGTACGATATATGCCGAAAACAGTTCTGTATGAAAAAATATCAGACAGTTCTCGGCCCTAACGGGCCTCGAAACTGTCTGATATTTTTTCATACAGAACTGTTTTCGGAATATATCCATTACATAGCCTAATTGATACAGTCATACTTGCTTCCACTAAATAATTTTGATAAAACAGGCACGCTTTTTTGGAAAGCTATTACTTGTATTAAAATTGGTTTATGTTTCCTAGAATACGCAGTGCTACGTAAAGTAGGTCAAGTGAATAGTTGACAGACCACAGTACTGTACAGTCTAGTCCGAAATATCTGACGTTTTCTTGGCCTTTTTAAGGATTTTGATATTTGATATGACAGGTTTTTCTGGCATTTAAAATATCAAAATCGTTAAAAAGGCCAGGAAAACCTCAGATATTTCGGACTATATACAATCATGTACATGTATGCTATTCAAAAAGTGAATTATAACGGATATGTGTCCAACTTCTAAATCGCAAGCTGTGTGTATTGGGGTGAAAAACGTGCAACTGCAGTTGATAACGGGTGGGTTCATTCGATCATGTGTTCGCATCGAGTGGTCTCGCCTCGTTTCAATACAGGTTGAATTAGGAAGCTTTATGAACTTATATTTACATCTACCGATTATGATCCCCTATATTTCTAACGGAATCTTTAGTTAATTCATAGCTCCATAGAAAGTAACAGGACTCTTCTCGACACGCCCCGTTTATCGTGGTCGAAACCTAGAGCGACATTAGATAATTCACGGACTACACGAAATTTTCATGATGATGTCAGATTCAAATTCCCATAGGGGGCGATGTGGCTGTTTCTTTTACTGATGTACTTTAACAGTAATTTAATTAATTTTACTTACTTTTTTACAATCAATTTATTAATTTGTTACAAGAAAGATGTAAATATAAACAATAAATTGCTTTCTTTGATGATTCATACGGGTTATAAAGGTTGCGATTATTGCAGAAAAAAAAATTACATATGTATTTTTTCTGCAATGTAGCCACCTTCATATCCCACATGAATCACCGAAGAAAGCTTTTTATTGTTTATATAGAAACTAACCAGACTTTTACCGTTTATCGAATGGTCGAAACCTACAGCGACATAAAAACAATCACGGACTGCACGAAATTATCTTGATGATGGATGCATTCCCTGCAGTACCACGAAGCGATACTAGCTCCTTTATTGATACACGTCATATTTTTCAATAAACACATACAACATTCAATAACACATTCATGTATATATACTTATCAACAACTACTAAATTTGTAATAAATTACATCATTCAATAACATAATATGTTACGTTTCATCAACTACATTTGCTAAATTAATTTTGTAATAAAATTCAATAAACACATTTAAACAATAAAATGCTTTCTTTGGTGATTCATGTTGGATATGAAGGTGGCGACATTGCAGAAAAAGCGTGTTATGTAATTTTTTTTCAGCAATGATCGCTATCTTCTTATTCCGCAGGAATCACCTTTATTTTACTGTTTAAATTTACATCTTTCTTTTAACTAATTAAAAAATTGATTATGAAAAGTGAGCAAAACTCACTGAATTACTGTTTTAAATGTACACAAGTACGTTAGCTAAAAGAAACAGCCAAATTGTCTCCTGTGAGACTATGAGTGTGACATCATCAAGATAATTTCGAGCACTCTGTGATTTTTCTTACGTCGCTGTAGGTTTCGACCAATCGATAAACAGGGCGTGTCGATTTCAGTCTGGCTGTTTCTAAAGAGCTATGAATTAACTATAAGTTTCCGCAAGAAATCGAGGGAATCATACTTGGGAGATGTAAATATACCGGCAACATTTAACATATCAATTTCATGAAAAAAAATCCCCTAACTACTAAATTTCCTCAACTACTCTATTTTTTGGTACAGTCTGTCCCAAGTTATTACTTCCATCACTTTATGATGATTTTTGATAAAAATATACATACCTGTGAAAGAAATGCTGTTGAAATCGATAAAAGGGAAAATATCCAAGATATCTTCATTGACAAATTATCATTTTTTCTCATAAAAATTCACAGGAACGAAAACAAATTTCTTACGGAGATTTATAATGTGAAATGTTTACATCTTTTTTCCATTCGGAAGTTATCGGGACACCTCGCACAATTTTTCAGCGTTATCATTCGGGCTTAATAATGGCTGATGCAATGCAAAACTCCGTAGACTTTCTATTTTGAGATGTGTATTGAAACCTGAAGCGGTAGAGGGGGCGTTTCAAAACAGATAATATGGACATTTTTCATATTAGTGGATGAACATAGTTTGAGCACAAAGGTATAACGTATTTATGATTATCGAAATATCAAGAAAAAAGTGGTGGAAGCAAAAACTTGGGACAGAGTATAGAATGATATTTTCGGAAAAACACCGCGAATGACCGATTACTCCCTCTCGTCATTTAGTTTAATTGAACTGCTTATTGTTAGTATACTGATATCAAACGAGTGTCCGGCAATCGACGTATTTAGTTGATTTAGTAATTTCATCAAAGTAGGTTGACCATTGGGGAATAGCCCTAAGTATATTGATCCTGTCTGTTACACGGCCAGGTGGCATGGACCCTCACAATGTACATGTATATGCAAATATTTGTAAAAGACAGGCAAGCAAGTTTGTATTATAAATTGAGTATGTCACTTTCTCTTCCAGACCTCTCAATGAATGCTTCGGATAAAGATCATTTATATGCATCTAAATACATATATATTATGTTACAAATGTGTCACTTTATCCTTAACATATGTGACTTTTTGTAATTAAGTTTTAATTAAGCCACACAAGGAAAAAACTCGTTTCATCAATCAATGTTCAGGAGTATGTTTATGAATAACGGACATGGTAGTGCTTAGTTTTGCGCAATATGAATCAGAAAAAAACATGTTTTTTTTTTCATTTTCCATATGTAAGAAAATATCATGAAAATATGCTGATAGAATAGTGAAACATGTTTGCCACCTTATATGAAATATCAAATGAAACAGAATACTTTAAAATATATTTGCATAAAAAGTTGAGAAATGTCAGAATTCTAAACATTGTTAAGCTATAAAATGAAAGTGACTTTTGAAATAATTAAAAAAAACCCTTGCTTTGGAGTTTTAATAGAATATATCAATGTTTCTTTGATAACATACGTTTATACAACATTGTCTTTTTATGAAGCGCACCGATGCTCTAATAAGTTGCAATTCAATACAAGCAATTTTAGATTTTGCACCAATAGCGTAGCAGTTATGAATTGTACTAATTAAAAATGTTTGTAAAATGTATGTTTATGCCTTGCCAAACTTTTAATTTGACATTAAAAACCTGGAATTATTATTTACCAATTAGCAAAGATAAATGTATGTTGCATTTGTGGAGATAAAACATTTTCTCTTGTTAACCTTATGAGGGAAAATAAACATCACTTAATTATCAATTTAGAAGATGTTTCCCAGATACCATACTAACATTTGCAGTTGTGCAAGCCCTACCATGAGAGTTAAAACGTATTAATACATTAGATATAAACAATGATGTCGTTCCCCACAAATTCTAGACCTACATCGGAACGAGTTTCGATTCCATTTATTGTATTGTGTTTGAAATTAATTAAATATCTAAATATAATGAAATTGTTTGAAATTCATGTATTTTCAGTAAAAATCCTTTTCCTGACGCAAGATGGGACGCCTTTTTTGAAAAATGACATTTATTTAAAAATAACAAAACTTTCTGGTGATTTTACAAGTGTTATATGTGTATACTCTTTCCCGAGTTTTTGCTTCCACCTCTTTTCGGTTGATATTTCGATACATCCCCCCCCAAAAAAAAGTCTTCGGGGATTTTGTATTGCATCAGCTATTATTAAGCCCGGATGATAACGTTGAAAAATTGCGCAAGGTGTCCCGATAACTTCCGAATGGAAAAAAGATGTGAACATTTCCCATTATAAATCTCCGTAAGGAATTTGTATTCGTTTCTGTAAACTTTTATGAGTGAAAAGGGATAATTTGTCAATGAACATATCTTGGATATTTTCCATTTTATCGATATCAACTGTACTTTTTCACAGGTATTTATATTTTTATTACAAATCATAAAAAAGTGATGGAAGCAATAATTTGGGACAGACTATAATTCTATTGTTTAAATAAATTAATTATTTTGGACCTAATACCTTCTTCACTGTTTCCAAAACAACCCGTCATATTGACAGACCCGCGAAACGTCAGCATGCACAAACTTTAACGACTGTTTGATAATCATTTAAGAAATAAATAGAAGGTAAAAAGTTCAACCAGATATGAACCTGGTTGTCACAAGATCAAATCTTGTGAAGGCCGAAATATATCAAATATTAATAATGATATCGGTAACACAAATTATGATCCTACTTTGGGATGAAATTAAATTGATTTGACTAATTGTGCTTGAAATTGAGGTATAATTTTTCATTTTATAATATAAGTGCTCCATACGTTCTTAAAGAAAATACATTAATAGCTTTTAACTGACATTGGCTGTGATGACTTGTTTTCATTTTTTTTTTCAAATCACAATCATCAATACATTTCTTGCAATTTAACGTGCTTTAAATATTTATAATTTAAAGAAATTCAAAACAGTGCCTTTTTTAAACAGTTGGCTGTGTCTACATATCACTTGAAAAGGGAAATTAGTCAACTTATGTATATACGTATATACAAGAACTCAATTTTTTAGTTACATGTATATAAATGTGCTTAAAGTTCACATGAGTATTAATGTACAACTAAAAAGTTAAATAACAATATTAAAAAAAACTATTATTATTTTAGAGCAATCAACTGCAAAACCCTTTAAGAGATCTACAACAGTAAAAAAAAAATATATATATATAATATATATACTAAATATTTTCGATTGTAAAATATCTTTTTTCATTTATTTAAATAAATGATGCAATTATTATAATTTATAAATCAAACTTCCATCGCGCTTTTTCAACTTTGCACAACACACAGTTGCGTTAACCTAATTTTGCACAGCAAGCAGTGGCGCTAACTCAACGTTTAGTAACTCGCTGTCACGCTGCCAAACAAAGGTTACGGCGTTCTGTTGTTGTTTGATCGCGGTGGCCGTTTTGTGACGGCAAGCACGAATGCGGCAGCGGGTTGTGCGACGGCGAGGTGTTAGATGGGGCTCATTTAAACGGGCATGGGGACTTTTGCAAAGACCTTATTCAAAGATCATATATTTGAGTCATTTTTTCCTTAAATGTAGTTTCATTTATATACCGAGACATCGATTTACATCGATCTATAGTGGATGTAGGAAGATGAAACTTCCTTATAGACACTAATGATCACATCAATACGAAATATTACTTGCATTGATTATTGTATTTCAATGGATATTTCTTATTGTGGATCAAATCAACAATAAAATTAAAAAAAATAAATAGTATTTAACGAACTGATAATTACATTAATGAATAGATAAAATGACATACAATCAATACAGGGGCGGGTGATATTTATGCAAACAATAATGCGAACGCTATAGACATATCCTCTGAGAATTTGAAGTGCAAATTAATCAGTGGTTGGACACCCCCTACGGCGGGAAACGTCTCTGATGGAGTATGTAGACAATTTCAAATGGTAGAGATTTAAATTCTTTTTTGCTCGTTCCTTATCTTTCTGAATATAAACCCTCTCTTTTTAAAAGAAACACGTGATAATTCTGATTGCATTATTTTTTTCAGCAAGCATGTCCAGATGGATACTATTTTGACAGAAAAAATAATACTTGCGTCAATTACTGTAAGTCTTATATTAGTGATAACTGCAATTTCTTTACAATCGAATTCATATATAATACGAACACAAGATAACAAATTGTCATTCATTCAGTCGAATATATGTTGACTGAGAGGTCTGAAATTGAATGAATGACAATTTACCAACAACTTCTTTCCAATCACCTTATAAATGTCATGATCACACCATGTCAGTTTCATACTTTCCGTTTCCAACGGAAGACCTAATTGTTATTCTTTGGTTTCTTTTTCCCTATTATTATTATTCTTTTTTCTTCCGATTTTTGTGCACGCGATTTCTCAGAAACGGCTGGGCCGATCTCCATGAAATTTTCAGATATGATATACATTGGTCTGAACATGATAGCAAATTTTTTTCATTGATGACGTCACGTCCGTTTTTGAGATTTTGAAATTTTTCTAATTTTTATATCGGTATTTTGTCGTCAGTCGTTCTCCTAAACTATAAGAGATATTGAGCTCAAATTTCTAAGGTTGGTAGAGGAAAGATTGAAGTATCGCATGGTTGTTGTTTTATATGTCTAGCTCTTAATGCGCCAAAGCTCGGTAGGGCTCGAAAGTTGAGAAATCAAAAGAGTGTGAATTTTCGTGCTCTTCTTTGTTTATCTCTTTTCTAGAAAATATTTTGTTAAAACATGTAATGCAAAAAAAATTTTAATTTGCAAGATCTTTCGTTTGATATCAAGAAAAAGGGGCTGGCCCCCTAAATTTAGGGTCATAGAGGGCTCTAAAGTATTTCATATATAGCCCTTAATTGAGAGATATTTTGTAACAGGTTATAGAAGCAAATTTGTTTATCTTACAGTTATGTAACCTAACAATATAATGATTTTCTCATGTGTTACGTAATTAGGGGTTTTTAGGGGTCAAAAGTCAAAAACATTGATCACATATATCTCAAAAAGAAAAAATATTTTGATAAGCAGTATAGAAGAATAGATGCTCAAAATGATCTACTAAACAGTATGCAACTATAAAATTTCGTTAAACGGCCCCTATAAGAAGATAAGGGGTCGGCCCCTAAAACCTTCTTTCTCTGATATCTCAAGAACGATAACGAATTTGTAAACACTTGTTGAAAAAAATGTGTGTAGTTTTAAGTGACCTTCCGATTAATACCAAGGAAAAGGGGCTGGCCCCTACAATTAGGGACCTAAAGGGCTCTAAAGTATTTTATTTATAGCTCTTAACTGAGGGATATTTTGTAACAGGTTATAGAAGCATATATGTTTATCTTACAGTTATGTAGCCTAACAATATAATGATTTTCTCATGTGTTACGTAATTAGGGGTTTTTAGGGGTCAAAAGTCCAAAACTTTGATCTCCTATATCTCAAAAAGGAAAAATATTTTGATAAGCAGTATAGAAAAATAGATGCTCATAATGATCTACTAAACAGTATGCAACTATCAAATATTTGTTAAACAGCCCCTATAAGGAGATAAGGGGTCGGCCCCTAAAACCTTTTTTCTCTGATATCTCAAGAACGATAACGAATTTGTAAACACTTGTTGAACAAAATGTGTGTAGTTTTAAGTGATCTTGCGATTAATACCAAGGACAAGGGGCTGGCCCCTAAAATGAGGGACCCAAAGGGGTCTAAAGATTTTTAGTTATATCTCTTTACTGAGGGGTATTATGTAATAAGTTATAGAAGCAGAAATGTTTATCTTACTGTTATGTACCCATTTAATATAATGACTTTCTCGTGTATTACGTAATTAGGGGTTTTAAGGGGTCAGAAGCTCAAAACTTTGATCACCTATATCTGTTAAAGGAAAAATATTTTGACAAGCAGTATAGAAGAAAAGATACTTAAAATGATGCACTGAACAAAATTCAACCTTCAAAGTTTCGTTAAACGGCTCCGATAAGGAGATAACGGATCAACCCCTACGCGGGTATGATAAGGCAAAAAATCGAGTAAAAATTCCTCTGATCGATATGGCGTCACAATAAGCAGCATGATGTCATATTTATTCAAGAAATCTGTCAATTATAACTTTATCTCTGGTCCAAATTATGAAAAGTACAGGCCACTAGAAGCTCTTTTAAAAGAATATATCTTCGATTTCTCTGTATTACGTATCGTTAACATTGATGACGTCACAAGCATGTTTAATAGAGAAGATCAATGTCGGGAGACAAATCATCGGAATGCAGTGTAAACAATGCCGAAATAAGACTTATTTAATTTAATACAGATACCTAAGATTAAGATGTATAACCAGGATAATACAGGCATGGATATTTTGTTTTATCAGCGAGTGTTATAAGGTAAGCAGATAGACATTTATGTGGCTTGGCCGGCCTTTCCTCTGTCAGTGTGTACAAAAAAGACAAAAGTGTAACACTACCCCGAATATTATGAAAGATGAATTTGGCAAATATCAAAAACCAACGACCTTAAATACTTGAAAAATGCTGCTAGAATCCTTTGGTTTGTTGTTGTAAATGAAAAATACGTAGTATTTTCAATGAAATTGAAAAAGTTGAGGAGGTTTCCGGTAAATAATGACATTATTTATTTTATGCGATTAACTATAGGATTCTAGCAGCAATATTAATAAACATGAACTTATTGCCGATCGAATTATTGTATCATACATACAAATAAACTTCGGGGTAGTGTTACACTTTTTGATTTTTTTTAAGGTACAAAAATGATCTATTTTTAACTGTCACGTGATACCATGGCAAGGCAGCTATAAAGATCGACTTGATTCCGAAGTATAAATATAATATCTTGTTGAATACCTTACTTGATACTAATATTCACCACTGATTTCATAAAAATAAACAATTTTTAAAATGACCATAATATCGGCGATCATTAAACTCTGAGTTACCTTAACCTACCCGCGTAAAGCAATTTTTTCCAAATATCTATACACTTGTTGAACAAAATGTGTTAAGAATTAAAATACCTTTAATTTGATATCAAGATAAATGGAATGGCCCCTTAAATTAGAGGTCAAGAGGGGTCTAAAATAGTTCAACCAATGCTTTTAAACCTGAAACAAAATACTTTCTGATATTTAGCATGAAGACATTTCCTCTATTTTCAAGTTATGTTTAGCTGTTTTATAGCAAAATCAAGATCTTACATGTATCTCAACTTCTAAAATCGGACGGAAGACCTCCTCGTTGCTCGCAACGAGATCTTGTCTAGTTTATTATTATTATTGTAACTTTGAGAGTGACCCGGAGTTGACATGTTTTCTTTCCGAAAGCCTTTCTGACGAATTTAACCGGACCATCCGTCAGGTTGGTAATTTAGTCTATAATTATTATATATCTTTTGCAAGAGGTGATGAGTCGGGCATTGCGTTTATAATTTTACATAAATAGTTTGATTTCCATTAGGTCAACATTCTCAATTCCTACAAGCTAAACACTTTGATTTGGTAAGTAAGTTGTTATAAGTATCCCACAGAGATGTAATTGCTGATGATTATTGTATTTTTACTGGGTGGATTTTGTTTCTATATTTAATAGAAGTAAAGATATCTCGGGGTTTTTGGTTGCAATTGGTCTTCGTCCATCGTCGTGCTTTGTGCATCGTCCGTTGTTTATTAACAATTTTACATCTTTAACTTCTTCTTAATAACTACAAAGCCAATGGTTACCTTTTTGGTGTGAAGCATTTCTATGGTGACAGGAATCTAAATTGTGAAATTCATGGCTATTTCACTCCCAGGGCGCCACATGCGGGGCCAAATATGCAAAAAAAAAAGTCAGTGTTTCAAAAATTTTCTTATCCTCTCCCACACATGTGTGGAAAAATAAATAAATGCATGATTATGAAGTCCATGAAGCCCTCTACCAAAATTTTGAAATTCATGGCCCCTGGATCAGGGTTTCAGGCTGTAGGATGTGTCCAAAATGACCGTATAGTAAAAATATATTAAATCTTTGAAATTAATCTCTGTACTAACATATATATTTGAGAAAAGCTAAATGCAAGTTTATAATTTCATTGAAGCCCTCTACCTAATTGTGAAAGTCATGGCCCCTGGGACAGGGGTTCAGGCCTTAGGTTGGGGCCAATATATGCAAATAGTGAACATGTATTTAATCTTAGAAAATCATCTACTTGACTCCCACTCATGTGGAGAAAACACTGAATGTATGTTTATGATGTCCACGACCTCTTCTACCGAAATTGTGAAATTTATTGCCCCTGGACCAAGGGTTCAGGCCGTAGGGGGGCAATATGACTATATAGTGTTAATCCATATTATGTTTAAAAATCTTCTCTACTCTCACACATATGTGAGAAAATCTGACCTCATAATTATGTTAACTAGGAAGTCATCAACTAGAATTCTACATATCAGTTTATGCCCCCTGGAGTATATATGGGTTTTGACTCTAGGGCGGGGCCAAAATGGATGTATAGTGTAAATGCATATATTGTTCAAAATTATCTTCTCTACTCCCAAACACCTGTAAGGACAACTGGATCCATACTCTTGTAGACCAGGAAGCCCTCTACCAAAATTATAAATTTAATGTCCCCCGAGGTAGGGGTTATGAATCTAGGGCGGGACCAAATTAGTCATAATCATAGTATTAATGCATTTAATGTTTAAAAAATGGATGATCTTCTTTACTTTTGTTGATACTAAATAAAAAATGACTGCATATCAAGATACAATTAAAGCAATCTGTCGAAAGTTTAAATTTCATGTCTCCCAATGTAGGGATTTAAATGTAGGGCGGGGCCAAAACATTCCTATAATAGTTAGGGTAGGGATTCTTAGTGCAGGGTGTGGCCAAAAAGGTCATTTAGTGTTGATGTATATAATGCTTAAAAACATCTACTGACACAATACAAATTATTTAGAAAAAACCACATTAGCTGTCATCTTTAATAATACCTAATGTCATCTACATGTAAGGCAAGGGTTATGGCTGGGGGGGGGGGTATATATTTATTCTACTTTGCTCAGGAATTTCAATGAAAGAAATGAGTTAATTCACATATTTAGAAAAGATAAAGAATGAAGCTGTCTGTCAAAGTTATGATATTGTGAAAGCATTTGGAAAGCGTTCAGGCAGTTTCCCTTCTTCATACTAGAGTTATTTTCTCTTACTTGTTTATATTAAGTAATTAATCATTAAATATAATGTATTTAAGAAGTTGTATGATAAAAAGAATTATGCATGAACTTTCTAAATAAACAAATAGACTCCTTCAAAGTAAAGTAAAGTCATAATTGGCTAACCCAAATCACTGATAAACAGTGCATGTAAAATGATTTTGTTATAAATACCAGATGGTGATTATCCTTGTGTGCCCATATTTCGACAGTCTTATTCTATAGGTCTTCTTTACCAATGAAATGAGCGATAATTTTGAAATCTTAGATGTTTATCTTGAATATCAACCATAGCTTGCGTTTTTAACATAAGTCGATTAACCTTTTTGCATTTCGTTACTTCTATTTACAGAGTATAAATTCATCAACAAAATAACGGGTGCCGCCATTACTAGGTCCTAAATTCGACGATTTAACTATATTGCGTTGTCAGATAAATTTATCCTCACAACATTACTTGTTTTTCCTTAAGGTATCCCACTACTGACGTTTTGAATTTATTGCGCAGATGATCATTTTATTTTAAATGAATGATTTTATTTATTTAAACATAACAGAAAGATTAGTAGCTCATCATTACACAACATTCATAAACAAAATCCATCTAAATTCAAGAAACAAACAAATTTTCTGGGGAACTATTTTTTTCGTGCGGAAGGTTTTTTAAACGAAAATGACAGAAACAAGTAATTTAATTAATAAATTTTTAATATACTTTTCTTTTTATTATATTGTATTCATTATTCACATTTTTAACCTTTGATAGGTTTGTAACATATTCTATAGGTTTTGTGTGAAATGTACAAAATTTAATCTTGAGAGAGTGATAGACGTTTAGCATAAAATCATGCAAATATATAGAAAATGTCTGAATTTTTTAAAGCAAAATTTACGAGAATTTCACATTTGAAGCCATATGCATGTATCTAAAATTTGACATCACTGACCCCCATGTTTTATTATGCCAAAATGATACTGAATACATATCTAGGCAAACTGGATTAATTTTATAAAATTCTTGATATTTAAAAAGTTTTTATTTCAAATCAAATTATAACTATTGTAGAAATTATCTATTTTAAGTGCAAAAAGGTCACCAAAGCTTAAAGCAGCTTTGTACAATTGTTTTCGTAATCTCTCTATTCAGTGTGACAATTGAGCATAATTAAAAACAATATTTGAAGAAATAAGTTTGCTTAATCAAAAATACTGACAAGAAATTGTAATCAGGCTGAAATTCTATGTTAGGTGCAAAAAGGTCAAATTAAATTGGCAATAACTCAGAGGGATGAACACTGAACCCCCCCCCACACTATTTTTGTATTTTTTTAAGTATGTTTTGTCTCCAGATTTCAATGATATACTCGTCAAGAAATATCTGATACAAGAACATTGGTGAGTGGGATACCTTAATGAGTCTTTGCAGATGATATATCATTTAGATCACATCTAGGTGTCTGAAGACAGCCCCCCCCCCCGATTTATACTCCATTTATTCACTCTTTTTGATATCAATTCCTTTAACTACATTTCCTTCCTAAACTATCAGTCAACTGCCTAGTTTCAATGGGGGGGGGGGGGGGAGGTCCTGTGGTAAAGATATACATGTATTAATTTTCTAAACTATTCGGCAGTTGTTAACTTTAATGATTCCATGTCCATGATACGGATGGCAATCAGAAATTGAAACAGTATATTAGATTGGTCCTTCACACAGGTGCTTGAGGACAAGAACCCCCCCCCCCCCCCCTCGATTCAGACCAGGGGGTAGTTGACACTTTCTTGATAGAAATTCCTTTTTAAGTCATGTACACAGCATGTTCCATATCAAATATCTGAAAATTAATTGAAAATAAACGATTTATCTATATATACATGTACTCATTTACCTGCATCCTCTTTTTATATGCAAGGGGAGGGGGTGTATTACATTAATCGTTTTTTATTTTCCGTTAATTTTTAGGTATTCAAAATGGAACATGTTGTGTACATGACTTTAAAGGAATTTGTATAAAAAAGTCAACTACACCCCGGGGGTTTAAATGGGTGGGAGGGGGGGGGGGTCCTGTCCTCAAGCACCTGTGGTCCTTCAGTAGTACTCTTATCTATGTAATGTGCATTGCAACTGTTGTCCCCTGAAACTTGATGTAACCTCCGTAGTGAATGCGCTACTTCATCCGGCACTAGTACAGATGCTATTTACATGTTACATGTGTGTCCTTTTTTATGGTACCGGTCTTTTTGTTAAGAATTTCCGACTCTTGGAAACATTTAACCCCCCCCCCAAAAAAAAACAACAACAAAAAAACACCCCCCCCCCAAAAAAAAAAAAAAACCCACAAAACATACAACGCTTTTTTAGTGTTTCATATGGATATGAAGGTAGCTAGCATTTGTTTTTGAAAATTACATAAGCGGGTTATGTAATTTTCTTTTCATTTGTATCATATCGTATGATGTCTTCTTTGTATATTTTGAATGCAACGAAGTAAAACGTACATAATTATACTGATAGCTAAACAATAGATTTGAAAGCAGCTTTTAAAAGTAACACGAATGCGTGTACTCATACGCGGACGTAGTTCGATCGCGTTGATTTCTTGCTTGTCAGTTTAAAACTGTATATAGTTCAAAACTTTATGAACTATAATCGATTTTATTAAGAAATATAGAATACAATATTCAGTGGATGTTACATGTATAAAAAAATCTGTGATATTAGCGTACTACGGTTTTTTTTTTAATTTTCTTCTTATTTACGCAGTGAAATAAACATATCGGATGTTAAAGAGGAGTACTTTACTTCGATAAAATATCGATAGGGTTGTTTTTTTATAAAAAAAAAAAGTAGATCTGTTGTACAAAATTCTTAAATAAGCGATTATTAAAGCATTTATTTGAGATAAATATAGTATTTAGATTATAGATGGAGAAATAAATAAATAAGCATTAACAATATTTTTTTTAAATTCATTTGTCCCAGAGAAAGTGTGTGTGGGGGGGGGGTCCGATCCCAGACACCCCCCCCCCTCAGGATCCGCCAATGCGTTATTTTCTGCTCTTTTTTTTACTTTCATTTTACATTGAGTACATGCAATGATTTGACTAAAAACCCAAACTGTAACATTTTAATCGTCGCCAATCATAAACTGAATCTTAATTCATTCAAGGTTATATAAATATTCACATATTGAACTTATTATCAATTACAAATATCATACTTCACATTATACGTCTTTGTACGTGTGCTATGAAAATCTATATAGTAGAACGCCAGGAGATTTAAATCTAATTTTGGCTCTATAATCAGGAAGTAAATATTACACACGTCTCGTATTCTCTCATGCTGATCTCAGGGCGTAAACCCGATACAGAACTAACGTGGTAAGTTACATATAACTAGAACAGTTTTATCTGAAATTGTGAGAAATAAAGGGACTTTAAATATCGAATAAATCTCATGACGGTACGGCATTTGATATATTTCTAATCAAGATGGATAAGTAATAATAAATGCTTGACTGTCCTTATTATTGAAGGGAAAATAGTGACCATTTTTAGAGACACGGTGAAATTATTTAACCTAATTGCATTTGTAAAGAAATGTGCCATTCAAAAACTATACAGTTACTGGTTTAAAAGTGTGTGTTTACAAATATTTGTATGACTTGAGCAGTGAGGTCGGTGGAAAGGGGGGGGGGGGCTAGACTTATCTATGGGTATGGCTATGTATAACTTTGCAAATAAAGTTGGGGGTAAGCCCCCGCCCCCGGTTCCGATGCCTATGCCTATGTTGAATCTATACATTGTTTCATTGTGTTTATAAGTTAAAGTTGATTTGTAAAGTGAGGCTAATTACCTTACTAAATTTGATCTACTGGTATTCAAATTTTCTTATTTCAGATGGAATTATCTAAATCCCAAATACCACTTGACGCCCAGCATTATCTGGTGTGTGGCACTGAAGACTGTGAGAAGAACTGCCAGTTCTACTGCAATGACTGTCACCAACCAATGTGTGAACAATGCAGAGATGAACATCAGAAGAATAAGAAAACCCAAAACCATGAAGTGGTCTCTTATAAACAACGCAAACGTCAAATTCCTGTAGAGAAATGCAAGTTCCACCCAACAAAAGACGTAGATCTTCTCTGTGAGGAATGCCAGATTCCCCTTTGTTCTAAATGCACAGCCACAAAAGAACATCGCGGCCATCTGTTTTCCGATCTAGAAATGGTCTTTGCTGAAAAATGTTCGCTTTGTCACATAGAAATTGCCAAAATTCGAAATTATTTTGAGCCTACTTCTCAAGATCTGAAAACGGAAATTGCTGAAGATGTCATAAAAATAAAGAAGACCATGGAAGACATAAGGACATCCATGAAAGCTGAAGCTGAAGCTGTTAAAAACCTGGTAGACAAAGTCACATCAGATAATATAAATCAAGTCGATAAAATAGAACAGTCATTATTACAATCTTTAAGCGGTCAAAATATAACAATAGATGACTACATTAACTATCTTAATGATTTAATCAAGACGTGTTATGGTTACCTATCTCCATCGGATATTGAAAATTTAACATTTGCTCTCAAATCAGAAAACCTTATGATACAACCCATACCAGAAACATTCATACCAGTCCCACCCGTATTTACTGCTGGTCAATACAGCAAGGAAGATATTGCCAAACTACTGGGTAGAATAACTGTTCCTAACACTAAACCAGAGAACAGAAAAATAAAACCCATGGAGACTGCCTCTACACAGTTGAAACCTACAGAGAAACAGAGGAAACAAGACAGAGAGAAATCTGACGTGAAACAAACACTGTCTCTGTCTTCCTCTGTCACAAAGGTCAGGGAGTACACAGTACCAGGTGTTGATTATGTATATATATCACTGGGTAAATCGGGCAGACTCTGGGTCAGTGATGGTATTGGTAACCTTGTCCAAACAGATCTACAGGGAAATCAGCTACAGAAGATACGAACCAGTGGTAGAGATGAAGGCTACCACACAGTCACACAGGACGGGGATCTGATCTATACAGACCAACACAACAAAGTCATCAATAGGATAACACCGGATAATACAATCACTGAATTCATTAAAACAGGAGGATGGAAACCACTCAGTATACACTCCTCCCACATCAACGGGGACATACTGGTGGGGATGGTAAAGGATGGAGAAGGTAAAGTCACCAGGTACAACATCACAGGGACAGAGATACAGACCATACAGAGAGACAACAAAGGACAGAAACTATATAGTGCATTACCACACTACATCACAGAAAACATCAATGGTGATGTCTGTGTATCAGACTATTACAATGATGCTGTAGTGGTGGTGGATAAATCAGGACAACACAGGTTCTCCTACACAGGTCAGGGGTCAGGGTTTTCTCCCTATGGAATATGTACTGATGTACTCGGTCACATCCTGGTGTGTGATTATTTCAGTGAAACAGTCCATCTTCTGGATCAGGACGGTCATTTTTTGTCTCTCCTACTCACAAAAAAACAAGGTGTAAAGTACCCCCGTAGTGTGTGTGTGGATGATGAGAACAGTCTCTGGGTAGGACAACGTGACAACACAGTGACAGTGTACAAGTATCTACAGTGAACATTATACATGTATCTCCATACAATAATACTTGTATTAGATACAGTGTGTATGTTGTGAGTGTAACAACAACACTGTGATAGTGTACAATGACTGGTATCTACATTTATCTCATACGTGAGGTTAATACTACCCGTGTGATGAACCTTAGCTTTATCAAACGGGTGATGCTTTATCAAACACTTCCGGTCCGAACTATTTTTGTCACATCCCCTCGCTTCAACGCTTCAGTGACCTATTTTTGAAGATTTGCTAGTTTTTCAACATTACTATATCTACTACCAAAGATTGATATCAAATGGATTTTGTGAAAGATCTAAAATACAAATATGAAGGAAAACAAATAAATGTGTAGCATAGGCGTCGAAACCAGGAGGGGGGGGGGGGGAGCCCCCTTCCTCCCCCTACTTTTTTTGGCAAAGTTATGCTGTTTTCCATATGAACAAATTCTTTCTCAAAAGCTTTATATATCTACCCCTGTGGCCTTAATCTGTTAATCTAAGAGCCTTGTGGTCCAAGTACTGGGCCATACTTTATATTAAAACCGCACCTAAAAATACTACAGACATTATTTTATATTTAGTGTTATCAATTAATGAATTTAATATAACATACATATTAAAGGTCATCCCCGCCTTTGAGAGAATTTATGCTTACAAGCTCGAACCTCTGAATAATTTAAAGAATTTTGGGGGAAAAATCTACTTTCAAAAACGTTATACCACAGTGACTGTTCGATCATGTTCATGAAAACAAAAGTCCCTGCAGTATTCGAACTCGGGACCTGCGGGTCACTAGATCGAAGCTACACCCATTGCACTACAGTGATAGACAGAAAAATTCGGCGATATAAGCTGTTATATGATGGGTTAAAATCACTTGTTGTGACGTACTGTCATAAACAGTAGAACTCACGGGGTGTTGAGGATCCAAACATCTTACAATTCTGGTAATTCAAAATGATTCGTTTGATTCACAGATATTGTATATTTTGAATTGCCTGGTATTTTCATTTCTTTTTAAAGAAAAAAAAATGAAATACTTAGGCACGTAAACGCTACGCAGAGATAAGGAAGGAAGAAAAACAAAACACGATTTACAGAACACAGGGAGAAAACTCCTCGAAAGAAGCTGTCAAGAGGACAGTCTCTGTGTTGTATACACATGGATTTCTAAATACAAAAGGGAGGGTGTATCCTCGCGCAATCTGTGGTTACGGTCAATAAACAACCGCACCAAACCAATAAAAAACCGCACCAAACCAACTTACCGAAAAACAAATAAAATAGAAGGGAAGAGGCAATATTGTCAATTTAATGACTAGCTCATCTCAACTACCTTCGTTGGCATCAAAACAAACGCCATTCAATACTCGTCTTGAAGCTACAAAAAGAAACAAGATAACTACGATGCAAGCATCAGAACGACCGCAAGTTTGAAAACAGATTCAATAAATATAATCAGTTTAATTTTTTTAAAAACACGCAACTTTCCGTAGAATTAATCTCTCTCTCTCTCTCTGTAGCTCTCTCTCTCTCTCTCTCTCTCTCTCTCTCTCTCTCTCTCTCTCTCTCTCTCTCTCTCTCCGAGTTTGAACATAAAAAACCATACATCGTTTTATCCTTTACATTTTGAACTGCAGAACTTATATACAAAAAAAAAACAAAAAAACAAAAAAAACAAAAAAATAAGAAATATGTTACGCATGAAAAAAAGTCCAAAGCCAAACTCATCGACATTTCACCGTGTGAAAATGACTTATTTCGAGTGACGTATTGTTTCTTGATTCCATTGCTAATTAGTTCTAATTAGACATTGACCGTCGGACAATAACGTGTCACCTGTTCTTAAAATTAATTCTTAATTATAAATCCGGAGTAATCCTTTTAATTAATTATCAAGAGTAACTCTGTCTACTTACTGATGTATGTTCTGTCTATAAATTAGTCGTTATCCAAATGGTCAACAGTTGGAGACTGGACCATTGAAATTTCCATGCCGGCTGCATAGATCGTGTAGAAGCGACAAGTTTGGGATCGTTAATAAATTGTTATAATTCGATATCTCGACTTCTATAATTCTAATTATTTTGAAACATATTCTGAACAATTAATAATATGAAAGAGAGTTAATAAAACAGCATTAAATGTTACAGTATAAATTATAACTCTGGACTTTTCGAACTGTAACACTTTGCTTCCTTATCAATGTAGAAGCAATAAAACATATTGACGCAAGCGTCAACTGGGCCGCAAAAAATATAATTGTTGTAAGAATCATCATTGGTTGTTTACATAAAAAACTCACCACAAAGAAGAAGAAAATAACGAGTTGGTTGTACTCATTTTCATGGAAATTTTAATATATTTTCAGCAACACGTCTCGAAGTTTAACAATTTATTATAAAGAACTGTGTTCGTTACTTTAAGCATTTCTAACGGTAATTGTATGACCATTGCCATAGAATGAAGCAACGGAGAACACATTGATTTGTACATTATTCTAATACAAAGTTCAACTCATCATTATTCTCTTGGAGATTATGTATTTCAAACCATTTTGATTTTTTTTGTTGCATTGTATTGATATTAAAACTTAATGCATTATAGTTTATATATATATATATATATATATATATATATATATATATATATATATATATATATATATATATATATATATATAAAATATATATGGCTTCAAGGGACCACATTATAAATTAGAAATGGATTATTTTTAAAGGTACGTGTAAGATCATGCTCATCCGGTAGACACTGCACAGTTTTAAAGATAAAAAATAAGCCGGATAATTTTTTCCTAAATGGAATTATAAATCTTATCTATACTTCAGGTAATGAAGATAATCATGGTTATTTAATAATTCAGGTCTTTCATATTTTTGCGTAAATAATTGATATGGATGTCATTTCATGATATTTTTCTACCACATCTCACATGGAAATATAATAACTACACACACAAAGTCAAATTCGTAAAAAATCGAAATAATTTTCTCGTGAAAAAAAAAATAGATAGCAGTGTTCTTATAATACCTTACGCATTATCTAACATCAAAAAATGGGCATGCGATACGGCATTTTCTCAAGTTTTCTAGCTGCGAACATGCCTACCCCCAAAACCACGTGTTTTCAAGTTGTTTATAAACAAACTGCGCGAACCCCCAGAAAGTCGGCCGAAATTGTTCCCGATAAGAATAGAATCAAATTTACAAAGTACATAAATTTCCCTAATTACGGCGACGTGGAAGGGCCAGGTGAAAAAAAAAATTCTTATTTGTTCGGACGACTTACGATTTGTTCGGACGAACTAGCTATTTATTCGGACGAATTAGGATTTGTTCGGACGAATTAACTATTTGTTCGGACGAATGAGTTATTTGTTCGGACGAAATACGATTCGTTCGGACAAATAAGTTATTTGTTCGGACGAATTACGATTTGTTCGGACGAATAAGTTATTTTTCGGACGAATTACGATTTGCTTGGACGAATAAGTTATTTGTTCGGACGAATTAGGATTTGTTTGGAAGAATTAGCTATGTCTTCGGACGAATAAGTTGTATTTATATAAAACAGCATTTTTGATGAGCAATTTACAACATTATCTGATCTGGCAATAATATAGATGATGAAGGGAGAGAGGGTCAGTGATCAAGCCACACCTTTCCTAGAATGTCGTTTTTCCTTCAAATGATAACACCTCAATGTTATACATGTACTAGTCACTGATATTTCAAGGGTGTTGGAACAGGGGCGGCAGAGGCAGTCGCCGCCCCAATAATTTTGCCAAAAAATGAATTCTGAAAAAAATAAGACTGAATTGAAATTTAATAACGGTGATCTGTATTAATTGGATCGGCGATGATAACGGCGATTTATATTCAATGGAGCGGCGAAGGGTAACTTCATTGTTTACATAGTCAAAAGTTGGGTATATATACCTGTTTCTGACGTGATTTGACAATCAACAATGAATTAATTAGATAGGTTTGCCATAAAGAAATATCGTTCTTCAGCTTTGATGATCAATTACAAGTTGTAAGTTAGAAACAACTGATATTATATGATGGGCTATAAAAATATATAATATGTCACCACATGATTCACGGAAATCCATTTAAGTCTTTGAAGTGCAACAGAGACTGATAAGTTATTTCAAATTTACGTGGACATAATTGGTGCTGATATATGCACATGTGCGGATCCAGAAAATTTTGTGGGCTTGGGGGGGGGGGGGTCCAAGGGATATCTATGTTTGTCGAGGGGGGAGGGGCTAAGCCTAAGAAATTTGAATTTTCCAAGCTCTAGATCCGCGCATGATGCACATAAACTTCTTTAATATGAATGTGAGTTGCGTTATCTTGACAAACATTCTATGTCGTCAAAGGTAAGAAACAAAGATTAAGTGTAACTTTGCTTGGTTTCTTTTATAGTGCCATCAAAAAAGCGACAATATAATTTATCAAATTCAAGAATAATTTGACACACTGTAGAATAACAACTAACATGTAAATCTGGTTCAACCCCCCCCCCCCCCAACTTATCGATAATTCGCCTCCCCAATATGAAATATCTTTCGACGCCTCTGTATTTATACAATATCTGACATATTTTGCTGCCAGTATATAAGCTCAAGTCTCAAAATCTGTCACAATTTTGCTTTGCATGTCGATAAAGGGCTGAAGTAGCAGTATTTGTTATGGCATTGCGCGAAATTATTTTAAGTTACTAAAGAAAACCTGCATTGCCTAAAATGGGCATCTAGACGGGGGGCGGGGGCGGCAAACAAAATTATCTTTCAGACTCCTCACCCCCCTCCCCAATCGGAAAAACTTCGTGGATCTGCGCATGAGCTTGAAAACTGATTTAGACTTTTCACATCTGCGTAACCATGATTATGAAATCTCTCTCTCTCTCTCTCTCTCTCTCTCTCTCTCTCTCTCTCTCTCTCTCTCTCTCTCTCTTCTAATAATTAACTTATGCAGACCAAATATCTTATTCGTCCGAATAAATAACTAATTCGTCCGAGCAAATGACTTATTCGTCCAAACAAATAGTTAATTTGTCCGAACAAATCCTAATTCGTCCGAACAAATAACTTATTTGTCCGAACAAATCCTAATTCGTCCGAACAAATAACTAATTCATCTGAACAAATAGCTAATTCGTCCGAGCAAATCGTAATTCGTCCGAACAACCAACTTATTCGTCCAAACAAATAAGAATTATTTATTTTTTGATCTGGCCCTTCCACGCCGCCGTACCTAATCATAGATATCAATTTTATTAAAATCAAATATGGGAAAATGCAAAATGCGGGCAAAAGAAAAAAATATTCCCTATAAATCTATGGAACTACAACTAAGTACATTTTCATTGGTGGATTACCGGTGTGATACCTTAAGGTTTTTAGTATGTCCCGTATACCGATCCCGAGACAGAATAAAAACTCCGAATTTTTTCGAATAGATTATATAGTCTCGATAAAAACGCGCCTAACACGACAGTCTATGACCTACTTTACATTTACGAGTAAAACAAAAAATATGTAATATTTTTGTAAAATCATAAATTATAATTCTACATGCCGATTTACTTTTTATTCATAAAAATTAGCATAATATTAATTCTATAAAAATAAACCTATCCCGTAGAAACGCAGTTACAATATCTTAATGTAATATATCAAATAAGGCAACGCCTTCTGGCGGCCCGTAATAAATGTCAATCATCCAAGTCACGATTTTAGTTTGGATGATGAATGTAGTTTTGGACATAAACGTCATTTTTTTTTTACCTAAGTTTTATCGTTTAAATTAAAACACGGTTAAAGCGAACACGCTTATAATGAATTGACGATTACAGCGAAGTGATCTTTGTGGATTCCACGAAGCAAGATCACCCGTCTTTGTAACTTCGTTATAACCGTCTTTTACCGTACTAGGTTTTGGATCTCCTCTGTCACATTTATTGTTATACCCGCACTTTCTAAAGAAAGTTCGGGTATATTGTTGTTGTCCTGTTCCGTCCGTCCGTCCGTCTGTCACGTTTTACTTTCTCAAACTGCTCTTACATCGTATAAACTAGCAATCTGAACTCTTGGAGTTTGATTGGGGGTGTCATGTTGTTTTGTTAAATGATTTCAAAAATTCTCTGGTAGTCCTGGGGGTCAGATAATTGGTAAAAAATGACGTTTTTTCACAAAAAACCTTCTTCCTCGAACTCCTCCTACATTTTAAGCAATAGACAAATCATCTTTTGGAATATGTTTTGGGGTATCCTATAGATGCGCAATAAGGTTTCGGAAATTTCAATTTTGCCCTGGGGGTCATTTGGTGGCTGAAAAATGACGTTTTTTTACAAAAAATCTGGTTTACAAAACGTCATTTTTTTGGCAGTAGTCAAATGATCTTCTAGAATATGATTGCGTGTGTCATTTTGAAGTGTGATCAGGTTTCAGAATTTTTTTTTCATCACAGGGATCGGTGGGCAACAAAAAATGACGCTTTTTTGCAAAAAAAGTATGGTTCCCGTAACTCCTCTTACAACTTTTGGAGTAGCTACATCATCCCTTGGGATATGATTGGGGCTGTCCTATAGATGTGCAATAAGGTTTTAAGAATTTAAATTTCATCCAGGGAATCAAATAGTAGCAGAAAATTGATGTTTAATACTCCTAAAAAAAACCTAGATCCCAGACTCCTCTTATGATTTAATCAATAGACACATCATATCTTGAGATATGATAGGGGCTGTCCTATAGATGTGCAATAAGGTTTTAAAAAAATTAATTTCATCCAGGAAGTCAAATAATAGCAAAAAATTGACGTTTATCACTCAAAAAAAAAAAATACATCCCAGAACTCCTCTTATGATTTAATGAATAGACACTTCATATCTTGTGATATGTTAGGGGCTGTTTTTTAGATGTGCAATAAGGTTTTAAAAATATAAATTTCATCCAGGGAGTCAAATAATAGCACAAAATTGACGTTTATCACTCCAAAAAAAACCCTAGATCCCAGAACTCCTCTATTGATTTAATGAATAGACATGTCACATCTTGGGATATAATAGGGTCTGTGCAATAAGTTTTGAAATATTTAATTTAATCCTGGTAGTCGAATAGTAGCAGAAAATTAACATTATCCCATGTGCGGATCTAGAGATGGGGTCAAAGGGGGGAGGGGGTTCAGATCCCCCCTCCAAAAATCAAATTTCTTTAAAATTTAAACCACCACCCTACCTGCAAGAAAGCTTTTATTGTTGAAATAGAAACTAACAAGACTGTTACCGTTTATCGATTGGTCGAAACCTACAACGACATAAAAAAAATCACGGACTGCACGAAATTATCATGATAATGTATGCATTCCCTGCAGTACCACGAAGCGATACTAGCTCCTTTATTGATACACGTCATATTTTTCAATAAACACATACAACATTCAATAACACATTCATGTATATATACTTATCAACAACTACTAAATTTTTAATAAATTACATCATTCAATAACATAATATGTTACGTTTCATCAACTACATTTGCTAAATTAATTTTGTAATAAAATTCAATAAACACATTTAAACAATAAAATGCTTTCTTTAGTGATTCATGGGGGATATGAAGGTGGCGACATTGCAGAAAAAATACATAACCCACGTTAGCGTGTTATGAAATTATTTAGCAATGATCACTATCTTCATATCCCGCAGGAATCACCTTTTTATTGTCTATATTTACATCTTTCTTTTAACTAATTTAAAAATTGATTATGAAAAGTAAGCAAAACTCACTGAATTACTGTTTTAAATGTGCACAAGTACGTTAGCTAAAAGAAACAGCCAAATTGTCTCCTGAGAGACTTTGAGCCTGACATCATCATGATTATTTCGCGAGTCCGTGATTTTTCTTAGTTCGCTGTAGGTTTCGACCAATCGATAAACAGGGCGTGTCGATTTCAGTCTGCTGTTTCTATAGAGCTATGATTTAACTATAAGTTTCCGTAAGAAATAGAGGGAATTGTAACCAGATAGCCGGCTTGACCGCATTTTTAATTACATGTAGTCGGAAAAAAGTGACGAACAATAATTTGTTATACCAAATATAATTATACATATTATGTGCCATCATCTCTTTGGAATTTAGGGTTGGAATACTGAAATTGAAGCAAATATGTTCAGCGCTCTGACAACCATATAATTAACATTAAATTATGGTGAATACTTCATTATTTCTGGTCAAGCAGAACGTTAGCTATGCATATGATTCAGAGGATAATAGCTACGGAGCTAATGTCGCTATAGGTTAAATATATAGAAATCATGTTCAGTGTGAAGTGTTGATTGTTTGTAATGATAACATAATTATTTATGATTATACCACTTGGATAGAACTAATTTGAATTATTTTTCTCTTTGTGTGAAAGATCATATAAAAGCTTATATAGGGAGAGTGAGAAGGGAGTTAGAGTTTTGGGTTGGTTGTTGTTAGACGTTTGGGACATGTTGGAAACTGCTAGTCAGTGAGAGATTGAGATTGGAATTTATTAGACTTTGAAACATCCCTGCGAATGTTATTGTCATTCAAATTTATACCATGTGGTTTTATTTGACCCTTTCAGTTTCGCAGTAAAAATCGTGCCTAGTGTTTATAGTTTATTTCCTAGAAGTTAGGTACTTGTAATCAAATATAAAATCTAGACGTTTATTGATTTTAGACTTTACCTTCATGAATTGGTGGATAAAATGAGTTCTAGAAATAAATGTGACAATAGAAAATTTAGGGTTTTTCTGCTGTTGCAACAATTAACGTGCTTAGAAGCGATCCACCCTAAAGAATAATTTTCGATCCGCGCCTGACCTAGTAATAGCATCAATAGTGAAACAGACTATATTATTTTATGCAGAATGTTACTTGAAAATGGCTCTATATACTAAGTTTTTATACAAAACAGACACCAATTCATTTTTTAAAAAGCATGGTATCACACACCAAAAGCATAAAACGTGGCTATGATTTTATCAAGCAACCCAATGTTTACATTTTTAACCACGTGTAGAGTGGTTGAACACGAAGGATAACTCTTTTCTGAATTTCATCGTTTATTTTAAATAACCACTAGATGATGAAATAAGACATATATCTTAATAGATTTTCATGTTTTAACATAAATCTAAGTATGTTATGATATGAAAAACGGCCTGTACTTACGTATTTTGAGAATATTATCCGAACACTTATACTTCCGCTCGAATTTTCATAGGAACTGAACAAATCTCGGCGAAGTCTCGTGAACTTTCATTCGAGCACCTCTAGATTTATTACATACTTAGCAACGATAAAGAAAACAATCCGAACACATTCGCAGGGGTGTGAAAGTTGCTTGTAAAATCTATACGATCACGATCTAATAAATTATTGTTCACACCAAACTGGAATTATCATTTATGGACTAGACAAGGAACTTAACTAACTCATAGGCTTACAGAATCATACTGGGTAGATATAAATATACCGGCAACATTCAACATATCAATTTCATTAAAAAAAATTCCCTAACTACTAAAGTTCCTCAACTACTATATTTTTTGGTATAGTCTGTCCCAAGTTATTACTTCCATCACTTTTTGATGATTTTTAATAAAAATACACATACCTGTGAAAGAAATGCAGATGAAATCGATAAAAGGGAAACTATTCAAGATATCTTCATTGACAAATTATCATTTTTCATACATAAAAGTTCACAGGAACAAAAACAAATTTATTACGGAGATTTATAATGTGAAATGTTTACATCTTTTTTCCATTTGGAACTTCTCCGGACACCTCGCACAATTTTTCAACGTTATCATCCGGGCTTCATAATGGCTGATGCAATGCAATATCTCCGTAGACTTTCTATTTTGTGATGTGTTTGAAACCTGAAGCGGTAGAGGGGGCGTTTCAAGCAGATAATCTGGACATTTTTCATATTAGTGGATGAACATAGTTTGAGCACAGAGGTATTTATGATTATCGAAATATCAAGAAAAAAGTGGTGGAAGCAAAAACTCGGGACAGAGTATAGAATGATATTTTCGGGAAAACACCGCGAATGACCGATGACTCCCTCTCGTCATTTAGTTTAATTGAACTGCTTATTGTTAGTATACTGAAATCAAACGAGCGTCCGGCAATCGGCGTCTTTAGTTGATATAGTAATTTTCATCAAAGCAGTTTGACCATTGGGGAATACCCCTAAGTATATTAATCCTATCTGTTACACGGCCAGGTGGAGTGGACCCTCATAATGTACATGTATACGCAAATATTGTAAAAGACAGGCAAGCAAGTTTGTATTATGAATTAAGAATGTCTCTTTCTCTTTTTCAGACCTCTCAATGAATTCTTCGGATAAAAATTATTTACATTAATCTAAATTCGTATATATTTTGTTATAAATGTGTCACTTTATCCTTAACATACAGTACCGATCAGACCCAATCTAACACCAGAGTAAACCCCAACTAAACCCCGGGTTTACTATTGGGGTTTACTTGGGGTTTACTGTGGGTTTTCTTTTTGAAAATTTGGGTCCACTCGGGGTTTACTTTGGGTTTACTCGGGGTTTACTTTGGGTTTACTTGGAAATTGCTTTTCATGTCAACTGTACGCACTGAAGTGTGAAGCAGACCCGTCTTTTATCTTACTTTCCTACTGACTGTCATTCCTGACCCTTGTATATTCCGAATACACAGTTAGCGCCTGCTTTCAGGGGTATACTTCTGACTGGGTTTACTCTCTGTGTCCACTCTGGGTTTACTTTGGGTTTACTCTGGGTCCACTCTAGTAAACCCAAAGAAAACCCAGAGTAAACCCAGAAAGTAAACCCAGGGTTTAGTTGGGGTTTACTTTCTGTTAGGTTGGGTCTGATCGGTACTGTATGTGACTTTTTGTAATTAGGTTTTAAGCAACAAAATGAAATAACTCGTTGCAATCAATGTATGTTTATGAATAACGGACACAGTAGTGCTTAGTTATAAACTTTTGAATCAGAAAAACACGTTTCTTTCTTTTTACATATGTAAGAAAATATCCTGAAATATACTGATAGAATAGTGAAACATGCTTGACTCCTTTACAATAATGAAATATCAAATGAAACAGAACACTTTAAAATATATGCATAAAAAGTTGAGAAATGTCGGAATTCTAATCACTGATAAGATATAAAATGAAAGTAACTTTTGAAATAAAAATAAATAACCCTTGCTTTGGAGTTTTAAATAATAGAATATATCAATGTTTCTTTGATAACATAAGTTTTTACGACATTGTCTTTTTATGTAGCGCACCGATGCTCTAATAAGTTGCAATTCAATACAAGCAATTTTCGATTGTGCACCACAGTTATGAATTTTACTAATTAAAAATGTATGTAAAATTTTTATGCCTTCCAAATTTTTAATTTGACATTAAAAACCTAAATTAAGTATTTACCAATTAGCAAAGATAAATGAATTTTGCATTTGTGGAGAAAACATTTTCTCTTGTTAACCTTATGAGGGAAAAAACATCACTTAATTATCAATTTAGAAGATGTTTCCCAGATACCATACTACCATTTTGTAGTTGTGCAAGCCCTGCCATGGGAGTTAAAACGTATTAATACATTAACTATAAACAATGATGTCGTTCCTCACAAATTCTAGACCTACATCGGAACGAGTTTCGATTCCATTTATTGTATTGTGTTTGAAATGGAGATATTAGATTTTAAATATAATGAAATTGTTTGAAATTCATGTATTTTTAGTGAAAATCCTTTTCCTGACGCAAGATGTGACGCCTTTTTTAAAAATTACATTTATTGAAAAAAAACCAACTTTCTGGTGATTTTACAAGTTGTATGTGTGGTTTTTTTTTTAAATTCATTCCTTTAGACCTAATAACTTCTTCACTGTTTCCAAAACAATCCGTCATATTGACAGACCCGCGAAACGCCAGCATGCACAAACTTTATCGACTGTTTAATATTCATTTAAGAAATACATAAAAGGTAAAAAGTTCAACCAGATATGAACCTGGTTCACTTGTCACAAGATCAAATCCTGTGAAGGCCGAAATATATCAAGTATTAATAATGATATCGGTAACACAAATTATGATCCTACTTTGGGATGAAATTGAATTGATTTGACTAATTGTGCTTGAAATTAAGGTATAAATTTTCATTTTATAATATAAGTGCTCCATACATTCTTAATGAAAATACATTAACAGCTATTAACTGACATTAGCTGTAATGACTTGTTTTCATTTTTTTTCAAATCACAATCGTCAATACATTTCTTGTAATTTAACGTGCTTTAAATATTTATAATTTAAAGAAATTCAAAACAGTGCCATTTTTTTAACAACAGTTGGCTGTGTCTACATATCACGTGAAATGGGAAATTAGTCAACTTATGTATAGACGTATATACATGTACAAGAACTCAAGTTTTTATAGTCACATGTATATAAATGTGCTTAAAGTTCACAAGTGTATAAATGTACAACTAAAAAGTTAAAAAAACAATATTAAAAAAACTATTATTATTTTAGAGCAATCAACTGCAAAACTCTTCAAAAGATCTACAAAAGTAAAAAAAAAAACAATATAATATATATACTAAATATTTTCGATTGTAAAATATCTTTATTTAGTTAAATAAATGATGCAATTATTATAATTTAGAAATCAAAACTTCATCGCGCTATTTCAACTTTGCACAACACACAGTTGCGTAAACCTAATTTCACACAGCAAGCAGTTGCTCGAACTCAACGTCTAGTAACTCGCTGTCGCGCTGCCAAACAAAGATGACGGCGTTCTGTTGTTGTTTGATCGCGGTGGCCGTTTTGTGACGGCATGCACGATTGTGGCCGCGGGTTGTGCGACGGCGAGGTATTACATGGGACTCATTTAAACGGGCTAGGGGACTTTTGCAAAGAACTTATACAAAGATCATATATTTGAGTCATTTTTTTTTCTTAAATGTATTTTTATTAATATTCCGAGACATCGATTTACATCGATCTATAGTGGATGTAGGAAGATGAAACTTCGCAATAGACATGTACACTAATGATCATATCAATACGAAATATTACTTGAATTGATTATTGTATTTCAATGGATATTTCTTATTGTGTATCAAATCAACAATAAATTAAAAAATAGCATTTAACGAACTGATAATATTACATGAATGAATAGAAAAAATGACATACAACTAATACAGTAATACAGGAGCGGGTGATAATTATGCAAACAATAATGCAAACAAAACATTGGCCTCGGTCTAAATGCGTAATACAAAATTGCAATATGATACATACTGTCTGCTGTTCATTTGACATTTTAGGATTAAAAATATTCCTTGAAACTTATATAATTATTTCTATTGAAGCACCTTGCCAATAAATTATTGATGAAATAAATTGAATCTCTTTGCAAGACAATTTTGACAAGAGAATTGATTGATTGCCAATAGGATATAACCGTAGTGCAATCAGCCTGTCATACATTTTCTCTCCTACTGTACACAAAAGTTGTAGCAGCATGTACTTCATAAGAAGTTTGCCGATGATGGTCGGTTTCATTGAGTTAATCAATGGATGCATTCAGTTTAAATTTTCAAGTGAGGTGTCCTTCTTAGACAATGCTCAAGTGATAGGCACATACCTAGGATCTTCCAAAGAAGGACTTTTCGCCGTGTGTGCTCCTAGATGTAACAATGACCTAAGATGTAACGCTATTGACATCTGTTCTGAGAATTTGAAATGCAAAATAATCAGTGGTTGGACACCCCCTCCGGCGGGAAACGTCTCTGATGGAGTATGTAGACAATTTCAAATGGTAGGGATTTAAACTCTCTGTTGCTCGTTCCTTATCTTTCTGAATATCAACCTTCTATTTTTAAAAGAAACACATAATAATTCTGATTGCATATTTTTTCAGCAAGCATGTCCAGATGGATACTATTTTGACAGAAAAAATAATACTTGCATCAATTACTGTAAGTCTTATATTAATGACAACTGCAATTTCTTTACAATCGAATTCATATATAATACGAACACAAGATAACAAATTGTCATTAATTCAGCCGAATATATGTTGACTGAGAGGTCTGAAGTTGACTGAATGACAATTTACCAACAACTTCTTTCAATCACCTTGTAGATGTCATGAGGACACCATGTCAGTTTCATTCTGTCATGTCTCGGGGTGTGAGGGGATGGGGAGTGGGTAATGTTTAATATATATTAATGTTCATTTTTCTTCGAACTAACTTTTCCTTTTTTTTTAGATTATTATTGTAACTTTGAGAGTGACCCGGAGTTGACATGTTTTCTTTCCGAAAGTCTTTCTGACGAATTCAACTGGACCATCCATAAGGTTGGTAATTTACTCTATAATATATCTTTTGCAAGAGATGATGAGTCAGACATTGTGTTTATAATTTTACATAAATAGTTTGAATTCCATTCGGTCAAAATTCTCAATTCCCAAAAGCTAAACACTTTGATTTGTTAAGTAAGTTGTTTTAATTATCCAACAGAGATGTAATTTCTGACGATTATTATATTTTTAACTAGGTGGAATTTTTTTTTTATATTTAAGGCCCCTTCTTTCGACTGAACTTGCATTTTACCTAATAAGTAAGGACTTCCGGTCTTTTACGTTACTGAGCACAAAAGGCAACATGTAGATTTCATCACACACTGCCACATATTAAAATCCAAATGAAAGTAATGATATTTCGGGGTTTTTAGTTGCAATTGGTCTTCGTTCATCGTCGTGCGTTGTGCATCGTCCGTTGTTTGTTAACAATTTTACATTTTTAACTTCTTCTTGAAAACTGCAAAGCCAACGGTTACCATTGTTTTGTGTGAAACATTTCTCTGGTAAGATGATTCTAAATTGTTAAATTCATGGCTCTTTCACTCCCGGGGCGCCACATGCGGGGCCAAATATGCAAAACAAGTCAGTGTTTCAAAAATATTCTTATCCACGCCCACACATGTGAGGAAAAATAAATAAATGCATGATTATGAAGTCCATGTAGCCCTCTACCAAAATTTTGAAATTTTGACCCCTGGGTCAGGGGTTAAGGCTCTAGGGTGTGTCCAAAATGACCGTATAGTAAAAATATATTAAATCTTTGTAAATAATCTTCTCTACTCACATAATATATTTGAGATAAAATGCATGTCTATGATTTTATTGAAGCCCTCTACCTAAATTGTGAAAGTCATGGCCCCTGGAACAGGGGTTCAGGCCTTAGGTTAGGGCCGATATAGGCATATAGTGAACATGTATTTAATCTTAGAAAATCTTCTTCTTGACTCCCACTCATGTGGGGAAAACACTGAATGTATGTTTATGATGTCCACGAACTCCTCTACCTAAATTGTGAAATTTATTGCCACTGGGCCAGGAGCTCAGGCCGGGGGGGGGGGGGCAATATGATTATATAGTGTTCATCCATATTATGTTCAAAAATCTTTTTCTCTACTCTCACACATCTGTAAGAAAAACTGACCTCATAATTATGTTAACAAGGAAGTCATCAACTAAAATTCTACATGTATGTTTATGTCCCCTGGAGTATGGGTTTTGACTCTAGGGCGGGGCCAAAATGGATGTATAGTGTAAATGCATATATTGTTCAAAATTATCTTCTCTACTCTCAAACACCTGTAAGGACAACTGGATCCATACTCTTGTAGACCAGGAAGCCATCTACCAAAATTATTAATTTAATGTCTCCCGAGGTAGGGGTTCTGAATCTAGAGCGGGACCAAATTAGTCATAATTATAGTATTAATGCATTTAATGTTTAAAAAATGGATGGCCTTTTTTGCTTCTGTTGATACTAAATAAAAACTGACTGCATATAAAGATGAAATTAAAGCAATTTATCGAAAGTTTAAATTTCATGTCTCCCAATGTAGGGATTTGAATGTAGGGCGGGGCCAAAACATTCCTACAATGTTTAGGGTAGGGATTCTTAGTGCAGGGTGTGGCCAAAATGGTCATTTAGTGTTGATGTATATAATGCTTAAAAACATCTACTGACACAATACAAACTGACTGTATACTTAGAAAAAAAAACCACATTAAGCTGTCATCTTTAATAATATTTCATGTCATCTACATGTAAGGCAAGGATTATGGCTGGGGGGGGGTATATATTTATTTTATCATTTTATTCTGCTCAGGAATTTCAATGAAAGAAATGAGTTAATTGACATATTAACAAAAGAAAAAAATGAAGCTGTCTATCAAAGTTAAGATATTGTGAAAGCATTTGGAAAGAATTTAGGCAGTTTCCCTTCTTCATACTAGAGTTATTTTTCCTTGCTTGTTCATATTAAGTAGTTAATCATTAAATTTAATTCATTTAAAAAGTTGTGTGATCAAAAGAATTATGCATGAACTTTCTAAATAAACAAATAGACTTCTTAAAAGTAAAATCATAATCGGCTAACCCAAATCACTGATAAGCAGTACATGTAAAATGATTTTGGTATAAATACTAGATGGTGATTATCCTTGTGTGCCCATATTTCGACAGTCTTAGTCTATAGGTCTTCTTTACAAATAAAATGAGCAATAATTTTGAAATATTAGATGTTTATCTTGAATATCAACAATAGCTTGCTTTTTGAACATAAGCCGATTAACCTTTTTGCATTTCGTTACTTCCATTCACAGAGTATAAATTCATCAACAAAATAACGGGTACCACCATTACTAGGTCCTAAATTCGACGATCTAACTATATTGCCTTGTCAGATAAATTTATCTTCACAACAGATCCTTAAGGTATCTCACTCCTCACGTTTTGAATTCATTGCGCAGATGATCATTATATTTTAAATGAATATGATTTTATTTATTTAAACATAACAGAAAGATTAATAGTACACAACATTCATAAACAAAATCCATCTAAATTCAAGAATCTTTCAAGTTTTCTGGGGATTTATTTTTTTTGTGCGGAAGGTTTTTTAAACGAAAATGACAGAAACAACTCAGCTATGTTAAGGGCGTCCATAAAATAATAGCGGTATTTCTCACATAAAATATTAGCCTTTGAATAATCTTGATATTATATTCCAAAAAATTGTCACACAAAGTAATTTTTTATCAATATACAAATTAGATAATTCGCTATCGCATGAGCAATTTTTGAGTCTCTTGGGAATACCCTGTCACGTGATAGTGCTAAATATAGATGAACCAGGAATAATACGAAAAAATGCATAGTGCAAGGGCTTAACATTAACAAATATAACTAGATGCTGTCATTAGACAGTAATACCCGCACCAAGTGTTTGCCCCTAAATAACACTGTTTTGTACCAGTTTTGGTAAAAACGAAGTCCACGTGCACATAATACACCATTATCGGAACCCACGGGTTTTCTATCTGTTACACTGCAGTGGGTTCCGACGATGATAATACACGAGCGACCCTTTATGTACAATTTGTGGTTGAACTGTTTGCATGTGAATTTTCAGGTAATCAATAATCTTTTAATTTCATTTCATAGAAAGTATGGTCTATATAATTATTACAAACAAAACTAAATTATGCCCCCTTCCCTCGGCGGTTGTCGGCTTAATTTAGCTTTGCTTCTAGGTGCCAACATCATCGCGGCACAGATTTAGAAAAGGGGTTGGAGTGGGGGGGGGGGGTCCAGACCCTCGACCCTTGAAAAAAATAACTTATATAATTACATGTAGTAAAATTACCAAACAGTACACCTTGGACCCCAATCCCCCCACCCCCTGCAAACACAGTTACATACTATTCCCCCCCTACACACACACACTTCTCATGGATAAATAAACATCAGAATATGTTGATAACAACGAAAGCCTGTACATGTAGTAAGTGTATTATAATCAAAATTCTTTCACAGTGACGTTTTATAATTTAAAATTTTTACAATACAGGTATTTAGCAAAAAAAGATAAATTTTTAAAATTTTGGAATCTGAAGTAAAAAATAGAAAAGCCCCAGCAGCATTTGAACGCTCTAACCCATTGCACTTCACTGTTAGGTAACATTATTTTTTTTTTGGGGGGGGGGGGGGTATTATATTTATACTTTATTGTTTATTTCTGCAATAGGGAGTTCATTACAATATGCAGGTGTCCTGTACCACCTTAAAGCTGAAATGTGTGCTTTTCGTATTTTTACCTAATAAAACAGTACAAGGGGTTTAAAGAATAAAGTCATGAAAATACATGCATGTTACAAGAAAATGATCTTTGTCTGAAGTTACATACACAACACAGGTCTACAGGTCGCATTACCGGGTACTAGTTTTACCCAGCTCTTCAGTTAGATGGGTTTCACGTGGTGTACATAACGGCATGTGTTTTCCATGTGCAGAATAGGATTAATTAACATGCATAAACGTTTCTTTTGTGATGATCAGCTAATTAATGGATTCATATTGTGCTCTAATTGGATTATCATTATGATGTTGACCAATATAGGTAAGCATAATACATGTAGTACTCGCACAATATTATGAGACACCGGTATACATAAGTATTACTTTCACTTTCTAAATAAGTGATCTCCCTTTGCCAGCGTTCTGCATCATCATCTTTTTTAAAATATCTAAATAAGCTCATCATTGTTACCTATCCTATCGCATTTGTACAGTTTCTGTCATTTTAATGGCAAAAGTTATTTTTTCATTTGTCAGACTTAAATATTAAGTTGACCCCATATTGACCCTGTGACAGTTTGTATTAAACTTGTGTATTACATTTAAATAAGTGTAGAAACTTATTATGTTTATATGAGTTTTATTTAATAGGGAGGAAAGGGTCTTTTTTCTTAATGTATTATGATGCATCAAATAAAACGTAGGCCATGACCCTATGGGATTGTTCTGACCCAATGAAACAGGAAAATACCATTAATCTTGTGTAACAGAAAAGGAGGAATATATATTGAAAACATATGGCTGGACCAGGAATCGAACCCGGGACCCCTGCAACTCTAGTCATTTATGTCCAATACATATTTCTTTTTCGATATCGTCAACATCGCGATGTATACACTATTGATACGATATCGATTTTACAATGTCAACATTGCCGAGTATTTCTTTGCTGTTAACATCGTCGACATTGTCGACATCGCAACGTCGACAATGTTGAACCGATATCGAATTTCCATCGTCATCATTGTCGATATTTCTTTGCTGTTTACATCTTCGACATTGTCGACATCGCAACGTGCGATGGTGCGATAGTGAAATTCAACTGAGGGGACAAGATTAACGGTCTAGGACGGAACTCTGTCCTACTTTATGTTTATCACTCCGCTGGTTACAAACAATGCAAGTAAAGCAGAGCATAAGAGACTTTTCTCAAAGACATGATAAATTATAGTCAATTAAGCAAACCAATTACCTACCGATTAGATGATTCCTTTATTTATCATTTCCTAACATTATACGATGTTTGTTTAAAAATTACAACAGCGTAGAAATATACAATGTAAGACATAGAATATCACCATGTTGGTCATCATTGCGATATTGACAATGTCGACGATGTAAACAGGATATAAGAGGTACGATGTAGACACGATGTTGACTCGATGTCAATCAACATTTCGATGTCGACGATATCGACGATGTAAACAGAAAAGAAGGCACACGATGTAGAAACAATCTTTACTAAATATTGCGATGTCGACGATGTAAACAGGATATAAGAGGTACGATGTAGACACGATGTTGATTCGATGTCGATCAACATTGTGATGTCGACGATATCGACGATGTAAACAGGAAAGAAGGCACACGATGTAGAAACAATCTTTACTAAATATTGCGATGTCGACAATGTCGACGATGTAAACAGGATATAAGAGGTACGATGTAGACACGATGTTGATTCGATGTCGATCAACATTGTGATGTCGACAATATCGACGATGTAAACAGGAAAGAAGGCACACGATTCAGAAACATTCTCTACTAAATATTGCGATGTCGACAATGTCGACGATGTAAACAGGATATAAGAGGTACGATGTAGACACGATGTTGACTCAATGTCGATCAACATTGCAATTTCGACGATATAAACAGGATATAAGAGGTACGATGTAGACACGATGTAGACTCGATGTTGGTCAACATTGCGATATCGACAATGTCGACGATGTAAACAGGATATGAGAGGTACGATGTATACACGAAGTCTACACGATGTCGATTAACACTGCAATGTCGACAATTTTGACGGTGTAAACAGGAAAGAAGGTACACGATGTAGACACGATGTCGACTCGATGTCGATCAACACTGCAATGTCGACAATGTCGACGATGTAAACAGGATATGAGAGGTACGATGTAGACACGATGTCGACCCGATATCGATCAACATTGCGATATCGAAAATTTAAACAGGATATAAAGGGTACGCTGCAAATGCAAATTCAATAATTATGCTAATATGATATTAACACAATGTCTACTCGATATTGGTCAACATTGCGATGTCGACAATATTGATAAAACATCGTGCATTGGACATACCTCTGAGCTATCCAGGCCGATATCCATGGTCCATATAGCCCCAACTTCTACATTCCTCCCTCCTTAAATGATCTTGGCCCTCAAAGATTACCCCATGTTCATCCCCTAGCAGAAGTTAACCTCTCAGTTCCAGGGGCAGGTCATGGCACCAAATGTAATAGGAAAGGAGGAATATTGAAAACACACAAATGTAATGGGATGGGAGAGATAATGACGGACCAGACCGGGATTCCAACCCGGGCCCCCTGAATCTCTAGTCAGGTGCTCTACCAACTGAGCTATCTGGCGCCGGTATTTGAACCGGTCTGACAGTCACACTTGAAAACTGTTGAGATCCCCACCACTAAACCAACTATATTCTTGTTTATAAAATCATTATGATGCATCAGATGGTGTAAGTACATGACCCCCAGGAGTTGTCTTTAAACCACCCCCACCCCTCTGAAATAGGAAATGATGATATACTTTGATAATTTTTAACTTTTGAGATCCCCCATCCCTAAACCAAATTTATTCTTGCTCTTTGTGTGCATCAAATTGTATATAGGTTATGCCCCCTTGGAGACACCCTGATTTTCCAGAACTGGATATAATAAAGTATTTTATCTTATTCATATGTATAGTGTTTGATCCATGTGGGTAATTTTAGCCTATTGATGACCCTGCTTTGTTTAGGATTACAATTGCCCCGAATACATATAACATTTTGTTTATCTTATCGATAAGAATTAAAAAGCAATTTCCTAAATCGTAATGTGCATCTAGAGAAAAATACCAATCAAGAAATGATTTAAAATTTGCTACTGTACACATGTTAGAATGTATTAAGGTGGCTCACTACACCTTGAAATATTTTCTCAAATCAGCAGAAAATTACTTGATTATGATAGATATCATAATGGATAAGAAGTATTTAAGTCAAATGGGCAAAAAAATGTGCAATTTTGGATGAAAAATTACATTTTAGAAAATTTAATTCAGTAAAATTGAACAAAAGCTCCAGGCGGATTCGAACTCATGATCTGTGGTTCAGAAACCCAATACTTTAACCAATGAGCTACGACGATATACAACTGAATCGAACGATATAAACAGTTTAACAAAACATTTAAATCGCCATCTTGTGACGTAGTGTCTTAAAAAGTATAAGTCTGGGTGTAGTGAGGTACCTTAAAGAAGACTCAGAATCTGATGGGGGGTGTGGAGGATATAAACATTTAATTTTAATCATTTATTGTTATTAATTTTAACTTGAATAATAGGCAGAAAATAAGAATTCTGATGGTTTATTCCCCGAACGGCTACTCACCAAAACAAACACCAAATTATTTTAGGCAGTTATGGGGTCCTCTAGGGGGTACAGGTAGAATATACCCGTGTCCCCCTGGATTCCCCATATCAGTTAAATTAATTAGCATAAATTCAGAAGAAATAAATGCATGTTTCTATAAATGTACCGTAGTAATACACATTTTTTAAACCTAAATCAATGTTGCAGTTTTCAGTCTTTTTTTTTAAATTCTGTTACTTTTCAACATGTATTACAATGTATATATACTAGTATGCTATAATTTAGTACCTTTTTATATAGGAAGACTCAATTTTAAGTCCCAAGGTGAATGATACCAATCATTTTATCTTTCTAATTATCCATGTATATTTTATAATTTTTGTTATTTTGATTAACATAAGAGAATCAGCACCCATAATCAACCCCACCACCCCAGTCCAAACCATTACATGTTATATGTTTAGCTCTCTCTCTCTCTCTCTCGCTCTCTCTCTCTCTCTCTCTCTCTCTCTCTCTCTCTCACTCTCTCTCTCTCTCTCTCTCCTGGTGTTTCCATGCTTTCTCCTGATGAGTCTCTCTCCATGTGTAACATTTAACTAATTCTGATCATATCTCAATATTAGATCATTTGTCAATTATGCAAGGTGTAATGTGATTTTTTTTTTAAAGAAAAACATTTTTTACCAGTTTATAAAACTTTTAACCCCAAATTATATATTAATTTTAATACATCATTCAACAATTAAGAAAAGTGTAAATGTAAGGGTTTTTTTTTTTAAGCAAAAATAAATGCAAGGTTTTTTTTTATTTTAGGAAAAAAAAACCCGTCATTTTATTTAAAGTGTAAGTACGGATACGTACATGTGTGGATCCAGAAAATTGTTCATGGGGAAGGGGGGGGGGGCAACAGTTATTTGAGTTTGCTGGGGGGGGGGGATCTGAAAGCATTTTTTTTGGCAATTTTATAAATTAAATGTAATTTAAAGAAATTTGAATTTTGAAGGGGGGATCTGGACCCCTGACCCCCCTCTAGATCTGCGCATGGGATAAATGTTAATTTCATGCTACTATTTGTCTACCAATATTAAATAAAACTCGTAGACTAATTGTTCTCGAACAATTAGAGGTCTTTCCACCTCATTATTTTTTATGTTTATTATAATGTTTTTTCAATTAAAATTAATGAAATATTTTCTCTACGATATTTCATAAAAAATTGTCAAAAATTGCGATTGCAAAAAATGTGTTTGTTTGACCTTGACCTTTGACCTTTATGTCATTTTGTTCAGCCAAGGTAGACGCTCCCATCCCAAGTGGTCCGAAGTCTCTATGATTAATAAAAAAAAAGTTGGAAGTGATTTTACAAAAATTTAGATTCTTTCAGGGGCAATAACAACTGGAAGGGGGCCTCGGATCCTTTCGAAATGAATAGATTGAAGAACCCTCTAAGTGTACTGAAGACATTGGTAAAAGTTCCAAGTCTCTATCTCTTATGGTTTCAGAGGAGTAGCGATAACAAACATTTCGTACAATAGGGGCAATAACTCTGTAATTATTCAAAGGTATGAGCCAAGGGGCTATAATTTAAAATGTCTTAAGATATTCTACTTTATCCATGAAAAAGTTTTTCGTCACCACCCTAAACAAAAGAGATCTAAAAACTCATTTATTAACAGATTTGCAAATGACCTTGACCTTTGACCTTTATGTCATTTTGTTCGGCCAAGGTAGACGCTTCTATCCCCAGTAATCCGAAGTCTCTATGATAAATAATAAAAAAGTTGGAAGTGATTTTATGGAAATTTAAATACTTTTAGGGGCAGTAACTAAAACAAGGGGGCCTTGGATCCTTTCGGTATACATAGACTGAAGAACCCTCTAAGTGTACTGAAGACATTGGTAAAAGTTTCAATTCTCTATCTCTTATGGTTTCAGAGGAGTAGCGATAACAAGCATTTCGTACACAAGGGCAATAACTTTGTAAGTTCTGGGAGTTATTAAGCAAAGGGTCATTTGGTATCATAACTTTTTATGATCAATAACATAAAGAAAAAATTGTTTCAATATCTTTTGAAATAAAAAAGCTGTCCCTGGAAAAAAAGAGGAGAAAAAAAATAATAAAAAACAGACAAAAAAACAAAAGGTCTTTCACCTGAAAGGTGGAAAGACCTAATTTTTCAAAATCTTATTGCACATCTATAGGACAGTCCCTATCATATCTCAAGATATGATGTATCTATTCATTAAATAATAAGAGAAGTTCTGGGATCTAGGTTTTTTTAGGAGTGATAAACGTCAATTTTCAGCTATTATTTGACTCCCTAGATGAAATTTAAATTTTTAAAACCTTATTGCACATCTATAGGACAGCCTCTATCATATCCCAAGATATGAGGTGTCTATTGATTAAATCTTAAGAGAAGTTCTGGGATCTAGGTTTTTTTTAGGAGTATTAAACGTCAATTTTCTGCTACTCTTTGACTCCCTGGATGAAATTTAAATTTTTAAAACCTTATTGCACATCTATAGGACAACCCCAATCATATCCCAAGGGATGATATAGCTACTCCAAAAGTTGTAAGAGGAGTTACGGGAACCATACTTTTTTTGCAAAAAAACGTCATTTTTTGTTGCCCACCGATCCCTGTGATGGAAAAAAAAATTCTGAAACCTGATCACACTTCAAAATGACACCCCCAATCAAATTCTAGAAGATCATTTGGCTACTGCCAAAAAAAAATGACGTTTTTTAAACCAGATTTTTTGTTATAAAACGTCATTTTTCAGCCACCAAATGACCCCCAGGGCAAAATTGAAATTTCCGAAACCTTATTGCGCATCTATAGGATACCCCAAAACATATTCCAAAAGATGATTTGTCTATTGTTGAAAATGTAGGAGGAGTTCGAGGAAGAAGGATTTTTGTGAAAAAACGTCATTTTTTACCAATTATCTGACCCCCAGGACTACCAGAGAATTTTTGAAACCATTTTACAAAACAACATGACACCCTCAATCAAACTCCAAAAGTTCAGATTGCTAGTTTATACGAGTTTGAGAAAGTAAAACGTGACGGACGGACGGACGGAACAGGACAACAACAATATACCCGAACTTTCTTTAGAAAGTGCGGGTATAATTATTTCTGTTTCTAACTTGTAAAATGAACATCTAAAATTCCGAAAAGTGCTGGGAGCTTCAAATATTCAAGTAAGAACAATTATTAAATTCAACATAAACAATGTATGAACAGAAATTTGCAGGGAGTTCCCACAATTAATGCTTATTTGTGTGTAATGCGTAGCGATTTCATACAGCTCCCAGCACTTTTTGATATAATTGGGATATAATGGTAACACATATAAAATTTCAATATATTTGATGAAGTGTATGCCCTTGCACTACTGCATTTTATCTGACCCATTTCACTTTCGGCGTCATTTTCGTGAAATTCAAACGCAACACTGACTAAGATTATGATTTTAATTTTCATTCATAAAATAATTAAACGCTGTGAATTTCATTAAAATAATGTTAGATTGTTGTCTCTGTTCACACCAGTCATCATTACCAAATTGTTGAAATTGGAAAAATTAATTCATCTGTTGCCCTTACCATGTAACTATTGATATAAGAGCGTGGGGGGGGGGAGGTGTTTAAGTGCAAGTTTGTAATTTACACATTTATGTTTTATAATGGTTTATGTTACTCTGCTGGTAAATAAACAAGAAATACCTTTAATATATGATCAGGGTTACTTGTAATTATAATTATATTTTTTGTAATAATTAAAGAAAGCTACATAATTCAATCTTTATCTATAATTTATTATAATAATAAACTTGGCAAATACAATGTACTATAGAGATTGCCTTTCTGTGACAAACTGTTCAACAAGACTAGTGTTTTCTGATTTTCAGTATTATTCAGTCATGATGTGGAATCTATGGCAATTGACCATATTCTTGCACACTAAATGTACTTCTCCTCTTGTCTTTTTGATGTACATTGTAAGGAGGCAGGGCAGTTGATAAGAAAATCAATGCCTGAAATGATGAATATTATTTTATTAATTTTAAATTTAATTTCAATAGATATCAATGAAAAATATTATGATAGGTTACAATATAGTAATATGATTTAAAAAAACCCAGACCAAATATACATGAAGTTAATGAGTAAAAGACATATTTATAGAGTACCTACTTTTTTATCAACAACCCAACAAAGTGTCTCCAGTGGACCAGTCACTGCTTTAATAATCCTGAAATTGAATAATGTGTTATAATTAGCAAACTATTGTGCTGAAGATAACATAAAAATGGAAAACTACTTTATTAGTGTGCATACTAATGGCAGTTATGATTTCATCAATATTATAACAGTCATAATCAAATGTTTATTCTTTACAATGTGTGGAAATTCAGTTCAACGCTGAAATTTTGTTTATTCAAACATGTAATCTTCAAAAAAAAAAAAGGCTAAATGAAATAACACATTTCGATTTACATTAACAACAATACAATTTTGTCTATATTCCATTCAGATTCTCACAGAAATCTTTGTAGTGCTAACCCAGTGTTTGGACTTTCCATTGTTTACATTTTCTTTGAACACGGAGGAAATGCGAGTTAATATTATCACGATATAAGAGACCAGTAAAAAGCTACAGTGAGCCTCCATACTCTTTATGATCAAAATTAGCGAATCGCAGAACATTTGCTTTGCTTGATCCAGTCACCAAACTGATGTTTAAACACAATATTACATGAAAAACAAATGTAAACAAGTAAACAAAATCGAAGCCGAGAAATTTCCCTTCGTTTCTGTTTCATCCTACAGTATTAGACAATATAAAACAATATATAGGGAAAGTACAGATAAATCCTACCATGTTCAGTTGAATCCTCTACCGATTTCCGTCTAGGCTGGTTGTAAATGAGTTAAATTCCCAGATATATCACTGAAGTCCACATGTTTATTCTGATCACAGCTGCAAGCGCCGATGTGACGTAGTCAACCTCGACACGCCATCAGACGACTTAGGAATTTCATAATTTTGCAAGATATAAAGAATAGTTGAAGTTTTTATTTCAGTACACCTTTCTTGATACAATCAAACCCAATAATTAATCATATTCATTTCGGTAAATGTTTGTTAATTACCGAAATACAATAATCTCGAAAAATCTCATGAATAAGGGGCGGGGCATATGCAAATTTTCCTAAATCACACGTGCTAGAATTCTTATACCTTCCTTAACATAGCTGAGAAGTAATTTTATGAATTTTCAATATACTTTTATTTTTAGTATATTGTTTTCATTTTTCACTTTTTTAATATTTGATAGGTTTGTAACATATTCTATAGGTTCTGTGTTACTTGTACAAAATTAAATCTTGAGAGAGTGATAGACGTTTAGCATAAAATCATGCAAATATATAGAAAATGTCTGAATTTTTTTAAGCTAAATTTTACGAGAATTTTACCTTTGAAGCCATATATCTAAAATTTGACATCACTGACCCCCATATTTTATTATGTCAAAATGATACTGAATACAAATCTAGGCAAACTGGTTAATCTTATAAAGTTCTTGATATCAAAAAGTTTTTATTTCAAATCAAATTATAACTATTATAGAAATTGTCTATTTTAAGTGCAAAAAGGTCATCAAAAGCTTAATGCAGCTTTGTACAATTTTTTTTGTAATACCTCTATTTAGTGTGACCATTGTGCATAATTAAAAACAATATTTGAAGAAATAAGTTTGCTTAATCAAAATACTGACAAGAAATCGTAATCAGGCTGAAATTCTATTTTAGGTGCAAAAGGTCAAAATATAGTATGTTTTGTCTACAGATTTCAATAATATACTTTTGAAGAAATGTTTGATACAAGAACATTGAGGAGTGGGATACCTTAATGAATTTTCAGTCTTTGCAGATGATACATAAGGTTCGTCATAGCGTTTTTTATTTTCTAGTACGATGATTTAAAATTCAGAGTAAAGAATTGATTAACAAAATTTGCACTTTTTTGTGAGGAAATCTTCAAAAATGAATTTCTTACTTATTGTACTTGTTTGAAGTGCATTTTAATAAATACTTAGCAAGTTGATTGTTAGTCTACCATAGTATCATATGCACCAAAAAATTGTAGATGTTCCTGCAAAAACGAACGAGATGTAAACAAAAAAAACGAACACTGTCGAAATTTGGACCCTGTTGGTTTAAGAACCTTCGACCATAAATTTTAATAAAGGTTAAATATTCAAAAGCTGGAACAAGAGAAGTTAGAGACATTTCATAGCTTTTAAAGCTGTAGTTTGTTTTGTTTATAACCCACAGGAGAGTTGCCCCTGCGGATTGGGGATGAGAGATTGTTTAAAAACATGTATACTAGCCACCTTGTTTTAGTTTATCTATGAAAACATATACATTTAAAACCTAATCTTGAAAGTTAACAAATATTGGAAAATTATTTTCTATCAGAGTCTTGTACCTTTTCAATATCAGATCATGTACTCTATCTTTACGTTATTTGCTAAAATTACAGGTTTCATAGTCCTTTTTGAAAAATTTCAGGCAGGGAGGTGGTCGTCATTACAGTATTATACTTTTTCTACTCCATGATGAAATTCAATTAAATGCTTATATGAGACTCCTCGACAAGTTTGTGTATGGGCTATGGTACTCAGGTGACCGTTAAGGCCTATTGGCATCTTGTTTAATAGTCTAAGAATCTGATATGATAAAGTACCGACCCGTTTTGATATATCCACTGACATTTAAGCGGACGCCTTTGATTGATACAAAGCGTCAATTTACAAGGCCTTACTAATAAAGGTTTTATCTAACAAAGGGTTCGACTTTATCCATTGACACGGGTCCTACCTCAGCGTACCATGGAGTGTATTACAAATACATTGAAACATCCGCAAATGGCCGTGGACACAAAGCAATACTGGAGAGCTCAGTGGCATTCCAAGGTACACCGCACCGCCATTACTTTGCATTGCTATTTATAAATCGTTTATTAACTTCATTTAAGGCTATTTTACTTCTTTAAGGAGGCTGGATGGTCAACAATCAGATCGACATAAACATTTAAAATATGATTTGTTCAGCTATTAGCTATTTTTGGTAAAGGAAACAATAATTTATTTTTACCATTTTCAATTCGGTATTTTCCGATATTTTATATATCACTGTTCTTCTAAAGGAGATCAATACTGTATATAATTGTCCACGACTATCGAGTCCTCTTTATTTACAGAGAGTGTCAGAGTAGTATTCAGGTTGTAAATAAAAGGAGTCCAATTTTCTTTTCAGTAAGGTTAATTTACTTAGGAAAAAGAGTGTTTGGTCTTATTAAACTTTTAAAGCAACAAATAACTTTTTTCATAAAAGTGCAATATAGTTCAAATTATTTCAAATCATAACAGATAAGTATCGCTAAGGTTTGAAATATGCATGTATAAGTATTAAATGTGAATGCTTTCATACAAAGATGATTTTATGCTCAGACTCGAAAAATACTTGTATCTTCAGGGGGTAAAAAGCTAATCAATCAGTCAAGCGATCAATATTGTGTAAAGGAGAAACAATTTCAATTTTGTTTGTCAAGTTTTGTATCCTATTCATATGCAATGAATGTGCAGTAACTTTTAGCATTATTTTAACAAGCTAAAACCTACTGCCTGACGATGTACTACCACATGTATGGGGCCACTATAAACACTCTCACTATCAGAACCCAGAAAGGAAACAACGCCGCCATAGACCGCTGGAAATTGTCTGGTGACCAAGGCAACGTCTGGCACCATTTGTCTGGGGTTAACCTTCCTCTTGACCCCCAAACAAAAGTAAGAAGTCATAGGCACGAGTTTTTACAACAAAAGAAATCTTTTACAACTACCAAAAAAAAAATAACTATCAAAGATACTACTCTACAAAACCCTTTACCGGATTATTAGGTAAATACCAAGGTATCTGACTATGGTGAATGTTTTGAAAAATTCAAATGTGTTATACATGTATGATAGACTACTGCTTAAGGAGTTTATAACTACTTGATTTTAGGCATCTCAACTGCCAGGTGAGATATACATCTTTTTTAAATAACTTTACACAGGAAATGGTTTTTCCCATCGGAAAAAAACATTTTGTCCTATAGGATATGATAAATTTCTTACTGGAATTAAAGAACTTCCCTTAGGAATTTTGATTTCGATAAAATTTGAACAAAACTTTGATTGAGATACTACACACTTGAAGAAAAATATTTTTCAAATCGGAATTTTTATTTTTCCATGAGATATTAATTTATAAATTTAAATATCTTACCTGTCAGATGAGACACACTAAATATAAAAGTGGCTATATACTCTAAGACAATAGTCTATCATTTGATTCTTGAATATACTGTTTTTAAGCGGATTCTCTCTAGTTATTATCCGACACGTTGCTACATGTACTAGTGTTTTTTAACTTACAATATAATGCTTTTTGCCTTCTTGTTTTAGATTATCATTGAGGCTACAAAAGGATCCAGCTACACTGGAGACACTGCGATCGATTACGTTGAGCTCTGGCGATTTTCATGCCCGTAGAAGATGGCGAAGTAAAAAAAAATGCCCACAAGACAAGAAACTAGCATACATTATAAAATGTACTTCTACCTAGATATAGACATTCATGAATTTGTAGCGTACCGTATCAGTCAATCAAAATTAACAGCAAATATAGTTTACCAACAGCAGGAGACGAGTACATGGCATTACATCTTTCATATTGTTTTGTAGAATGACGAAGGCAATAAAGGACACAAATCTAGAAAATGTTGTATTATTAAATTAAAATAAACTTGCCAATTAAGCTATTTTATGGGTTTATATTTATTTGGTTATTTTTTAATAATGTTTAATATTTTGCTGTTTAGATTATTATTTATGATCAAATAATGAGTAAGTCTCTTTGCCAACTTAAACACTTGACAATTCATTTCCTGTAATGTTCAAAAGAAAAAATACTGATTGCAATTTCTAGCTTTAAAAAAGATTCACTGAAATTTTTTTTTAACTTCTTTTAAAAATATAATTCCTTAACTTCCTTAAAGTACTTAAATGCTTTTGTTTGTCAATGTCGTCCGTTTAATCCTTTAAATGGTCAAGCCAAACTAAGCTTTTCGATAAAAAAAAAACTTAGTTATAAATGAATTGATATTTTAAAAAATTTTACATAACATGAACACTTTATACAAAGATATATACAAAGATTTAAATTGAAAGAAAATCTAACATATTGACCATTTAGTGAGAAAGCTTATCCGGGTTTTGTGATTTTTTATACAAATGTAGTTATACAATAATCGCTAAAATCATAATTTAAAGTACCCAAGTATCTTATCAAAAGTTCACATCAGTAGAAAAATCCAGCATTTTTTTTTTTTTGAAAAATGCTAATAACCTCATACCTCTGCAGTATTTCTGAATCACAAAACATGTGATATTTTTCTACCCAAGTGTTTCGCCAAAAGTATAGTCCCTGTTGGATTTGGTTTATTGAATATTTTTTGCCAAGTTGTATAATAGTAAGAAAGTAAGACAAATTCCTTTGATCTTGATTTAATGAACACATATTCAAATAAACTCTTTATGATTTAACATGCCAAAAACCAGGAAAGATTGCCTCCTTAAATCAAATAAATACTTACTTTTCTTCAAAGTTAAAAAGAATAAAATAAACTGCATACTGGAAACAATAAAAACAACTTTCTGACAACGATGTGAACTTCGTATCTACACGTACATGTTATGAATAAAATGTTTAGACAAAAATCAAATTATACTGTGGTTTCATTAATATTCAAGGGTATCAATTTTCCTGGATAAAGTGAAAATCACAGTTTCAAGGATACGTAATTTCGTGGCCAATGACCCTATCAATACAAAATGTTAATAGAAATTGCACTTCAATGAACATTTGATTTCATGGATCAACTTCACAACGAAATCCACGAAAATTGGTATTCCACGAATATTGATGAAACCACAGTAATCACAAAGTAAAGTATTTTGTATCGTCTCAATGCCAAGGTCCATTTTTTTTATAAAATTGTCCAAATTCCACATTTAAAATGCATCTGCAATTAGATACCCGTTTTCAATTAAGAATAAAAAGAAGTCAATATGAGCTAATCAAGAATAAGTATTACAATACATATATTGCGTGACTCTTACCCCACGGGTAGAGAATACGACAATGTCTCCGAATCATGCAGATAATATTGTCCCCAATTATGGACCCCCGAGGCCACTGATAGACCAAAACAACCGGATGATTAAGTAGGTCAATGATATTGGGATCTAGGCCATGGCAAATGAGTTTCTGATTAATGTACATATATATTAATAGTCATTTGCAAAGAAACTACTCCTTAAATTAATATAGAAATTTCTTCCAATTAAGAACGTGAATGTTAGGTTCAATTACCATGCTCTGCACATTTTACGGAATAGAAATGATGTCATCATTTAACCTGTACATATATTTTACCTTTTAGAAGGTTCATTACAGCTGTGTTAATAATTTTAGTAGCAAGATTAATTAAGCCAGACGATAAACCAGGAAAAGGCTTGGAATTGCCTTATAATAATAACAGTCGTCAGTTATCTATATACAACTAGAACAGCTCGCCAAATAGAGAATTCAGGACAAATGTGTTGAAATGTTCTGCAGAGTTTTGGTTTTTCTGACCCTCTCGCTCAGTACAACCCGTTGTTGTAGTAGTTGTGTCCTGTTTGAGTTCGCAAAAAAGGGTCGCCGACTGAGTCCATACATGTGATATCTAACTACTCGGCCACTTTAAGGATGGAACTGTTAGGCATATATGTGCCCCAAGGTGTTTGAAGCAATGCTTTCGACATTTGCAATGACGAGTGCCGAGCCATCAGAGGATGGCTTCCGATATATACAGACAGCGGATCTGGGGATCGTCACGTTATCAAGACCTAGATTTGGGGCAATCTTGTTCTATTCAGGCATCACAGATTTCTTTTCTGTTTCAAAATTAAAATTATTTATAATTAGGTCTTTCCACCTTTCAGGTGAAAGACCTTTTGTTTTCTTTATGTTTTTAGGTCTTTCCACCTTTCAGGTGAAAGACCTTTTGTACTTCTTATGTTTTTAGGTCTTTCCACCTTTCAGGTGAAAGACCTTTTGTATTTCTTATGTTTTTTATTAGGTCTTTCCACCTTTCAGGTGAAAGACCTTTTGTATTTCTTATGTTTTTTATTATTATTATTATTATTATTATTATTTTTTTTTTTTTTTTCTTCTCTTTTTTTCCAGGGACAGCTTTTTTATTATAAGAGATATTGAAACAATTTTTTCTTTATGTTATTGACCATAAAAAGTTATGGTACCAAATGACCCTTTGCTTAATAACTCCCAGAACTTACAAAGTTATTGCCCTTGTGTACGAAATGTTTGTTATCACTACTCCTCTGAAACCATAAGAGATAGAGACTTGGAACTTTTACCAATGTCTTCAGTAAACTTAGAGGGTTCTTCAATCTATTCATACCGAAAGGATCTAAGGCCCCCTTATAGTAGTTATTGCCCCTGAAAGTATTTCAATTTTTATAAAATCGCTTCCAACTTTTTTATTATTTATCGTAAAGACTTCGGACCACTTGGGATGGAAGCGTCTACCTTGGCCAAACAAAATGATATAAAGGTCAAAGGTCAAGGTCATTTGGAAATCTGTTAATTAATGAGTTTTTAGATCTCTTTTGTTTAGGGTGGTAGAGAAAATCTTTTTCATGGATATAGTAGGGCTTCTTAAGACATTTCAAAACATAACCCTTCAGCCCCTACATTGAAACAATTATAGAGTTATAGCCCCTATTGTACAAAATGCTTGTTATCGTTACTTCTCATAAACCATAAGAGGTAGAGACTTGAAACTTTTACTAATGTATTGAGTACATCAAGGGGCTCCTTCAATCTATTTATACCGAAAGGGCCCGAGCCCCCCTTGTAGCAGTTATCGCCCCTGAAAGTTTCTTAATTTCGTTAAAACACTTACAACTTTTGAACCTTACATCGTAGGGCCATCAGACCACTTGAAATTGAAATGTTGACCTTTACCAGTCAATATGACATAAAGGTCAAAGGTCAAGGTCAAACAAACAAAAATTTGCATATTTCAGTTTTTGACTTTTTTTTTTATAAAGTAACGCAGAGAAAATGTTTTATTAATTATATTGAAACAAAACATAAAAAATAATGAGGTGGAAAGACCTCTAATTGTTCGAGAACAATTAGTCTACTAGTTATTATTATTATTATTATTATTATTATTTTTTTTTTTCTTCTCTTTTTTTCCAGGGACAGCTTTTTTATTTCAAGAGATATTGAATCCATTTTTTCTTTATGTTATTGACCATAAAAAGTTATGGTACCAAATGACCCTTTGCTTAATAACTCCCAGAACTTACAAAGTGATTGCCCTTGGGTACAAAATGCTTGTTATCGCTACTCCTCTCAAACCATAAGAGATAGAGACTTGGAACTTTTACCAATGTCTTCAGTAAACTTAGAGGGTTCTTCAATCTATTAATACCGAAAGGATCTGAACCCCCTTTCTATTAGATATTGCCCCTGAAAGTATTTCAATTTCTATAAAATCACTTCCAACTTTTTTATTATTTATCTTAGAGATGTCGGACCACTTGGGATGGAAGCGTCTACCTTGGCCGAACAAAATGATATAAAGGTCAAAGGTCAAGGTCATTTGGAAATCTGTTAATTAATGAGTTTTTATATTTCTTTTGTTAAGGGTGGTAGAGAAAAACTTTTTCATGGATATAGTAGGACTTCTTAAGACATTACAAAATATAACCCTTCAGCCCCTACATTGAAACAATTAAAGAGTTATTGCCCCTATTGTACAAAATGCTTGTTATCGCTACTTCTCATAAACCATAAGAGGTAGAGACTTGAAACTTTTACTAATGTATTCAGTACATCTAGGGGCTCCTTCAATCTATGCATACCGAAAGGGCCAGAGCCCCCCTTGTAGCAGTTATCGCCCCTGAAAGTTTCTTAATTTCGTTAAAAACACTTACAACTTTTGAACCTTACATCGTAGGGCCATCAGACCACTTGAAATTGAAATGTTGACCTTTAACAGTCAATATGACATAAAGGTCAAAGGTCAAGGTCAAACAAAAAAAAGTTACATATTTCAGTTTTTGACTTTTTTTTATAAAGTAACGCAGAGAAAATGTTTTATTAATTATATTGAAACAAAACATAAAAAATAATGAGGTGGAAAGACCTCTAATTGTTCGAGAACAATTAGTCTACTAGTTAGGTCTTTCCACCTTTCAGGTGAAAGACCTTTTGTTATTCTTATGTTTTTTATTATTATTTTTTTTCTTTTCCTTTTTCCAGGGACAGCTTTTTTATTTCAAGAGATATTGAAACAATTTTTTCTATATGTTATTGACCATAAAAAGTTATGGTACCAAATGACCCTTTGCCTAATAACTCCCAGAACTTATAAAGTTATTGCCCTTGTGTACGAAATGCTTGTTATCGCTACTCCTCTGAAACCATAAGAGATAGAGACTTGGAACTTTTACCAATGTCTTCAGTACACTTAGAGGGTTCTTGAATCTTTTCACAACGAGAGGATCTGAGGCCCCCTTCTAGCAGTTATTGCCCCTGAAAGTTTTTAAATTTATATAAAATCACTTCCAACTTTTTTATTATTAATCGTAGAGACTTCGGGCCACTTGGGATGGAAGCATCAACCTTGTCCGAACAAAATGACATAAAGGTCAAAGGTCAAGGTCATTTGGAAACCTGTTAATTAATGAGTTTTTAGATCTCTTTTGTTACGGGTGGTAGAGAAAAACTTTTTCATGTATGTAGTAGGACATCTTAAGACATTTTGAAATATAGCCCCTTGTCTCATATCTTTGAATAATTACAGAGTTATTGCCCCTATTCTACGAAATTCTTGTTATCGCTACTCCTCTGGAACCATAAGAGATAGTGACTTGGAACTTTCACCAATGTCTACATTACACTTAGAGGGTTCTTCAATCTATTTATACCGAAAGGATCCGAGGCCACCTTCTATCAGTTATTGCCCCTGAAAGTATTCAATATTCTATAAAATCACTTCCAACTTTTTTATTATTTATCATAAAGACTTCGGACTACTTGGGATGGAAGCGTCTACCTTGTCCGAACAAAATGACATAAAGGTCAAAGGTCAAGGTCAAACCAAAAAAAAATAAATAAATAGCATATTTAAGTTTTGAACATTTTTTTTATTAAGTAACGCAGGGAAAATGTTTAATAAATTATATTGAAACAAAACATAAAAAATAATATAGGTGGAAAGACCTCTAATTGTTCGAGAACAATTAGTCTACTAGTTAGGTCTTTCCACCTTTCAGGTGAAAGACCTTTTGTTATTCTTATGTTTTTAGGTCTTTCCACCTTTCAGGTGAAAGACCTTTTGTTATTCTTATGTTTTTTATTATTATTTTTTTTCTTCTCTTTTTTTCCAGAGGCAGCTTTTTTATTTCAAAAGATATTGAAACATTTTTTTCTTTATGTTATTGACCATAAAAAGTTATGATACCAAACGACCCTTTGCTTAATAGCTCCCAGAACTTACAAAGTTATTGCCCTTGTGTACGAAATGCTTGTTATCGCTACTCCTCTGAAACCATAAGAGATAGAGACTTGGAACTTTTACCAATGTCTTCAGTACAGTTAGAGGGTTCTTTAATATATTCATACCGAAAGGATCCTATGCCCCCTTCTATTAGTTATTCCACCTGAAAGTATTTCAATTTCTATAAAATCACTTCCAACTTTTTTATTATTTATCAAAGAAACTTCGGACCACTTGTGATAGAAGCGTCTACTTTGGCCGAACAAAATGACATAAGGGTCAAAGGTCAAGGTCATTTGGAAATATGTTAATTAATGAGTTTTTAGATCTCTTTTGTTAAGGGTGGTAGAGAAAAACTTTTTCATGGATGTAGTAGGACATCTTAAGACATTTTAATATATAGCCCCTTAGCTCATACCTTTGAATTATTACAGAGTTATTGCCCCTATTGTACGAAATGCTTGTTATTGCTACTCCTCTGAGACCATAAGAGATAGTGACTTGGAACTTTTACCAATGTCTTCAGTACACTTAGAGGGTTCTTCTATCTTTTTATACCGAAAGGATCCGAGGCCCCCTTATAGTAGTTATTGCCCTTGAAAGTACTCAATATTCTATAAAATCACTTTCAACTTTTTTGTTATTTATAGTAAAGACTTCGGACTACTTGGGATGGAAGCTTCTTCCTTGTCTGAACAAAATGACATAAAGGTCAAAGGTCAAGGTCAAACCATAAAAAAATAGCATATTTAAGTTTTCACCTTTTTTTAATTCAGTAACGCAGATAAAATGTTTAATTAATTATATTGAAACAAAACATAAAAAAATAATATAGGTGGAAAGACCTCTAATTGTTCGAGAACAATTAGTCTACTAGTTTATTATTATTTTTTTTCTTCTCTTTTTTTCCAGGGACAGCTTTTTTATTTCAAGAGATATTGAAACAATTTTTTCTTTATGTTATTGATCATAAAAAGTTATGGTACCAAATGACCCTTTGCCTAATAACTCCTTGAGCTTACACAGTTATTGCCCTTGTGTACGAAATGCTTGTTATCGATACTCCTCTGAAACCATAAGAGATAGAGACTTGGAACTTTTACCAATGTCTTCAGTAAACTTAGAGGGTTCTTCAGTCTATTCATACCGAAAGGATCTGAGCCCCCCTTCTAGTAGTTATTGCCCCTGAAAGTATTTCAATTTCTATAAAATCACTTCCAACTTTTGTATTATTTATCGTAGAGACTTCGGACCACTTGGGATGGAAACGTCTACCTTGGCCGAACAAAATAACATAAAGGTCAAAGGTCAAGGTCATTTGAAAAACGGTTAATTAATGAAATTTTAGATCTTTTTTGTTAAGGGTGGTAGAGAAAAACTTTTTCATGGATGTAGTATGACATCTTACGACATTTTAAAGTTTAGCCCCTTGGCTCATACCTTTGAATAATTACAGAGTTATTGCCCCTATTGTACGAAATGCTTGTTATCGCTACTCCTCTGAAACCATACGAGATAGTGACTTGGAACTTTTACCAATGTCTTTAATACACTTAGAGGGTTCTTCTATCTATTTATACCGAAAGGATCCGATGCCTCCTTCTAGTAGTTATTGCCCCTTAAGTATTCAATATTCTATAAAATCACTTCCAACTTTTTTATTATTTATCGTAAAGACTTCGGACTACTTGGGATGGAAGCGTCTACCTTGTCTGAACAAAATGACATTAAGGTCAAAGGTCAAGGTCAAACCATAAAAAAAATAGCATATTTAAGTTTTTAACCTTTTTTTATTCAGTAATGCAGATAAAATGTTTAATTAATTATATTGAAACAAAACATAAAAAATAATATAGGTGGAAAGACCTCTAATTGTTCGAGAACAATTAGTCTACTAGTTTATTATTATTTTTCTCCTCTATTTTCCACGGGAAAACTTTTTTATTTCAAGAGATATTGAAACAAATTTTTCTTTATGTGATTGAACATTAAAAGTTATGATACCAAATGACCCTGTGCCTAATGACCCCAAGAACTTTAAAAGTTATTGCCCTTGTATACGAAAAGCTTGTTATCGCTACTCCTCTGAAACCATAAGAGATAGAGACTTGGAACTTTTACCAATGTCTTCAGTACACTTAGAGGGTTTTTCAATCTACGAATACCGAAAGGATCCGAGACCCCCTTCTATCAGTTATTGCCCCTGAAAGTATTTGAATTTCCATAAAATCACTTTCAACTGTTTTATTATTTATCATAGAGACTTCGGACCACTTGGGATGGAAGCGTCTACCTTGGCCGAACAAAATGACATAAAGGTCAAAGGTCAAGGTCATTTGGAAATCTGTTAATTAATGAGTTTTTAGATCTCTTTTGTTAAGGGTGGTAGAGAAAAACTTTTTCATGGATGTAGTAGAACATCTTAAGACATTTTAAAATATAGCCCCTTGGCACATACCTTTGAATAATTACAGAGTTATTGCCCCTATTGTACGAAATGCTTGTTATCGCTACTCCTCTAAAACCATAAGAGATAGTGACTTGGATATTTTACCAATGTCTTCATTACACTTAGAGGGTTCTTCAATCTATTTATACCGAAAGGATCCGAGGCCCCCTTCTAGCAGTTATTGCCCCTGAAAGTATTTAATATTCTATAAAATCACTTCCAACTTTTTTATTATTTATCGTAAAGACTTCGGACTACTTGGGATGGAAGCGTCTACTTTGTCCGAACAAAATGACATAAAGGTCAAAGGTCAAGGTAAAACCAAAAAAAAAAAAAAATAATAAATAGCATATTTAGATTTTTAATATTTTTTTTATTAAGTAACGCAGAGAAAATGTTTAATAAATTATATTGAAACAAAACATAAAAAATAATATAGGTGGAAAGACCTCTAATTGTTCGAGAACAATTAGTCTACTAGTTTCTTCTTCTTCTTCTTCTTCTTTTTTTCTATTTAGCTCGGAGTGACTTTTTTGTTATTAGGGTTATTCAGACAAATTAAACTTTATGTAATTGTTCCTTAAAAGTTATGGTACCAATTGACCCTGTGTCAAAAAACTCCCAGAACTTACAGAGTTATTGCCCTTTGAGAAGGAAATGCTTGTTATCGCTACTCCTCTGAAACCATAAGAGATAGAGGTTTGGAACTTTTACCAATGTCTTCATTACACTTAGAGGGTTGTTCAATCTATTCATATCGAAAGGATCTGGGGCCCTCTTCTAGCAGTTATTGCCCCTGAAAGTATTTAAATTTCTATAAAATCACTTCCAACTTTTTTATTATTTATCATAAAGACGTCGGACCACTTGGGATAGAAGCGTCTACCTTGGCCGAACAAAATGACATAAAGGTCAAAGGTCAAGGTCATTTGGAAATCTGTTAATTAATGATTTTTCAGATCTCTTTTGTTTAGGGTGGTAGAGAAAATTTTTTTCATGGATGTAGTAGGACATCTTAAGACATTTTAAAATACAGCCCCTTGGCTCATACCTTTGAATAATTACAGAGTTATTGCCCCTATTGTACAAAATGCTTGTAATCGCTACTCCTCTGAAACAATAAGAGATAGAGACTTGGAACTTTTACCAATGTCTTCAGTACACTTAGAGGGTTGTTCAATCTATTCATACCAAAAGGATCTGAGGCCCCCTTCTAACAGTTATTGCCCCTGAAAGTATTTACATTTCCATTAAATCACTTTCAACTTTTTTATTATTTATCATAAAGACGTCGGACCACTTGGAATGGAAGCGTCTACCTTGGCCGAACAAAATGACATAAAGGTCAAAGATCAAGGTCATTTGGAAATCTGTTAATTAATGAATTATCATATCATTTGATACAGAATTTTAGTAAGGGTTTCAATAGCTTGCTGGATTGCGCAATAAGGAATTCAATTAGGTCAGCCAGGTATCGCATCAAGTCCTGTGGTTACTCAAGTGGAAATTGTTTTACAGTCAACCCATTCATATTGTACAAAGACAGCTAGCCTCTAGAACACGCTCTTCTATTGTTAGGTTTTCTGTTTATATGCTTGTGTAAAGAATATTCACTTGGCGAGCACATCAATTTTGTTCAGAGTAAATGGGAAAAAATTCAGAAAAAGTAATTCAAAAGATATCTACGATAAACAACGGAATTCTTAAAGCAATCATGGCTTGAAATACAAAATAATCTCTTAAAACTCATTTATGGCTTTGCAGTATTCTAATTTTCTAGTACAACATATAACACAGGTATACTATTTTTGTATACCTTACTGAGCAATCTTGCAATTTATTTAAAAAAATAGTAGGGTGGAAAGACCTCTAATTGTTCAAGAACAATTAGTCTACTAGTTGTTTATTATTATTCTTTTTTTAATAAAATCAAATTGTGTACAAACTATTTGAAAATGTATATGTTTGTGAAGAATAGGATTCGGTGTACTGATTCAACCACGTGTTCCAAAATTGTTTGGTTTTAAAAGCTCCTAACAGATGACGATCACAAAATGAAAAATTAAATTAGTTTAAGGAAATAAAAACAAATGTCCATATCGAGATACTTGTTAATTTTTTTTTCTTCCATTATAAATAAGATTTAAGTACGATATTGATAAACAAACATTTTATTTGATTTGTTTATATTACATGTAAAATAAGCGGTGCAACATTTTAAAAAAGGTTTTTTTACAGACAGGTAAATAAGGAAGCAATTTGTAATTTATGTTTGTTTTTTTTTTTTTTTTGTTCTTATAATTCATTTTCTTTGTTAAAATATATGCATATATTGTAATAGATTAATAAAATAACAACATGCCACTTCGAAAGATATATATATACATCTGTATGTACCTTTGTTAACATGTTATTCTTATAAATTTGCAGCACATCAACATTATGACCTCTAATAAATTCCATAGGGCATGTTTACCACATGCAGAGTATGTCCAAATAAAAGTTTTAGAGTTTCTACGTGAATACGTGAATAGGATGATGCAACGGAACTTTTGATTTGTGTTTGTTTTAGAATGTGATGCTGGTTATTATTATGACAGACAAAAAGAGAGATGCGTTCGTCAATGTAAGTGAAGTCGTTCAATCGCCTTAAAGCTATATGTTCTTTATTTCATGACTTTTATCATGGAACTTAGGCCTATTTTTTAATTGAATAATTGAATAAACTTTAAAACGACAAACTTGTTCTCAAATGATACATGACAAAATTAAAGATTGTGAATGTTTGAATTACAAAACACAATACATACCGGAATATGCAAACCAAATTTTAAATAGAACAAACAATGGCACTGTAGATATTTTTTTTTTATTTAAGTTCTTATTTTGCCAATTCTGTACAAAAATACAAGCCATCGATATGATTTTGCTATAGTAAGAGAGGGTCTTTATTTTAATAAATATTTTCTCTTTGATTATAGATAATTGTGATTTTGAATCGCTGGCTGAAACAACGTGCTTTCTCTCGGAATCAAAAACAGACAGACTGGACTCAGAGAACTGTTATTTATTGTATCTACTATTTTGAATTAAGCATCATAGTATACTTTTTATATTCAAAAAGTGATCAAAACTCCAAATTATTATAAGAACAAGGTACATTTTGCACCAAAATCGGCCTAGTTCCGAAATCAAATGAAGATATTAGTGAATAATATCTAGGATTTACCTGTTTTAAATCAGTTTATGTTTTTTAAATATCTCAAACTATTCTCCTTATACAACTCTCTAAAATTACGAAGTCTGATGACGAAAACAACGCTCACGACGTCATGACGTCAACTTGACGTTATCAGATTTCAATGTAATAATTTTTGTACTGCGTGAAGAATTGTAGATTGATTAATCATTTATACGCCGCTATTGTGTTTTTTCTATGTGTTCTATTCTTAACATTTCAATTACTTTGACTTTGACATTAGAATTATATAAGGTCTTCATGGTGATAAATTCCGACAAAAAAAAAACGGTTCGATTAAAAATGCAGATGGAAAACATCTACCGGTACATGTATTATAGGAAACATTGTTCTTCTCCGTTTTCCTGACACTCAATTTAATTATGTAATACAATACCTGTTTATCTTTAACTTCATAATATTTAATTATTAGGTATATACGTTTATGTACATACATGTACAGTGTCATATCCAAATATAGACACATTACGTATAGGCGACTATATTTACATAGTGGGCATGTTCCATATGTAGGCAAATGCAAACATATTACGCGCATTTCGATCAAACACGGCAACCAACAAAAACAGTTCGGAAGATGACCATATATTCTGTATTTTGATGTTAACATATATCAAAATGATTTCTACTGTCCAGCATGTTTGAAATATCATTTTTTGGAGCTACATGAATTAATCTGACCCTGGCTCTTCAAAACCGTCTGAGTTGTAATTATGATTATCCCATGTTTCTATAGTATCTAAATAAACGCCTAATCTGGATAAAAATGTGGATTAAATTAATCCGTACATACAATTTTTTTTGTATTTTCATTAACCTTTTGCTTCATCACCGATTCATACCGGCATATCATACCGGCATACCCGGTTATTTCATAAAAAAGGGGGAAAAATCAATTTTCTTCATTGACGCGTACATTTTTTTAAAATCCCTTGTTCCGAAGAAAATGTTTATGATCCAAGTTTATAACGGAGGCATCACACAGTAAGTAATTTGAAAAAGAATTAAGCACGCATGCAATTTATTACATTAACAAGCGTTTAAATGACTTTTATCTGACAATTTCAATTTATCTATATACAGTACATTTTCATGCGATTAAAAGATAAATGTATTTAAAAAATCCAACTGTTTCGGGAGTCGAAAAGCCAATCGAAAAAGTCGGACACGGATAGAATCTATTCTAACAGCAATACCACTTGACTAATCTAGACATGACTTTATAGGGAAATATTCAACACAGCGTTCTTGCAGACCCTGAAACGTGTCCTACACAGTTTAAGACTTCCCGGAATAGTTTGTGATTAGCAACACTTATGTATGTATACCATGCGCGGATCTAGGGGTGGGAGGTCGGGGGGGGGGGGGGTCCGGAAACCCCCCTCCCCTGGAATATGAAAATTTATTTAATTTACATAGTAAAATTATCGCAAATATGCCTCGGCCCCCCTGGCAAACGCCCCCCTCCCACGGAGTAGAAATTTCCTGATTTTGGGAATTTTTTTTTGCTGGATAGTATGATTTTTTTTTTGGAGTTATAGGTATACTACGCCCCACCCCCCACCCCCACCCCAACCGGATTGGGAATTTCATGATTTTGGGAATTAGGCCTCTTTTTTTCCCTTTCTTTTTTGCCTGTCAAGACGTGTGATGATTCGGACGCCCCCCCCCCCCTGAAAAATTTTCTGGATCCGCGCATGTATACTAATGACTAATTTTGTAAAAGTTAAATCAGCTCTTTGTGGTACTGTCAAGTCATAATAAACATGTAGTATTTGGGGTTTTTTACACATCGATAACTGAAACTTCGACAGTGTACAATTAGCACTCGGACATCGGGTAACACGTACCTGCAGGTGAATAAACCTGTCAATCAAACTTCAAACTCTGTGTATTTTTTTCATTGGGTGGTGACGCGTCTCTTCTTTTTTGTCAATAGATTTGCCAATAAAAAATTAATGACTTAAAAGCAGTCGGAATCAGTATTTGATAAAAGACATCATTTTAATGATATAACGTTCATCAACTCAATGAAAAAAATTAAAGAAGAAATGGGGAAATATAATGTTCACATCATATATATATGTATGGTACTAATTTTAAACAGTTTGTGGTAAAAGCGACGTTATGCGTACACGTATATTGAGTCTGAAATTAAATTCATTGATTTTGTTCCTTCCGATAAAGTTATTGAATTTATTTTAGAAAAAAAGAAATCCTGAAAAGGGATACAAACTTTATTTTTGTTTATGCTAATCGTCTTATTTTCTCTCTGGTTTTATGTGTGGAACGTACATGTATTTTAATATGCGGTTGATACGATACAAGAAAAAAACATTGTTTGATTGCATAGCCTTCTTTTAAATTCGGTGACTAATTACTTCTAAACAATTGTCAATTGTCAATGTAATTGAATAATTTTTTATTAAATATTACGTTTTTAATCTCTTAAACCATTTCAAAACAATTCCTAATGTTGAAAAATAAAAACGCCGAATAACGAAAAATCTATTTACGTTTGTAATGTTACGGATTTCAATTTTAATGTTTTAAAATTAATAAGCGATTTACATTTTCTGTATTTTTAAATAGAACAATTTCATTTTTCCTACGACATTAAAACGAGTGATTAATATTTATTTTGAACTATGAATACATACATGTACGTGTATGTTCTGTAGAATTTTTTTAATTCTGTGAATTAATTATTTTTCATAAAATGTCAATATTGATTTTAAAAACAAGATATATTTGTGAAATATCAGTTTATCTATTATATCGTGCCATTTTAAAACAACTCTTACATCAGAGAAAAAATCCGAGAGGACCCGATTGAAACGAAAATCAAAGCGTGTCCAAAGCGTGTGAAAAACGAGCAAACCGTTTCGTGTGAGAACCGTTTCGTGTAAACCGTTCATCGTATCGTGCAAACCGTTTAGCGTTTCGGGAAAAGCGTGTAGCGTTTCGTGTAAACCGTTCAGCGTTTCGTGTAAACCGTTTAGCGAGCGTGTGGTGTAGTAGTACGTAATTCAAGGTCTGTAGATTACAAAGATATGAATGATTTTTTTCAAAAAACTACATTTTTTAAGAAATATGCCTCCTTGAAACCAATCTGATTAGATAAGATCTTTGATCCGCTCCGACAAATTCGATGTCGCTTTGTGTAGCGACATAGAATTTGTCGGAGCGGATCAAAGATCTTATTTTAATCAGATTGCCTTGCAACAAAAATCGGAAATGGCAGTTTTCAAGAAATTGTCTTACTCTAAACGTTAAGATAAAATTAATTTTAATCAAAGGATGCGGTTTTTCACAACAATGAGAATTCCCATTTAATAAGGCGTGAAATCTGCCACATTTGTCAGTGTAACCATTTTCAAATCTATTTCATGGTCGTATATAAGTTAGTACAAACTTTTCAGATAAAATTTTACATTGCTTTTATACAACGCTGCGTACAATAAAAGATTTTAATCAAATTCTGTAACTTTGTTATTTCAATTTTATCTGTAACTCCTTTATGGAAAATAAGCATAGGAACTGCAACGCCCTCTTTTAAGACTGCAATTAGGCAGTCTAAAGTTATCAACTTTGCTCTTAGTTTGTAAGTTCTACAAAATCGGGTCACTTGTTTTGTAATTTTTGTAAGTGTCTTAATCAGTCAAAAACTTCATTATTACACTTAGGCTTATTCATCAGAAAGCATACATGCATATAAATAAATAAAAATGCGCATTGCAGATTAGATTTTAGAGTTACCTCTCTTGTCCTTTTTGTAAACAAAAGGGGAAATAATTCTAACTTAAATCCCTGTTGTAAACACTGAAGTTACTGTGCAAAGTGATTTCTTTCTAATGGTCGATTAAGGTAATAATGATGAATGATTTAATGGGTTTTTATTGTATGGTATTAGATAATCAAACGTGAGATAGCACTTTGATGACACTATATAGTTTAGTTTTGGATTTTAAGTTTTATGAAGATTAAATTTAATCCAATTTTCCTCTGTTATAAAGTTCATAACACTTTTCAATTTCATGACAATTATATAGTATTATGCCAATTAGTTCTTAGTGAGTTTATATCAAAGTGAAAAAGGTATGCAGTTTAAGTAGATTACGGTATGCTTTACTAAGTATTACTAAGTATGTTGCTTAGAATATTATGCAACAGAAACAAAGCATCTTGCTTAGCTCAGAATTCTGAAAATTTAAATGGTGTTATTGAAAAACCCGTAAAAGAAATTAAATTTTCAAGAGCAACGATCGAGGATCTTGTTGTAATGGAATGTATGTTGATAAATTAAAATTTTACAAATTATTTGTATATTTATAAATTTTTAAAATTATAAGGACGATAAAACTCTCGAAATAAGAACAACATACGCGTTATGATGTATTCCGGAATAATTAAAACTTGATTTTTAATAATGGCCGCAGCAAACGCGATTGACGGGATAGTTATAAATCAAAACATTATAGTTTTATCAAAAACATTTATAAGTTTCATGAATCGCGTTCGTTGCGACCATAGTGAAAACTGTGAACAAATTCCGAAAAACTGCGATATTTAGAGAAAATATTGGTACATGGTAAGGTTTTGGAATCTACGTAGTATATGTGTGACGTTTTGGCGCCATTTTAATACCGTATTTTGATAGACCCAAAGGTGTAGAAAATAAATGAGCACCACAGAGCTGATGATGTCGGCGTTTATTTTTTGCAAATTTACTAGGCCGATATAGGTAACAACCGTACTTTGTTCTTGTATAATTATCATTATTTATCATATTAGTTTAGTTTTGCAGCTGTGCTATTCATGATACTGTATACAGGAAATATTCGTCCCCGTTTAATTTTCGCCCCTTTCGCCCTCGTTGTCAGAGGGCGAATTTAAGACTGGGCGAATTCAAATGTCTCAAATTATCTTTATTCAAACACAACTACGTCTGGGCGAGTTCAAGACGGGGCAAAACTGTTTGCAAGTATATATAAGGGCAAAAATTACGGGGGGAGGGGGTGACTTTGTATACTGTAGCACTGCCGACGGTCAGTCTTTGCTTTGAGAACTGCCCGACTTATATTTATTTACGAATTTTTTTTGTTATATAATTCCTAAAAAACTATTATAAGTGCATGCAGTTGAATGGTTAATGAATGATATTAATGATTCACAGGGATCGACTGCGAATTATTATTATAATACTGGTCGAAAAAAATGTTCGATGATATCATTGATGTTGGACCGTTATAGCAAAGACAGTGATGACGACGAAAAAAAAAAACCAGCAAAGAACTGGACCAGGCGGTATGGTCATAAATAATTGTAATCAGATTTATAATATTTCTTTCATGTTATTTGATATTCCAATGCTGTAAACACTCTCAGCACTCTATTCTTGTAATAAATATCATAATAAATTTCAACATTTCATTATTCATTGTCACGTGATTTACAGGCCCTGTCCAGACTTTGTGCCGTGTCGGGGGAGATAATTCGGAGAGAAGAGGCACTGAATAAAAACGTGTTCACCTTTTGTTGAAATGTATCTAAAATACAAATAAATCTAGTTGTTTTAAATTGTCATTTGCATTTGATGTTGTCTGCTCTTAATTAAACAGAATGTATTTCTATGCATGTTCTCTCTTTAGGCGCAGGCTTTGTCTGAACTGACCATAAGAACAGTCCTGGCAGAATAAACGGATAACATTACAGAAAATTAAACTTATAAGCGTATATATAAACCGAGATATTTCTGAGATAATTATTATGTTGTAAATTTCGAAATTTTACCGGTGGTAGGAAATGCAAAATTAACAGCATGTCTATTTTGTATATCCTGCCATCCGGTGAATTCAAATACAATAAATAACCATGTGAATTTAATCATATAAACCAATTTATTAATGGTAATTGTTAAAATGAACCTTTGTAATACACGCTTAGCCATCAATTTTTTGCACATATATAAAAAAATCAATTATACTTTCTTAATGTATATAAACAACGCTGTGAAATGTCATTTAACTCCGAAATTGTAAATGTTCTTTCTAACTCTAATTTGCGTTTCATTGTTAACTAGTTTATATAAAATACATGGTTACTGTCTTGAAATATAAGCTATATTTGGTTGAGGGTAAAAAAAACGTGACAGATCTAGAGCGTGGCTTGCCGAGACTTCTTCACGTTTTCGACCCGAACCCAAATATCGCTATATTTCAAGACAGTTATCGTGTATTTTGTTTATCCTGCAACATAATATCACATTTTGCGCCTCATTCGACAAATTTCGCTGCATATCTGCAGTTGAAACCATGACGCCATGGCGTAAACGAAGCAAGAAAGATGACGTCACAATGCATTTGAACGTCGGTTAAATGCACGAGGCTATATTGGGGCATTGACCGAATATAGCTTTGGTTTATTAGGTTACCTTTATTCGGACAATGCAAGGGGTAGTTGCAAGATAAACAAAATTACTTCTTTATTCTCATACATCTCTGTAAGTTAGTACAATGAATATGTAAAACTAAAAAAGTATATACTATAACAATCATAAATATATATGTACCCTGATCTCTAATAGAAACTAATATAGGCTATTTTTGTGTGTGGTTCAATTTATATTCACTTATATGTGTATATTTCTGAATAAAATACTTAAACTTAGATTGTTATTTACATGCATGTTCATCTGTGTTTTTAGGCCAGAGAGATATCCACGATGGCGATACAGTCTGCCTAATACTCAACAGCAGTGGTTACTCCTCTAAAGTAAAAGAAGGTTACAACGAAAACTCAACACACGAATAAACATTCTAATATAAATCAAAGGTACTATCAATGCATATGACAATGGAAAGGGGGGGATTTTATTTCACAGTTCAATAATTATTTAAGAAAAAATCCGAAAAAAGTGGGTAGGAAAGAGCAGCACCTGATACCATGTGCCTGAAACGCAAAAAAATTTAGCTACATAAAAAATTGCTTCGCTATCTTTTTAAAATTGATTTAATAAAAATCTCTACTTTTCACCCTAATACATGTAAACTGTTAGTTTTTACTGTTATCTGCATATACACTTTAAGTTATAGCTATACAAGTAAATGTCAAATGAGTTACCATACATATATCGATATATGCACATGCATCAATGATGCTATATATAGCTATTGCAAGAAACGCGAACAAATAACTTCAAGTTTTCAATTAACTATGCACGTGCATTGTTTAGGGTACCTACATATAGAATCGATAATTCAATAATAAAATGCATGCATGTTATATTTTAGTTTTTTTTTAAAACGATTTGCTGAAGATAAATTCTTAATAGTTACACGTCGTGAAACAATTTCCCCATTATCTTTTCGTTTTCTATTTTAGCCAAACATCTTCAGGCGACTTAAAATTCTAGCTTGCCGTTTTTGGGTGCTGCAAGAGGAGAAATTAAACTTTTAATTATGTAAATAAAAAAATTATACAACATTCATTGTTTTATTCTGATCATTGTTACTTGCAGGTGGAAAAAAAGTCATGATACCAAATCAAACAGTCCTTTTGATTTTGAGGGAAATTTTGATTTGTAAGAATTGCAGCATAGTTTTAATTTTAATTCATAATTTTAATTTTGATGAAAAAAAACTATGTTTCTTGGTCGCTCACCGGTGGTGGATGGGGTGGGGGTGGCGCTCGGAGGTTTATCACAGTAGATTTTGTATGATTTGGCTTTTGGATTTTGGAAATCTACAACAATTTATTGTCATTTAACATTTAAGAGCTTGTCTCAGAGAAAAACATGCAAAATGGTCCAGTAGCTAGGTTCTCCGATTTACTTCAAATTTTGTGAGCAATATCCAGTATATATGTATAGAATTTATACAAATTATTTTTGCTCTCGTGATAAAGGTAAAGGCTGCATGGCCTGTTATGGTGCAACAAATATTATATTGCTAGCGTCCATTATTCTGCAATTATTTGGCTAAAAATAGAATATGGTTGTTACTAAAAATAGAAACAAATGACAAAATTTCTAAATGTATTTTATAGATCCTGCAACACCATAGATCTTAAATATACAAAGTAAAATGAAAAATTCTATGTACCCTCCTGGACGATTTTTAAGATTTTGCATGTTTTTCTCTGAGACACACTCTTAAAATATATTTTTGTATATTGATCGTCCCAAGTAAGACAATTAAAATATAAAATATTTTTTAAAAAATCAAGATAAATCGCATCTAGAGACAAGTTTTTTTAGAGAATTGACTATATAAAAAGGGGCATAACTCAATTTACTTTTAACAATTTATCTTACCCCCCCCCCCCTTTTCTTTCAAAAAAATAAATAAATAATAATACTGGATGCCCATCAACAATTTTTATACACATGATGAGTGAAAATAAACAAACGACGTCCTCGTTTTTCTTGCTGATAGGTGAACTTCCCATCCTTAATTTATTGAATAGATAGTCTTTTATCAAAAATATTGACAACTGTAGTATAGTCTAACCTGCTATATATATTTTTTTAATTCTATAAGCCATGCATATCGCCACCTTTAATTTGTTACATATAAGTTTATTGCCAAATATATCTATACTACTATATTAAAATAATAGACTCGAATTTTTGGGCTTTAATACCGAGAAATCGGAGAAGTACTGTCTTTTGTTTTATATATTTTAAACATCATTGGTACTTGAAGATTACCAATTTGTTTTTATTTTTCCTCAATCAAGCTTCGCTAATTAATAATCAACAAAAATTCCTTTAAAAACTCCGGAAATCACCTGGATTTTTTGGATTTTACAATCTTGCGCATGCGCATTACATTCACGCCTAATCACGATAGGCTCTTTAGTTCATGTTTCCACAATATCACATTTGCATGGATAAACTCAGAAACGATAATACAAATACGTGTAAATTTTCATTGGAAATTTGCTATATATTCTGTTCATCAAAGAAAATACGGGAGATAACTCTAACTCAGTCCATTTAATATGAAAAATCTCGAGAGTTCCGAATGTCAACATGGTGTGAAAAAAAAGTTGGTGAAAAAGTGTTGAATTCTTCATTAATATGAATTAAATTTTCAGATGAAAGGTATTCACGGCCTCAAAATGGTTTGTTATGAATAATTTGACTTATTTTAAATGCAGCTTCATTAATTTTCTCCAAAATCGTTTCGGAGCGATTCTGCAAATTCTTTGCTACATTACGGGTACATGGGAGGCATTTTAACTGTGGTGAAGGCCTGTCCCAAAACACAGTTAGATTATTCTAATTAAGCAGAGTGTATTGAAATTATTAATAGCATTATTGCAGGCCTAAAGCTTGGTTATGTAAATGTCAACAATACGGTATGTAGATGTATCTATTTCGTAAATTTCCGATATCATATGCAATTTCAACCCGTGCGTGTTATATTTGAAATTCCAATGTATATCTGATGGTTAATCCAGCCTCGTTAAGAGAAATTATAATATGCAATAATAAAACATTTCCTAGCATTGATGACAGAGTGCATACTACTTTTGTGTTGTCATTTGTACATATTCATCTACAAATTAATTAACATGGTCTAATTACAAAGGAATTCTCACTGTAAAAAAAAATAATACACACGATACATATTTGCTATATTTGCTGATACTGTCAAATCATTAAAATTCGCGGGAACTTTTTCTTAGAGTTTAAAACAACCAAACCTGCGTGTTTTACATTTATCGTTTATTTTTTGTTAATTTTTAGATATTTGAAATGAAACATGTTGTCTGCATGACTTTAAAGGTATTTCTATAAAAAAAAAAGGTCAACTACCCCGGGGGTTTAAATCTGGGCCGGATGAGGGGGGGGGGGGCTGGGTCCTTTCCTCAATCAGCTGAGCTGAGGCGAATACACGGAACTACATTCTAACGGAAAAATTGCAATCTACGAAATTTAGCACCCCTCGAATTTGAATGATACCTCAGTATATGACGGCTGTTGGTCGCGAACATTTATCTTGTTAAACATCATAGTATTCAATAGCAGAAATATTAACGAAACACTGTCCAAGCCAATCGCTAGAGGTTGTCATTTTATTTTTTTTACTTTTTTAAGTATGATTTTTATACTATGATATCGAGTTAATTAACATGTTTTTAACCGGACAACATCATGACCAACGATGAAGGTCATGTCTTTTGAATAGTACTCTTGTTATAACCATATGCTTTATGGAATTCGCTAGCTTTCAGCTTTCAGTTAGTACTCTTGTTATACAGAGACATATATCACACACGTCCCTGATCTTGTATTAATATAGAATGTTACTGAGTTCACGGGCCTAATATTTAGTACAATTATATAGAATGTTACTGAGTTCACGGGACTCATATCTAGTATCATATAGTCATTTGATATATTAAGTACTTTTTTACAGTGGTAAAGACTGGGGCAAACTTAAGGTAGTACAAAACAGATAGCGAAAATTTTTCCCATTATTCATTTTTTTTAAAAATTGCACCAAATGTTAATCATATTAAACTGTATATATATACAAAGTTTTTAAAAAAATTCCACCATTAGTTTTCTCGTAATCTAGGTCACAACTATGGCTTCCGACACCCTGTTAGAAAAGGGCTAGGCTCATCAGAATACATGATTAAAAAGAAAAAAAAATTGTCAAAATATTTTTTTTGGCAAATATCTATTAACAAAGAGACTAAGACACGTTAAACGTTAAAAAATAATAATCATTGACTTTGATAATTTTTTGTACCAATAAAATCAGTTCAAAGTATATGAAAGAAGGCCCTATTTTGGAGCTATTCGCCATACTAAATACCGTTTTTATTTAAATTCCTATAATTCAAATTCCATGAAAATCTATCATATAAATTGTTGGAATATGTAGATAATATTATGTAAATATCAAATCAATTCCACCACTAGATATTTTTAAAAAGAAGTTTAAGGTAACTCCAGTGTTTTAGAAATTTGTGTCAAACCAAACATTTTTTAATTTCAATAGTTAAAACAACTTATAAACTTACTATAGAGACCAAAATATTTATACCTTTGCACGTTTGTTTTCCTACAGTGAGCTTCAGCTCACTAGGTCCAAAAATCTAACAGCCAAAATTTAACACCATGATGCATGATCTCATAATTTATTAAATTATGCACCAAAATACATCATGTTAGGTTATAATTTAAGCAAATCAATTGATTATCAGTAAATCATAAAAAATTTATTGATTTTCTACAGAAAATATAAAAAATATTACATTTTTTTTTGCCACAACCTTCCCAAAAAAATCACAAAATTGCATATTTTTTAAAAATTCTAAAAAATTATTCAGTTTACATACATTTTTTAAAGAATATTTATTAAGAGTTACATATTGTGTTAACAAAAAAACATAGTTTATCAAAATTGACCATCTAGTTTTTGCTTGATAGTCTCTTGAACATGTGTACCCCCATATTGAAAATGTAAATTTTACAAGTTGTTTTTTGCAAACTTTCGAAAAAAATGAAATGTACAAAAAGGAATCAATCTAACAGTCACTTAAATTGATACACTCAATGAAACTGTATCAAACATATAAAATTAAGGTCGAGACTGCCAAATATTTATATAGTTGAGTGCAATAGTACCCCCTCCCTCTTTCTGTCAAATACTTTCTATCCCAGTTTTTTAACATATTTATCATTCTGTAGATTAAACATCAATCAGTGTTATGTAGTTTTAATTACACAAGTACTTACTTATCCTCTACTTGTCCCGGAGGACACATGAGGTCGTCAAGCTACATAAACGCAGTGTAATTGTTGGAGGAGAACGCATACAATATGTACAATTATATTACACACTCATTTACTGTTTTACATTTCACTGCTTTCCTTGCTTTCTCCAATCCCTCTAAACGACGGAGATGCTATATTTTAACAAATTTTCCACTTTTTGACCAAACCATAATTATTTAAAAACACTTGTTGTTTGCCAAAATTATAACCGGAAATTTAGCATGCCGTGTAAAAAAAGAACTGGATCCGAAAGACACTGGAGTTACCTTAAACCAGTCCCTCCCCACTTTGTTACAAAGTATTATTTGAACAGTTCTTGCACGGCGTGACGTCATAATAAGACACTTAACGTGACGTACGTCATTTATTTGTTTCTCGTAAACGTTTGACTTGCGCGAGGATTTCCGAAGTGTTTGTTTTTCGGATACTGTTTTGTATTACCTTAATTTTTAAATCAATTATGAAATAAATAAGAAGTTTTATAAAGCACATTATTTTTACGGAAAGAATGTTAGTTTAAAACATATACATGGAAATGTACACAAAAATTGCATACGTATTCAAAACGTGTGTTTACAATCGAGTTCACGGGCTGGCTTATAGACTCTCCCGAATAAAACAAGTACAACTTACATATAGCACAGTGTAGAATAGCCAGGGACGGTCTCAAAATTTTCTGAAAAATTGCCCTTTTTCACATTTTCACGGGTCTAGCACCACGCTCCAGTCCCGAGCAACTGCCATAAACTACCATAGGATTTGTAGCTTAATGTATACCAATGCAAATAATCACCAATTGATGGGGGGGGGGGGGGTCAATCACCTTCTTTTCGAGTGACAGTTCGTGTTCTGAACCCACCCTACTTTTCAAGCACAAAACCGAAAGTGAAAATTTTGGCCACAGTTTTGCATTTTCATTCCATATCTGTTGAAAAGTGCTACCAGTATTGAAGTGTCATAAATCAATGAAATGGACATGAGCTCCTCTATCCACAAAATGAATGCAATAAATATTCTAGCAATTTATACCCCTCAAATAACCAGCCAAACTTCAGGTTCTCCCTTTATTTCAAAATTTTGACGGGTCTTTCGTTCGAAACTATCCCCTGCCACCTCAGAGTTAAAAAGATGGAGGAATTTGATCTTGACAAGCGGATATTTAAGGGTTTAAAAGACAATCCGGGACTTGATATGCTTAGATTTGCTGTTATCAAACTAGAATCTTGTAATGGGACGAAAAGTATATCATTTTCAGAAGTCACTTGTGATTATGAAGTGTTGAGGAACAAAACAAACCGACGGCCATGTGTTTTTCCTTTTACATTAATCTTCAATGAGGGAGTTTCTTTCTTGGAAAGTTTGGAAAAAGGAAGCAGTGATGACATAAAAAACATGGAACCTCACATGAAAGAAGCTGTTTTACGCCTTAATGCATTTTACAAATCTATAGGTGAGAAAAGGAATTAATTAAGTAATCAGTCAGGGCTGTGACTGAAATCTATAAACTGATTATTGTCATTTCTACTAACTATATCATGTAAACATCTTTTTATTTTTGTAAATACGACTTGTTTTCATCATAATCATATATCCATTTCCAACTAATTACATTATCCTGCCATGGTCCCAAGTTTAGTATCATAGGATGCAATGTCACATTTTATAGAAGTGTACATATGATACAATAATGTATGAAATTAACATATGATTATCAAACAATTTTTTAGCATATGCAGTCTGTACAAAAGTTTTTTTGACAACACAGGACATTCGGTCCTGTGTAATCAATAAACACACAGGACCGAACAAAATTTTGTCAGACCGAGATAACATTGACCTAGAGTGTAGTAAAAATAACTTGAACTTCTATCCCGAGCAGATTGTAGACGATCGCTGACCAGAATTTACTCCGTCATGAAAATGTCACATACTAAATTTCTGGTTGCAAAGTTACCCTGTCTCCAAAATTGGATGACGAATTTGATTTTGTCTTTATGTTAAATTTCTTTGAAATAAGGCTGATCTTTATATTCTTTAACACAAATAATGACGTATATATACATCCCTGCACAAATCATTTATTGTCTCTAATTTTATTTATTCACAAGGAAAAAACTTGATCGTTTTAATTCAATTTGATATTAAAATGATGATCTGATTTCTTTCTCAAACCCAACATGTTGAGTTAGCACACAGCAGGGGTTTTCCTACTGTTTTTAAACTGGGTCCAGGGTCCTTGGAATTGGGAAAATTGACTCGTAAACTGTTCAAATTGGGAAAATTGCAAAAACATACTTATCTAGTTTTATTTGGGGACCAACCTATGACAGAAATTTATACTTTATGACTTCTCCCCCACAGGAATTAGTGAGAAGTTTGGAAGACTTACTTTATTTTATGATGTAACAATGATATATATACAGATTTTAAACCTAAATTTTAAATAAGGCTGTTCAAAATTAATTCTACTTTTAACATAACCCGCGCGCGTAGGTTTCGGCGAAATTGTCGTTTTGAAAAAAACAAACAAATCATGATTTGTAAATGTTGTTCCGGTTCGGGTTTTCATTTAGCAACATAATTCTACATCCTGCATGAGAGAAAAACATGCTCAATCTAGGTCAATTTCAATATTGGGTGATCAAGCAATTTTCGACAGTTATGGCCCTTGGACATAGAAAAATTCCAGTAATTTGCAGTTTCTGCTCATTTTCTTTACAGAGGATGTACATATTGAAATGTAATTTGGTATACAGGTCTATCTATGTAATATCTAGGTCAAATTTGACTTTGGGTATGATGGAGCAATTTTGACAGAGATATGGCCCTTGGACGTAGATAAATTCTATTTATTTGCAGTTTACGTTCATTTTCTTCACAAAAGTTGCACATATTGAAGTGAAATTTGGTATACAGATTAAGTATGATAATATCTAGGTCAAGTTCGATATTGGGTACGATTGTGCAATTTTCGACAGAGTTATGTCCCTTGGACTTAGAAAAATCCCAATTATATTTGCAGTTTATGTTCATTTTCTTTGTGGGCGTTTCCAAGGGAAGGGGCATACGTATTTTACAAACATCTCTTGTTTATAACTGTGATAACTGTGAAAAAGGGACTGGCCCCTATAATTAGGGAGTTTAGAGACGTCTAAAGTTTTTTGTCAACAACTGGTAAAGGAAATAAAATTTTTAATGCATTATTGAAGCAAAGTTGTAAAGAAATAATTTTGAATCCTTCTGTAATATTCAATTTCATGGTTTTGTAATTTATAGTCAGTATTTGCAGGAACAATTTTTGTCAGTTTGGTCCATTTTTGTGGGGGTGTGCAAGTTTAGGAAGTCTTGTTATGCACTAACTGATACATGCAGCGCATAAAGATGATTCCACATAAAATTCCCAAATGTTTTTATTCATATGTACATTTTCATTTCATGAAGATGAAGCTCTTTGACCTTATTTCTGTTGTTTGCTTCAAAACTGTGCCCCTCTCTATATTTAGATGCATTACGAGACTCAGGTAACCAATCGATAGCAGAGTCGCTAGCTGTATTCAGGCCGTCGCCCAAATATGATGTTCAAAACTTATATGAATAAAAATGAATCTCACAATGTATGACTTATTGATATACTAAGGAACTTTTACAGTCATTTGTAACTGTAAAAGTTCCTTAGTATATCAATAAGTCATACATTGTGAGATTCATTTTTATTCATATAAGTTTTGAACATCATGTAAACAATTAAGAGGTAAAAATAACTGAGAAATAAAGAAATAAACAAACACTTTATCAAGTTTTTTTTTATGATGTTCTGGTTCACATTCTCTGACTGCACCCGTCTCTCGGTATAGATGTATAAATATTTCAATTCCCATAATTGAATTTTCGAGCTACAAGAATAAATCATTGATTAGTTGGTGATGAATTAGCATTCATTAATTTGGTCGTAAGTTGTAAGTTCTTTTGTAAAACGCAGCCCTGACCCGCAATGTGTTTTTTACAAATTTTATAAAATGTAGACTCAATGACTAAATTATTTACCGTTTTTTGTTTCGGGTATTTTGAATCACGTGTGTACGCTATGTGTACATATAGATTAATAGCCATATAGATAAACACTTAGTGTTCAATTTTTAAAAAATATTATGTACATGCAAAGCAATCCAATGCTAAGGGCTATTAAATTTGAACAATGTATATGGTGAGGGTCGGACTGATACTGGTTCTGCTTGTTCTACAATGTAAGACGAAGTATTGCAGGGGTGTTATTTTTTAAACAAATAAGTATTGCTTTCTTAAAAGCTTGCATTACTAAACAAAGTATTTCATCAGAAGCATTATTAGTTACCTTAGCTGCATATATGTAGCTCACGGTCTGGAAAAATTGACTACCTTCCAAAATTTTTAATACAAGGGCTACAGACTTGCAGCTAACATTACCTTTAAAAATACATTTTAGAATTTGTCGCTGTTCATAAAATTGTTAAAAAGACGCGCAGAATCAAGTGGTAATATGTCGTTTGATATGGGATTTATGATGTCTATTTATATTGTTTTCATTAATATTATATTATTATTTTAAGCTTGTGGGTAGAATGAAAACAGTTTCACATGTAATATGACATAAAGATATTACGACATTAACTATCAAACATGTAATATGCGACATTCAAACGACGCCACCGCCTGACAGTACTTTCAGTTCTTTGATTACAATTTTGATGCCTGTGAGATTTTAGTCACTGTAAGTGATTGAGACATGAAGCTTTCATAAATGATGGTCATTTGATTGAAGATGAGTTTAACGGGTTTTATTTTGTCAACCGCCACTTCAGGTTCTTACAGGAAGGGTTCAAACGAATCATGTTTTTAACAAGTTTAGCTGACTTTCTTGAGTGTTTCATCTAGCCTGATAAACAGTGATGTATGTAGGCAAATGTAAGAGAAATACCAGCTTTTGTTATTTATTTATTACATCTGTTCGTCCGTCTCTGGTCCGAGACAAAAAATACTGTTTCAACGAAATAGCAGATTTGGCAGAGACGTGAACAACCAAACTTTGAGGAAAAATTGACTTATGATTGTACAAATGTTTAACATGTTTTGTTTGGTTTGGTGTTTATGACTCTCGATCATCACAGAAAGTACTTCAAAAATTGATTTCTTTTTCATTCTCGTTGTTTTACATGGAAGTAAAGTCTGGATATTTTATTCACAATATATCATATCCACTATTTTTTCAATGTGAGAGGAGCAATGTCTTACAGTTAAATTGATACATGTATATCAAAACGGTAGACCTTTTTGTTGCTCTTGCAACAAGAGTCTAGTTATATTTACATTTTCAATGGTGTTTGTCTGTGATAACATTTCGAATCAATTTTGAACCCTAAAACCCAAAAACTTCATATAACATGAGTGACACAAAATGGGCGTGTCTTATAGCATAACCCAAAAATGGTATTGGCTGCACCACATAGTAATACATAGCATGTGCTACTTGAAATAATAGTGGTTTTTAAGTGCAAAAAAACAATGGCATCTTAACATCCACTCATGTCTTAAAGTTATTAAACTGTTGGGGTTTGAATTCCGGTCCTCTGGCATTCCAGTCCAGCACTCTACCAATCGAGCTAAAGGGTTAACTCACTAGCCAGAGCAAGTAGGAATGCCATATATCTGACTCTACCACATTGTCTCCCTCCATTAGAAAAGAGGCATCCCCGACACTTCCGGAGTGCCAACACCTATGGGTTGAAGTACTAGAAACAATGTCTCTCACCCACCAGAGAACACCCAGGTCCCAACATGGGCACCAAATGTAACAGAGACACTTATTGCCTCTGCTGGGGTTTGAATCTGGGTCCTCTGGCACGCCAGTCCAGCACTTTACCAATCCAGCTAAAGGATTAACCCACTAGCCAGAGCTAGTAGGAATGTCATATACCTGACTCTACCACAATTATATAGTGAAAATGCATGAATTCTTTGAAAATCATCTCTTCCCTTGGGTATTGAGCTGATGAATTATAAGTACATAGTTATGATTAGGTATGGTGTCTATTCCAAAGTTGTGAATTTCGAAGGGGGGTATATTTGATCACAATTATACAATCGACCTAACAGTTAAATTTCAATGTAAAACTAATGTGGTCAGGTGAGGGATGTTCCCCATGTAAACCATGTAGCTTTTTTGTAGACAGCGTCAATTCATGTAAACCGTGTAGCATCATGTGTAAACTGTGCAGTGTTTGTTCAAATGATGTACGTTGTGTAAAACCATTTGTGTGGCGTACATGTAACGTAGTACTTAGCACATTTCAGGGTATGTAAATAAACTTAACCAAAAAAAAACTTTATTATTTGTAGAGTATAACGAAACCTGTCTGAAAAAAGTCTTTGACATGAAAGAAAAGGGTGAAGAAATGGCAGCTACAGAGACGGATATAAGCATTACACTTGCGGAGCACTTGCTAGGAAAGTTAGCTCCTGGAGAGTCCTACAAAATTGATAATAAAGCAAGGGGAAAGAAGAGCTGCAGGTGTGGATGTAAAGTGACGCCTGTATTTGATGGAACAGGAATAGGTATGAAAAAACAGTTATGAACTCAAGGTACTTTTTTCATTGAACAAATTTATATAAATGAGAACTTGTGTAATAGTCATACACCGTGACAATTGGGACAGGACAATGGTGTCTGGCAAGTGATATATTATTTAGTACCGTAATTAAGTTTTTCCCCCTTTTTGTGGAAAGACCTATTAGAATTGTTCTGTTTATTTAGGTTTTCCATCTGCAACAGAAGATATTTCTACTATTATTTTCCTTATATTTCACTTTTATAGCTTATCTGAGCCAAAGGCATTAAGTGAGCTTTTCTGTTTACATTTTGTCCATTGTCCATTTATCTAGCTGTCTGTTAACTTTTATGACCAATTCTTTTAGGACAATTCTTCGGCCTCACAAGAAGGTTCAGAGTTTGATGTACAGACCCTGAAACGTACTACTACACCAAAAAAAACGGCGAGTTTCGTGCGAGAATCGTTTTGTGTAAACCGTTTAGCGTTTCGTGACCGTTAAGCGTTTCATGTGAACCGTGAAGCGTTTCGTGTAAACCGTTTAGTGTTTCGGGCAAAGCGTGCAGCGTTTCGGGCAAAGCGTGTAAAGCGTTTCGAGCAAAGCGTGCGAGAATCGTGTGAAACGTTTCATCAGATTTCATTCGGAACTTTTCTCAGTTATTAATTCTTTCAAAATGGCGCCCGAGTTAAAGAATTCCCGTAATATTTTGTGATTAACAAAACACTTATGTATGTATACTAATGATTTATTTTGTAAAAATTAAATCAGGTCAAGTCGTAATAAACATGAAGTATTTGGGGTTTTTATACATCGATAACTGAAACTTTTCGACATTGTACAATTAGTGCTCGGACATCGGGTAACATATACCTCCAGCTGAATAAACCTGTCAATCAAACTCTGTGTATTTTTTTCATTGGATGGTTACGTGTCTCTTTTTTGGTCAACAGCCAATAAAAAAATTAATTACTTTAAAGCAGTCGGAATCAGTATTTGATAAAAGGACATCATTTTAATGATAAAGCGTTCATCAACTCAATGAAAAAAAATTGCAGAAGAATAGAGGGGAAATTATAATGTTCACATTATATATTTATGTTTATTATACTTTCATGTTAAATACTGAAATCTGATTGGTTAAGACGCAGTGGACAATCCGTTCTATTACCCTCAGCGTTAGCAACACACTTGGCAACGGGCCGATAGAACGAATTGTTACATGCGCGTAAATTATGCGTGCACAGTTCGTCGTAGAACTCACGTATTTTCTATATAAAAGCAGTAAAATTTGCTATAAAATAAAGACATTCAGTATAATAAAATAGATAGTGCCTGTTTGGGAGGGTACCAGTTGAAATTGACACCCCTCGAAAACCATTGTCAACCTCCGCTTCACGTTGGTTGACAATAGTTTTCTCGGGTTGTCAATTTCAACTGGTACCCTCCCAAACAGGCACTATTTATATAATGGTACTAAATTTAAACAGGTTGTGGTAAAAGCGACGTTATGCGTACATTTATATTGAGTCTGAAATTTAATTCATTGATTTTGTTCTTTTCGATAAAATTTAATAGATTTATTTTAGAAAAAAAAATCCTAAATTGATATACAAACTTTCTTTGTTTATGCCAATCGTCTTATTTTCTCTCTGGTTTTATGCGCGGAACATATTTTAATATGCGGTTGATCATTATCAGAAAAAAATTGTTTGATTGCAAAGCCTTCTTTTAAATTCGGTGTCTAATTTACTTTGTATAAATATTTATTAAATATTTTGTTTTTTTTATCTCTCAAACCATTTCAAAACAATTCCTTATGTTGAAAAATAAAACCGCCGAATAATGAAAAATCGATTTACATTAGTAATGATGCGGATTTCAATTTTAATGTTTTAAAATTAATAAGCCATTTACATTTTCTGTATTTTTTATTTTTATTTTTATGGAACAATTTCATTTTTCCTACGACTTTAACAACAAGTGATTAATATTTATTTTGAGCGATGAATACATGTACGTGCATGTTCAGAAGTTTTTTTTTTTATTTCTGTGAATGAATTATTTTCATTAACTGTTGATTTTAAAAAAAAGAATATTTGTCAAATATCAGTATTTCTATTATATCGTGCTATTTTAAAACAGCTTTTATCATCAAAGAAAACATCCAAGAGCACCTGATCTAAACGAAAATCAAAGCGTGTGAAAAGTGAGCAAACCGTTTCGTGTGAGAAACGTTGCGTGTAAACCGTTTAGCGTTTCGGGAAAAGCGTGTAGCGTTTCGTGTAAACCATTCAGCGTTTCGTGTAAACCGTTTAGCGAGCGTGCAGCGAGCATGTGGTGTAGTAGTACGTTTCAGGGTCTGTAGGTTTATATTCCATATATAAAAAATTGTTAAGGATCTTTTTGAGAACTGCAATACTCAACATGTGATATGACTATAAAATCATCCTGTTAGAAAAGGGACTAATGATTATAAACATAAGAATATCCAGGGGAAAAAATGGATTTTATTTATACAGGATCTACATGTGTTATTGTGTTATCATACCTATTTTTCCTCAGGTGAGCTATGTGGCCCATGGGCCTCTTGTTGATGTTGGGGATCATGAGCTGCATTTCTGATGCTTTGGTCATCATCTACATCATCATTATCCTCTTCAGCATCATCTTCCTGGAGAAGCTGTAGAAAAAGGGGGATGCATTTTAAAAATACTACTGAGTCAAATTCAACGTAATTTTGCATCAATAATCCTTATGTAAAGGAAAATATAAATTGCAAAAATTATTGGCGAATTCTGTTTCAAATTTGAGTAATTTATGAAAATGAAAATTAAGAGATAATTGCCGTCAATCAGTTTATAACTTCGGGTTCGGTATTCCATATCGAAAACGAAAGTTCTTTGTACAAAGCAGCCATGTTTGAATGTTGACGCATGTCAAACTGACAAAGATGAATTTGCTTGTTGTGCAACAGTTTACGTGCGAAGGGATACTTGAAACATGCTAAATATATTTGTGTCGATTTCGTGAAGTGAATTGAGGTTAAATCTTTCAATGCGTTGACATTTTCACTCGTGACCTTGGTTTTACGTTGTTTTGAATTTCGTTTAAGCTTTTTAACTTGAGGGGAAATATCGCCTGTATTTTGGAATTTTTACGTACTATTGAATCAAATATAGACTTCGGTAAATCAGACAGTTAATTGTTTACCTGTGCCAAATTAGCAAAATCTGATGCACTAACAACGTATTATATTATAAATACTATAAATTCTATTGTTAATTCAGTACGATCTCTACGTTATGGTTGATTATAATGAAACGTGTTTTGCTAAGATGCTCTGCATTTTCAGTCTAAACGGTGATTGTTTTTGCTGCTAAAAATATATAGGTATTAATATATATTTATTATGAAAAATAATTTGTGCTCTTTCTTTGTTTTAGTGCATGTTTCCTCTGTTTTAATTGTTTACAATTTTCTCTTTACTAAACATATTCAGCTGTGTTAAGTTTCGAATTATAAGCAAGATACAGAGCTTTGCTCACAGAACTGAGGCCATTCTTTTCATTCTGAATAGGAAAAAACTATATCGAGATATACTTGTACTCTTAAATAAATCAAAATAGTTTTATATAACATTTGATCAGGTTTCGGTAAAGGAGAATTAATGATTCTTTTATTTCTTCTTTATTGACTTCTAAGCGCTTACCTCGGAATCCATGCCGGCTGCTGAGGTCATAGGTCACAGAATACATATCGGTTATCATCAGAGATCATTCGGAAATTAATCAGTTATATTGGCGTCCAACACAAAACTGGACATAGCGGCGTGGAATTTCAGCAAGTCTAGAGATCTTCACAGATTTCATTTTGAACCTGTATTGTTCTGATACACGTTTATAACCGAGGATGATTAAATATAAGGAGTTGAAAATGATATCAATGAACTAATGCAGCTTTAAAGGAAATTTTGATACACAAGGAAAAATGTCATGCATACTGTGCATGTACAACATTATCAGTTTCACATAGCAGTGACATGGATTCAGAAAACCACAGTGTTGTGATCTGAAAAAAAAGTTGGATCACACTCTTCAAAATTAACAGCATCAAAAAAGGGAAATTAATAGTTGATTAATAAATTTATTTACCTTTCCATGGTTCCTGTACAGTATTGTGTTATACACAGGTGACTGTTAAGGTCCTTGGGCCTCTTGCTATACAAAATTAAAATAATCATTTACATGTAAAACTGTAATAATAATAATTGCAATCACTTTTAGGTCATGAACAAGTTTGGCATGGATTTATTGATATTGTCTTCTCCTCCCATCTGGGACTTCATTCCATGGCAAATACTGTGTTGGATATTGAAGAAAATATTTCCAAAAAAAGAAAAGTTGATGGACAGGATGGTAAGGATCATAAAATTTATTTAATGCATTTACCCTAAAGTATCGTGTATAAATCGCACTCGCAGCAGGTCCTAAAAATGTCGAAAACAACGGCCGTGATTTCCCCCAAAACTATTGATGTTTCATAACAATTTTATAATATAAGCATAATTTCTGTAATTTTGTGATCAGAATATTATAGCTCAGGCAAAGAAAATCAACGGCTGCCATTTTCCTAAATAACTATCTATGTTTAATGATAATTTTATAACCCAAGCGCATTTACTTTAATTTCATGATTAGAACTTGGCCCAATGATATTAGAGTCAAAGTCTGACAAAAAAAACCCATAAGCCGTTTTTATCTTAATGAAATCCAAGGGCAATTAATTATTTCATCATCGTTATAATTGATGAAAAGTGTACAAGGTATTTAGTATGATTTAAATGGGCAGGATCATATATCATTTGACACTTTATAAAAAACGAATTTCTTATACGCGGTGAAGAAGTTGAAGATCATCAAGTATGTAGAGACAAATGGCAAACAAGCTTAGTGCTTAAAAGCAATAATGTTTGCAGTGATCTAAAAGAATTGTTTTAATTGATTAATTATAGTGAAACTCTTTGATTGTTGTTAAACAAACAGTGTGAAGAAACGTATGTATGTCGTATATTGTCATTATTAAATCATCATGATCATACAAATGATCAATGTATTTTTTGCAGTGTCTGTGTAAAGTGATAACGTTTAACTTCATAACCATGATAACTGGACACAAATTTATCAAGTTAAATAAAATCATAATAATTGCTTATAGAACACCCTGTGAAGTCAGACACAAGTCAGGTGCATGCTTCTGACACTGGAAATTGTTAAACAAACATTGACCATGCGCTGAGTCAACAGGTGGCTGCTTATGTAATGGCGAATGCACTGGCGACCCCGATTTTATATGAATTTAGTTTACATTTTCTTTCAGTTTGTTTATTTCCCGACTTGGCTGAAATACATGACTGGCCTTAATCCAGTTCCGATTTTCCGTACTTGTAATCCACAAATGCATGACAGTAAATAGATTTCTGAGCAAGTGCATTTCAAATCAGCAGGAGAATGCGTGTCAGTTAATCTGACGTGGCCTTCCAACATCATAAAATAGCCGCTCGCGACAAGAGTTTGACCTGGCCTGTGGATTTCTTTGGTAACGCTATCCGGCCACATTGTTTACAAGCAGCACTGATTTTTATTAACAAATCGATAAGCAATTGAACCAATCGCTAAGCGCCTATCTATTCATTACGCTTCTCAATGTTGTATAACTTTTTAGACGGTGGCTATAAATAGCCACTGTCTATTGCTATCGTCCTGGCCGGAAGGGTATTTCTCACGGGGACCCTAGCGGATTAGGAACGATAACTCTGTTAGGTATGCAGAGTTACTTGCGATGTTTTACCGATTGTCAATTTCAGTTTGAGAACTAATTTACATCTTATTAGATATTTTAAGCATTATAGCTGCTAATTATTTTGTGCATACATTTAAATAATTTATGAAATTGTGTTTTATTTTTAATGAGCCGTTTCCCTGTCTGCTTACGCGGTATTGATAACTTATGCACCAACTGCCAGATGTGAAGTTTTACTCAGTATCAGGACTCCAAAAATTATATCACTGCGATTATTGACCAAGAGTTCTCACAATCACTGCGATAATTGACCAAGAGTTCTCACAATAATCATGTCTTTTTTTATGGTGTAAACAATTGTCAGAAACACACTATTTAAACGGGTTTGCCATTTCATTTTTCAGCAATTATGCTTCATCGATAAATTCATGATCAATCATTTTCAACGCATCAATTTAAGTTGAGGCAGTATTTATTTTGTTGTAGCTTATTCCAAAGAATTCACAACATATACTGACAATGAATATTACATAAATTACATTTTATTGAACTTCAACCGATCGATGGCACACTTTCTTCTACAAGTGTGCATGTAATTTCAAACATGCAAAAAACTTGAAATACTATACAAACATGTTCAATTTTGGACTGATCTGTGATCAACCTTATTTTATAACCCTCTCAGTCTGTAGAATCATTAATTTTGTTACATGCACCTCAATATTCATCAGACAATAATTACTACTGATGTTGACGCTCTACAATGACTTTCTCTCAAACACGCTCATCAACCTCGGATTGTAAAACTCACGTGCAAATCGAGTCGCCATTTCACACACAGTTTTATATGTATATAAACACACCCCACTTCGTCATTTTACGGACCTGGTGACGATGTTTCAAAAATTTTCAGTACAGATTTGTTGTAAGGAATCGAAGATAAATGCTGTAAAACGTCTTATGGATTTCACGGCGTGTTTACAAACCCGTGAATCTCCATTTTGCAGCAAGCGCTAGCTTTTTGTGAGGAAAAACAATCGGTTCAACTCATGCGATATTCCATATACATGTATGGTACATTGTGAAAGGTAATGTAAAATATATTTGTTCACTAAACAGTTTCTGACGAATTTTTTCACAGTAAACTGACTAACGTAATACGATGAGTGAGGTACGATCTGTGGGTTTTCTCCATATGCGCCCGTCCTTGCTTTTTTTTTTTTTTAAACTGTTACATGTACGTAAACATCGCCCCGTTTGTTCTCAAATAAACTATGTAATTTTTAACTCGCGAGAACAACTTTATTATGAGCTTTCTTCAGCATTTGTTTCCGTGTGTTAGCATCATATTCTCAACATGCTTTTTTAAATGGGTGGGTCTATATAAATGCGCCAATCGGAATCTTGTTGCGAATCGCAGTTGAAATACACACCGGTAAGATAGTGTCATCACTCAACGCAATGCTAGAATGTGCTTCATAGATGACTGTAGTATTCTACTGAGCTACTAAACTGTAGCTTTTCGGAAATATTGCCGAGATTTGCGAACCCTAGATCTATTGTCTAGTAAATGAAAATATACACAGATGTACGGCTCAAAAAACGTGCGTTCAACTTGAATTTTGTTTGTTTTGTGTTTTAAAAACTGATTTATCCTGTTAAAACATTAGATTTCATTTTACCACTTCTGTTTTATTCGTGACCTGGAGAAATTGAAAAGATCCCTGAAAACATTATTTATTTCTTTGCTCATTTTGCTTAAATCTGGTGCGGAATAGTTTACCAATATTGCCATTAATTTTATGGGATGGAGAAAAGGTCAAGCATCACACGGCTTTGGAAATAAACATGTATAATTATAAACAGTTTTATTCAGGGTCCATATCTTTGATAAAGAAGACATACCTTTGTACACAAATGATCTAGAGGTCATAGGTCAAACTTTATAATGAAAAGTCCTTTGCTTGTACGCTCTTATTATATTATGGACATGTCCCAACATGTCCCATTAACAGTATTATTTTACTGCAAAAAATGAAATCGGATGCAAATTTGAAGACCTTGTAAAAATTATACATATTAGTGCAAAACTCCTGACATTACACAGAGTTTTTTAAAATGAAAATATAAAAAAGATTCTTCAAAATCTCGCATATTAAATGCAGGATTAAACAAATATGTGATTTCCAAACAAAGGAACTGATTATGACCTTATGTAAAGCAAATGTTTTGGTGAATAATCAATAAATATTTGTTGTATTTATACTAGAAAAGTTAAATGTAGCAAGTAAATTATGCGTTTTAAAGTGTACTGAGAAGCAATAAAATAATTATACATGTGACTATCCCGAATTCATTCAAATGATTTGAATTAATCTACAGCTAAATACAATAGAACAAATGTACTTTAAAACGTTGGTTAATGAAACTGCAGCGACTGAATATTTTATGATTTTTCTTTTCAAATTTTCATTCACTTTTGTTGTGAGCTAATGGAAATAAACCACTCGAAGTCGAAGATAAAATATTGATTGACTCTGCGGTTTCATGATGACGTGCATTCCAAAAGCATTTTCCAGTTTTATCAAACATGTTCTTGTAAACTCATTCCGTTTTCTATACACCTACATGTATTAACTGGCTATGAAGACAAATTAAAGTTAGTGTGTTGGCCCACGAGACTGCAACTTTTTCCCTGTGAAGAAATTGAGGGAAAATGCTGTCGAGAGGGAAAATAAACATACATGTATGCCGAAATAGTTAGTAAAAACCTGACAAGTATTTTATCATACCAAAGCCTTATTTGTTCTCGTTACTTTGAAAAATCTACAATACCTTTAAAGCACAATAGTCCAATCCTCACTTTTCAAAAGTTGTTCCCCTTTGCGGGGTCAACCAAAAGGTCTAAAGAAAAAACCCCACGAATGTCCCTTCTTTATACAATCAAATATTTGGGCGTATTGTGATAAAATCGCTTTGAATTTTATTTATTCGTTCACTATGTGGTGGCAACCCACATATTGAATGAGGCATTCTGGGGCAAACAAAATACATACCAAAAACGGATTTTAATGTCAAACGATATAAATACAAATCTTCTATACTACAAAGGCTACTGAAATAAATCTACGGGTTTTCCCCCAAAGACGACGGCCAAGAGACATAGCTTTTGTAAAGTGTAAATTGAGATTACACAACTACGATTTCCACATAGTTATCCATGTAGGAAACTCACGACCAGTTGTGCATGTAAGCGTTAAGCATTAGTACATGTATGCAATACTGGCCGTGGGTTTTCGACGACAATAATTATCATACATGTAATATGCCACATTCAAACGACGCCACCGTCTTACAGTACTTTCAGTACTTTGATTTCAAAATGTTAACACGGCGGATCTAAACATACGGGTGTGTATTGTTTACATCGCATCGCATCACTTTCATTCAATTGACAGCCTATAGAATTGAAAACACGCATTTGTTAAGAGTCGCCGTGGCCTCGTGGTTAGTGTACAGGAATGCAAAGCTAGTGGTCGCCGGTTCGAAACCCGTCGTGGCCGTTTTTTATTTCCTTTTTAAATTGAGTCAGAAATTGATTTTTCTCTAATTACTCTTTAATTATCAACATTTTGAGGATTTTTTTAAAAACATTTTGAAAGGTGGAAAGGCCTCTAATTGTTTCGTGAACTATTATTAGGTCTTTCCACCTTTCAGGTTAAAGACCTTTTGTAATTATGATGTTTATTTCTTTTTTTCTTCTCTTTTTTTCCAGGGACAGCTTTTTTATTTCAAGAAATATTGAAACAATTTTTTCTTTATGTTATTGACCATAAAAAGTTATGGTACCAAATGACCCTTTGCTTAATAGCTCCTTCAATCTATTCATACCGAAAGGTTTCGAGACCCCCTTCTAACAGTTATTGCCCCTTAAAGTATTTTAATTTCCATATAATCACTTCCAACTTTTTTACTATTTGTCATAGAGTCTTCGGACCACTTGGGGTGGAAGCGTCTACCTTGGCCGATCAAAATGACATAAAGGTCAAAGGTCAAGGTCATTTGAAAATCTGTGTATTCATGAGTTTTCGTATCTCTTTTGTTTAGGGTGATATAGAGAAATTTGATCAAGGGTGTAATAGGACGTCTTAAGACATTTCAAAATGTAGCCCTTCAGCTCCCACCTTGAAATAGTTAGTGAGTTATCGCCCCTTTTGTACGAAATGCTTGTTATCGCTACTCCTCTAAAACCATAAGAGAAAGAGACTTGAAACGTTTACCAATGTCTTCAGAACACTTAGAAGTTTCTTCAATCTATAGATCCCAAAAGGGTCCAATGTCCCCTTCTGGTAGTAATTCCCCTTTGAATTTCATTGATTTCAGAATCACATACAAAATTACACCCCCCCCCCCACCCACCCCCCACCCCCCCCCGCCCTTTTGTGTGTGGTTTTTTTTTTTTTTTTTTTTTTTTTTTTTATGCTTGACCTTTTGACCTTGACCTTTGACCTCTTAGAACTGGTGTGTTATAAGGATCTGCAACATATTTAATATCAGATTCATTTATATGTACAATAAGCTCTTTCAAACACACACACACACCTTTATTTTTAAGTTTGACCTTCGACCTTCGACCTTGAAGCACTGATGTGTTACAGGTATATTTAACATAAACATATGAGATATATTAATATGTACAATTAACTCTTTCAAACACACACACACACACACACACCCCTCTTTATTTAATTTTAGGTTTGACCTTGACCTTGACGTCTTTTTAAAATAATACTGAATGTTAATATAAGACTGTATAAAACTATAACTTATCTGATCCAGGGGGGCCCCTGGCACACCAGGTGACAATATATCTGAGGGTCTCTGCGGAGATGTTGCCTTGCTTGTTATAAAATTTATTGAATAAAATACATGTATATATATAAAAAAAAGATTTAAGCATTCAAACCTGTCAAATGCATAAATATCATAAGATGCACCATCCTTGAAATTTGGTGAAGTTAGGACCAGTAATAACTAAAACATAATCATCAATGGGCACCTTCGGTTTACTTTCTGGGTTTACTAGTAAACCCAAAGTACACCCAGAGTGGACACAGAGAGTAAACCCAGTCAGAAGTATACCCCTGAAAACAGACGCTAACATGTTGATAGTTAAGACAGGTCAGCAAAACAGTTCAATATTAGAGATAATAATTCTCACAGCAATTAACCTATATTGTATCATCTTTTTTATTCTAGACCATAATTTTACATATACTGGTAATATAACTAAATATGACACACTGTTATATTGAAATTAATTCTAAATAAATATTAAGGCTCCTTAATTTCAATGTAAACAAGCTGAGCAGTGACATTTTTATTTGAAGCCAAATGGATCAGTAGTCAGAAGTGATACTTTAGAGCAATTTATCAGAGTAAAAATGATTTCTTTTAATTAATTGGTACACATGCAAAAAACAAAATATTGATCATATACCAGTCCATGTAAATATACCAAAACAGTCTAACACAATGGCACTACTTATCATCTACATTCATTTGATACATGTATCATAATTATTTACAACATGTGGTTGTAGGAAAACACATCTTGATCCGTAATTCACTTTGTGGTTACAGCACACACTAAGTACTGTGTTTACATTCTTTATCATACTGTTTACGTTAGTTTATGGAATAATTTGTCTAATACTTACCATATCTCCTGCATAGTTTGACATCCACACGCATAGAATCAATCCACAACATCTCGGCGCACATGTTTACATCCATGCCTGCCATTTTGCTAGCAGCTAAAAATAGTCGACGCATCACGGATCGATAAAGCGTCGGAAGGGAGCGGATAGGAACCAAACAACAATTGATAATTGCACAATGAGGGGTTTGATATTTGATTTAACTCTCTTCAACAAGAAATTAAATCCAAAAACTAATCAGCTACAATTAATAGAATGATGTTATTTACTTTAAATTACATATCTAATGAATATTCATGAGTTCAAAGTTGCATGATCAAAATAAGCCCCGCCTCCAAATTCCAGCCTTAACTGTGCTGCGCAGACGCACTTCGTCTTGAGTGTGTATATGCTTCTATGATAGACTGACAACCGACTTAATATACTTCAAACAAGTTAGAAATCAATGTATTCTAAATCCTCTTCTCAAAGAAATACTCAAATTTTAAAATTATTTCACATTTTCGTTAAGTTTACAAGATTTTTTTACAACATTAAGCAGTCATTATGTATCATTTGTAAAAAATGGATTATTCACTGATAAATTATGCCATTTTTTAAAATATAAATTGAACAATGAAGAAATTAAGCATCAAATATAGGGTCTAGTAATGACAATTTGATCATGATGTCTGAGACCTTCGTTTTTGTCAATGAATTTACACGTTTCTTAGAATTAAAATAAATAATGAAACTATAATAATATCACATCTTTCTTTTTCAAAATTAAAGATGCCACATTTATATAGGTGTTTGAATATTCATGAATGTTCATAAAGACTGTGTTTTAATTAATAATATTTTGAGATTTATAAACATTTTTAAAACATATAATGTTCTGAATGCTAAACTATGTTATAAAAGTATTTGAAATTAAATACATTTCCTAAATTAGATCTTCATGAATATTCATGAATGTTCAATACCTAGAACCATTGAATACCAGGTATTTCATGTATTCTTGTATATTCATAATTTGTTCATGAATTGCATTTTAAGAATATGTGAGGAACATGTAGTTAGCAATATTTTTAGATGTATGAAGAAATAATTGAGAAATTGTGCACTTATTTGTGTTCAATAAATATACATTTTTTCACTGGATTGCACTGTAGCTCTTTTAAAGGTTTTCTATCACAATGTAGCTCTGAAGAACAGAGGTAAGCATTGTTGCCCATGGGCCTCTAGTTACTTATCACTTGAAATGTTATCTGTCATAGTTAATAGGTGTGTGATATGTACTTTATTTCAATAAAATACATTCCTCTCTTTGAAATTTTAGAAACAAAGAATGATGATTCTCCAGGCGGGAAAACAATACATGTAACAGAGGTCAAGCAAGCATTACCAGAAAATAGGCTGTCACAAGCAATAGCACAAACAATTGTGTTTTCCCTACTTCAAAAACAGAAACACCCTGAACTTTTACACCACATGATTCCAAATATTGTTATTTCCCCAGAAAAGCTTGAAATTATGATGTATGATTCAGATAATGATGTTTTACTTTGCAGCAATCCAATTCATTTATTCAATTTAGACCTCCCAGAAAACAGAACTCTCATTGATGAGACTGTTGTTATTATTTGGATGGTTTTACACTACCGAATATTTGGTACTGGATTAAATAAGGCAACGCCTTATTTACTTGAAAGATGTAAATCAAATTTTACGCAACTTGTTGCAAGTAAATGGGATATCTATTCAAAATCCTTAAAGAGCTGTGTTCCTGATTTCCCTCCAGTACAAAAGTGGCCATTAAGTGAATTAATTCAGTGTGGCGAAACACTTAAATTTGAGTCAGATGACTTTTAAAATCTGAATTTTTACAAAATGAAGGTTAGTAAGCTAATGCCCGTGTTGCATTGGGTAACATTTTCATTCAGATTTCCATCTTGGGATAACAGTAGCTGAAAGCACTGTTAACCTTATTTCCTAAGATCTACCAAGCACTAAAGATACATGGAACACCCCCCCCCCCCAACTACCATCCCTTTAATAAAAATGCAGGAAAGCAGAAAAAAGATATAACAGAGTTTGAATCTGTAAATACTAATTCATACATCTATCACTATGCTCAGTGAATAAATCATCTCTTATGTCTATATCTGTGGATTGATTATATAGAAATCCAAACCCTTCACATGTAAAAATTAATCATACAAATGAAATACATGTGTGTGTGTGAGGGAGGGGGAGTATAGATCATGATGAATTGTTTACTTTTGTGATAAAATTTTGGAGCATCTATTCATGATCAGAATAATAAAATGTAAAATCATATTCCCCAAACATAGTTTGAGAACATTAATGGACTTCTGGTATTTGGGTTGGGCTCTTTTGTTTAAATATAGCAAGAATGTATTAGTGCTTTGAAAATTTCTTGGCCATTGAAGTAATCAAAATAAATTCAATAATATTAATGTAAATAATTTGTGTAAATATGCATTTTCTCTGCTCTCTGCTCTTTGGTTTCTAGGAGGTAAGCAGAGTATATCATATGATTGTAATAAGTGATGCAAACTAGTTATTCCCCATTTCGTGACTGTGTTAATATAATTGTGTTAATAAAAGAAGTCCCTGTATAAATATAATATTGTAAAAATATCCAAAAATTGGAAGAGGAAAAATACCCGGCAGACATTATATAAAGATGAATAGAGAACAATACATGGCAAAATCTGCATCGCATCCCATATCAACCCGAGACTCCAATATCAGCCCGAGGGCCGAATGCCAGAGGGCTGATATTGGTCGAGGGTTGATATGGGATGTGATACAGATTTTGACATGTATTGTTGTTTTTATTATATATTTGAATTTAGAAAGCTTAGTAGTTCTCATTTTTCACATCGAAAAAACTTACAAGCATATTATCACTATCTTCAACCGCACATTTTCGACGTTCATATGTATTATGACATCATCTAAACTAAAATATTTAGATCATGACGTCATAGTTTCGACTTCAGATATGCACAGAAAAGAGAATAAGATCCGAGGTTATCCGAATAAAAAGTATAAAGGTGTTCCGGATAGGTGTTATATCGGGTGTGATAAAGGATGAAGTAAAGGGTAATAACACGGGGTGTGTGATAAAGGCGTGTGCCACTGTTCATATCAGGGGTGCAAAAACCCTGTATCTTATACAAAGTATATAATAAAGTCTAATATTTGAGCTGAAAAAAGTAAAAAAAAAATGATTGAACCAGGTCCCTAAAATGATGAAACATGCTAACCATTATGCTATTGAGGATCATTGCTTCGTATTAAAAAAGATAAATGTCTATATTATGGGTTAATTTGAAATATATTTTTAATTTATCATTCTGATTAGACTTTTTAAAAACCCATAAAAAATAACATAGAAAAGTTATGATACACACACAAGTTTTAAAAAAAAACTTTTAAAAATTATTTCCTGTGACCAGCAGAAGGTGCAACCCACACACCAAATGTTTTCAACACACATCTACATATGAAAGTTTCAGACTCCTATCTTCAACACTTTTTGAGAACATTTTGATTAAAAAAAATTTTTTAATATTTCATTTCTAAAGATTTAGCTAAAATTCATTGTGTAGTTTTTTGAGATAAAATATAATAAGAAGAAACAGGAGAATCACTAGAACGTTTTTCAATGGAAATAGATTTATTCATCTTTTTTTCCAAAGCACTGTTAATACATGTACTAAATACATTTCTCGCAAAGATAAGGTGTCTTGAAAAGCGGTATAGTGCACTTAATATACGATTTAGCCTCAAATATAGCCTTTCGCTAACATCAAACATTTTCAATATTATACAATATTCTGTTTAAATATATTCAAAGAAACCCAAATTACACAATCACCATGCTCTAAGAGTCTTAATTTAATCTTGCACAACATCATTAAAATATTCTGGTTTTGGGGTATAGGGATATATAGGAAAGTAGTTAGTATACGATAAAAAATTGGATATTTGACTATTTGAACCACTCTAAACCAAACACATCTGATTAGAATTATGTTCTACAGGTATTGTAGTACACGTTTACATTGAATTAATTTTGGTTTAACGCGGATGGTTATATATAATATATACATATGCATTCAAATTATCTCAATGGATATGATTTAAATCATGAAATAACTTTCATTTAATAATCTCCTTTATTGAAACATATTTATATTTCTACATGTGTACATGACAGTTGCTTTTCAATGGAGGGTATTTGTGTGATAGTTTAATTGATGTGTTGAAATTACTCAAATGTTATGCTGTAATATATGTATAAATCATAAATAAAGAGAATGAGACTAAAATTCATGTGTTATGTGTCATCAGCTGCAGAGTCATTTAATGAGTGTACAAACTCTACATTATACTGCAGACCAACTTTGGTTCGCGACGACTTTATCATGGTTAAGAAAAACAGATGTGATTCTGACCTGAGCTGTTTGAGATTCATTTCAATGTCTCCAATGACACTGGAGGAAACGTTTACATTGCACATTATTTCACAGATTTGTTGGATTCTGTTTTCCATATGACCAGATTCTTTTTCAAAAGCTTTATATATCTACCCCTGTGGCCTTAATCTAAGAGCCTTGTGGACCAAGTACTGGACCATACTTGATATTAAAACCGCACCTAAAAATACTTCAGACATTATTTTATATTCAGTGTTTTATCAATTATTGAATTTGATATAACATACATATTAAGGGTCCTCCCCGTCTTTGAGAGAATTTATGCTTACAAGCTTGAGCCTCTGAATTACTTAAAGATTTTTGGGGGAAAAAATCAACTTTTAAAACATTACCACAGTGACTGTTCATGAAAACAAAAGTCCCTGCAGTATTCGAACTCGGGACATGCGGGTCACTAGATCGAAGCTACACCCATTGCACTACAGTGATAGACAGCAATATTCGGCGATATAAGCTGTTATATAATGGGTTAAAATCACTTGTTGTGACGTACTGTCATAAACAGTAAAAGTCACGGGGTGTTGAGGATCCAAACATCTTACCAGCAATTATTTATAACACATTTGCATAAATGGTAATTGGAAATGATTCGTTTGATTCACAGATAATGTATATTTTGAAATGCATGGTATTTTCATTTCTTTTTTAAGAAAAAATATTTAAATACTTAGACACGCAAACGCTACGCAGAGATAAGAAAGGGGGGAAAAACAATACACATTTTATAGAACAAGGGGAGAAAATTCCTAGAAAGAAGCTGTCAAAAGGACCGTCTCTATGTTTGCCTGTGTTGTATACTCATTGATTCCTACAATCGCAAATTCTCGGGCCTTTCTGGCAAGCTCGGAAAAACACGCGTTTCCGAGCTCTGCCGGAAAAGCCCGAGAAGCTGCGATTGGGATTTCTAAATACAAAAGGGAGGGTGTATCCTCGCGCAATCTGTGGTTACGGTCAATAAACAACCGGACAAAACCAACATAACCAAAAAACAAATAAATAGAAAGAAAAGAGGCAATATTGTCAATTTAATGACTAGCTCATTAGAACTTCCTTCGTTGACATCAAACAAACGCCATTCTATACTCGTCTTGAAGCTACGAAATTTGGTATTTTTAAAAGAAACAAGATAACTTCAATGCAAGCATCAGAACGACCGTAATTTTTGAAAACAGATTAAATAAATATAATCAGTTTAACTTTTGAAAAAAACGCGTCTTACCGTTATTCGGTAGAGTAAATCTCTCTCTCTCTCACTCTCTCTCTCTCTCTCTCTCTCTCTCTCTCTCTCTCTCTCTCTCTCTCTCTCTCTTTGAGTTTGAACATGAAAAAAACCATGAATCGTTTTATTCTTTACATTTTGAACTGCAGAACTTATATGCAAAAAAAAAAAAAAAAAAACGAAAAATATTAGGCATGAAAAAAGTCCCAAGCCAAACTCATCGACATTTCACCATGTGAAAATGACTTTTTTCGAGTGAGATTCTTGTTTCTTGATTCCATTGCTAATTAGTTCTAATTAGACATTGACCGTCGGACATTAACGTGTCACCTGTTCTTAAAATTAATTCTTAAATATAAATCCGGAGTAATCCTTTTAATCAATTATCTACAATGTATTATATCAAGAGTAACTCTGTCTACTTACTGATGTATGTTCTGCCTATAAATAAGTCGTTATCCAAATGGTCAACAGTTAAAGACTGGACCTTTGAAATTTCCATGCCGGCTGCATAGATCGTGTAGAAGCGACAAGTTTGGGATCGTTAATAAATTGTTATAAATAATTCGATATCCCGACTTGTGTAATTCTACCGGTCATATTATTTTGAAACACATTCTGATCAATTAATAAAATGAAAGAGAGTTTATAAAACAGCATTAAATGTTACAGTATAAATTATAACTCGAGACTTTTCGAACTGTAACACTTTGCTTCCTTATCAATGTAGAAACAAGAAAATATATTGACGCAAGCGTCAAATGGGCCGCAAAAAATATAATTGTTGTAAAAATCATCATTTGTTGTTTACATTAAAAAAAACTCACCACAAAGAAGAAAAAAATAGCGAGTTGGTTGTACTCATTTTTGTGGAAATTTTAATATATTTTCAGCAACACGTCTCGAATTCAACATTTTATTATTGAGAACCGAGTTCGTTACTTTAAGCATTTCTAACAGGTAATTGTATGACCATTGCCATAGTATGAAGTAATGGAGAACACATTGATTTGTACAATGTACATTATTCTAATACAAAGTTCAAATCATCATTCTCTTGGAGATTATGTATTTCAAACCCTTTTGATTTTTTGTTGCATTGTATTGATATTAACTTAATGCATTAGTTTATATGGTTTCAAGGGACCACATAATACCGCGGAACATTAACTGGCAAGATTGGAAATATACAGCTTACGTCAATTTCACCCGTTACAATCAAAACATTTGAAATGGGCGGGGACAAATTGACGCGGACGTCTGAGGAAACATTGGATTGAAACTGTAGTTAAGGGAAGTGTATTTTCAATCCACCTCAGCGCTTCTAACTTAATGCTATAAAAGTTAGAGCGATGGAAAAACATTTCATTTAATTGTATCAGCAAAGCGATTGAAAATAATTTTATTTCATCAGTAAGTATATATTCCGCAAATATAAGAAGATCCCAAGATTATACGCAAGACAAAACTTTTATTACAGAATCAGTCCTTACAAGTCTGAAATCAAGTGAGGCCATTGTTGAAACAGGGTTTATACACAGAAGAGAATAATTCAAATTCCGATTTAATAATTTAAATTATACTTAGATAAAAATTTCTTTTTTTTTTTCGCTAAGTTAAGTATACGAATAGATATACGCGTTCATTGTTTTTCTAGCCATACACTAACATACACTTATATCGACATTGTTGAAGATTTCTGAGATACGTTATTTTTTATGAAAATTCCGTTAATATCGCGAAACATTATACAATGTAGTTTTTAACGTTAACTTCACTCAACTTTATTTATAATAAATATTTTAAATAATAAATATTTTAAAGTATAATTATAAGTGAAATATAATTATTCTTAAAGGTATATGTGGCGTATTTTTAGTGAAAAACAATAATAAGATCTTATTATTTGCTTCATTTCTTTACTTAAAGATAGGACTTTCACACAAATTACGCTTTATAAGTCAATCGCATAACAAAGATACAAGAAATCAAAAAAATATTTTTTATTTTTTACAGGCACGGTAAAAAATACAAAAGATTTGAATAACCCCGCCTTAAATGGGTCACGTGACATCCATCTTGGTCTATCAACAAGAATGGCGACGACGAGAATGATAGGTATACCGTTAAGTTTGACAGATTTGGCAATGAAAGAAAAAAGAGACAGACTGACAAGGATAGGAACAAAGGGAAGATTGTCATCGGAGACCATGTAGATTGATGGAACAGGAATTAAAGCCGAATTAATCTTAAGTTTCCATGATGAAGTTGTAGGGGTTTTGCTAGTCAGGTTCGTGCTCCATGTGTCCCGTGTCTTTACCTTATAAGTTTTAAATCACAAGTGGATTTTCGTTTAGAGGAATTTTTGAATAAAGAATAAATACACACTCTCAGTACATGCATCCCTCATGGAGAGGGGTATTTACTCCGTTTACAGTGTCGATGATGCTAAAATCGTGCTTCGTCTTTATTACACTATAATAAACAATTTATTTCGTTCTACATTAATGAATATCGGAATAATAATGCTTCAAGTATCATCTGATATAAGAATTATTTAATTTAAGACATGAAAAACGTGATTCTAATTTGTAAACAAACTCTTCTTCCATCGTGTTTTCAATGCTAGGTTTTCCTAGCAGTGGCGTTATAAATGGCGGATTAGATTAATATTCATCAGACGTGTAGCAAAGTTTAGAGACAAATAACTCAAGACAGAACATGTTTTATGGGCCTAGAGTTTGTGAAACGTCTAATTATAAGAAGTATGATGTATATTTTTACTCAAACTCATGTCAAAAATTTTACTCCAAATACGCCACATATACCTTTAAGGTAGAAACAAACGGTTTGTAGTGATGGAGAGTTACAAGAATGTCTAAAGTTTAAATTTAAAGCGGGCAGGAGATTAAATTCATCCCATTTTCATCGAAACAAGCACCCGAATTTCGGGAAAATTTCCAAAATTCAGCGAGTATCGCCAATTTATCACTGGAAAATTTTTTCATATTAGTAGTGTAGATCTGTTACTTTGGGTTGACATGCAACATGTCGACTTGAATTTTACATCAGAGCAGACTACAGATTGGCGAGATGTCTAGATCTTCATCTACGTTTCATTATAAAATACACTATATATTTGCTTTCAAAAACCGTGTATGTCAGTAAATGAAGCTAAATTATTTAACTTTAAAACATATGTGATGTGTTTCTGCTATGAATAGGGGACTTGTACAAACGTAAATGTGCCAACCAAAGTAAATACACCATAGGGCTTGGGAAACGGCATGAAAGAAATGTCATGAATTCAAACTGATTTTTAAGAAGATAAATACGTGTGTCATATTTACTTCTTTGATCTAAGTAATATGTAAATATGAATAATATATGTCCTGATTTTCCACAAAACTCTCCTTAAGTTCATTTATATTTCTAAATAATGCATCCCCGACACAATATTTTATGTTGCGTGGGGATGATCCGCTTATCGGTGCGCTTGTTCTATTTACTTCTTTGATTTACTTTATTCAATACTTTATTTAAAGTCAAACTTACAAAAAAATGATTTCGGAACAGAATCAAACAAGACACATCGTATTATATAATCAACAAATCTTTACCACAAGTTAAACCTCAAGTTTTTGTTAAACCTCAATCTTTCTGTAAACATTATAATTGTGAGCCGCACAACACATTCACTACAAGACGTCAACAACTTTACGCATGGAAAAAAGTTCCTTACAGAATAACAAACAAACATTTCATTTTCTGGTATATTTTTATCAATTTATAAAAATATTGAAACAGCATTAAATGCTGCACATTTATAACTTTACGCTTTTCAACTGAATTATTTTGTTACTTTTCCATTCTACGTCAATAATCTGCCTAAAGGTACGTAATGTTTAATTATGACGTCACGTAGCGTAAGAACACACAGTGGAATATCAAAAATTTATCCCATGAGTGATATCAACCGTATATTGAGATAAACATGTGATAAATATATATAATACATTTGTTTGTCTAAATTTCATATGCATGCATGCAAACACCTAAATTTTTATATCAAAGTAAAAAAAAAATACGAATAATAAACTTTGACTTGCAGAGGAATTTTACTACATTTTTATATACAAATAAATGTTTCCTGATTGTATACCAAAAAACCCCCCTGAAATTTATTATAAGAGGAGTTCAAAGTTTAACATATTAATTTATAGAGAATGATAGAGTATATTTGAAATTTGATAAATCTTGACCCCAGGCCAATACTTGGACACAAAAGGGTATTAAAAGTTCAACAAATAAACATATTATGGAAAATGTTTTAAAAAAGGATAATATTAGATATAGTCAAATATCGGCCCCCAATTCTAACCAATTCTTAAATAGCATCGTATAAAAATCAAATCTTCATAAATCATTATACAGAGAATGCCTATGACCTTAATCTTGATATTAGTCATCATTGTTATTAGCTGTTTATATATGACGTCACCTAAATGAGCTTATTCTCGCAATTTTGCAAAGACATGAAAATATTGTCAATTTTTCTTTATATTCTGCAATTGGAAGTATAGAGCGCAGGTCTGCTCAAGTACAATGTGTACATATGTTTTTGGTCATAAACTTATACACATCATACTTGAAAATGGTACTTGAGCAAGCATGCGCTAGAAGTTTCCAGTCGAAAAAACCCATAGGAAAACATCCAATGTTTGCTCGAAAGCATAATTTAATAAGACAATCTTCATGATATTATTTCTACATTATGAATTCTCTATGGTGATAACCTTTTACAGACTTATTTTTGATATGATTTCAACTAACTTCCTCCGTATTTTTAAAGCTCTTTATAAAACTTTATTTTTTTTTTGGGGGGGGGGGGGAGGGGGGAGAGCAATAATAATACATGATATAATAACACATAATAAAGCATATAGTCCTTTGCTTAGAAATACAATGCTACAATGTGCAAGCATCCTCATAGTATTTATTTTAAATTGTAAATACCGTGAACTTGCGTCATATTAGGGCTTTAAAATTTAAGATAAAGAAAATGTCTATTTCAGAAACTACAGTATGTGGAATGGCTGCATAAGCATCCTTAAATAGTGCAAGTTCAAAATTCTAACAGCTGTGATTAAAGGATAAAAAAACGGAGCCAAGATAGGGGCTTAACGTTTAACATTAGCTTTTATAAAGAAAATCTACTAAAACTATAATTCTTTAATTTTTTAATACCACTATGTATGCAATCATCCTAAGATGATAAGGATTCTTAATTGTTCAGTTAGTTACCCTCGAGCCAAAACTGGGGCCCCAAAAAGGGGGTTCAAACTTCAACATAAAAACTAAAGGGAAATGTTTTTAAATCTTCTTTCTAAGAACTACAGTGGTACAGTTTGTGAGATAATTATGCAAGCATCTTACAATCGTATATATTCTTAAAACTGCGTCCCCCGGAGAACCATTGATGTCCCAAGATTAGTTAAAACAAGAGTAAGTAGGACTTTTTTTTACACTACTTAACAAAATACAAAGCTGTGTTTAATTATTTTACTATCTAAGCATCCCCATATCAATATAACAAGATCACAGTGATCTTCGTTCACTTTTTATTTCTACATACATTCTTTTTTTTACAATTTAATTGGGGCCTTGGATAATAAGAGTGATTATTTGATGCATCTTAGATCTTAGGGTATGATGTCAAAAAGTAAGGCCTCCTTTTATGTATTTTAATGTAATGTCAAATCTTGGAATAGATGAACATTTTTGTGCGTTTCACAATAGTTACTAAGAGAATCATATCTAAAATTTTCATTTTAGAATTCTACACCATCCGTCAAAACAGGTCCTACCTCTGCTGTTAATGGATCATACTATAAATACATAGAAACATCATTAGGAGAAGGCTATCGTACTTTTATATCTGGTCAAAGGGCGATTCTGGAAAGTTTCATCACATTTCAATGTGCATCATCACTATTTCACATTCTAGCATTTAATTTTTTTTAAAAATCAATATTTATTAAAAATTATTTGTTCAAATAATGAGTGAAGAAAGGATATTAGTGCGTATTTTAGAGCTATGCCTTTAGTTACTTAACTGCAAATTTCGCCCGTTTGACATTTTTTGCCTGTATATTTTACTAAAGGAAAAAACATTTCATCCAATATTTGTATTTGATTACTAACAGTGATAATTTCAAATATTGATTTTTAAATTGAATATGGAAACAAAGATAATTATGTATAAAATGCACAAACTTGTTTAAAACATATTTACTCTAACAAAAAAGGCTTCATTTCAATAAAAGGAGTACACAAGATTTAAGCCGAAATGTTCCTATTATAATATTTCAATTAACTTTTTTTTTACATTCTTAGATCTATCATATGTAGTGAAATATGTAAAAGTGTAAAATATGAAAGGAATTAAACGTGCATGTATCTCACACTTTAACGTTGTTTTATCAGGAATTTCTCGAGAAATATATAATTGATAACAGTACATATAACATATTTAAAAAATACAAAAGAAAATAGTGGTGGATGTTCGTTCCTATCAGTTATGGCTCAGTATTTATTGATTTGATCTGTCTGCACATAAAATGCAATTTCATCCATATTAGTATTTATTGTCAGTGGGTTTTTTCTATTAATTGAAATTGTTATATATCAAAAAGTGGTTTAAATTATGCACAATGATCAGATGAAATTAAATGATCAAGAAAAAAAAGTCTGTATTAAGCTGCACAATTTTTGTGACCATTTGGCACTTTACGTAAACAATTTGTTCAATTGCTATAGATTGTCTTTAAAACAAAGGTTTCTGAAAGTCAAGACCTTTATAAAAATGAGGCAATTTGTCTAGATACGCATTCAGTAATATTGTGCCATGATAAATCCTGTAGGTTTTTTATTTCGATTTTTAGATAAAGGGCTTAAAAGGTATTTTGTCTAGCCAAATTTGGCTTTAATAAGTTTTAACAAACGTTTTCTACATATTTGCGTGATTTTATCCTCAATGTCAATTGAACTCTCTAGTTCTTATTCTGTACATTTTAAACAGGACAAACAAAATGTGTTTTAAACCTATCAAATGTTAAAAAGTTTGTTTTATTAATGATTAATCAAATAAAAAGTATATTGACATTTTCGATATCATTTGGTTTTTTCATATTCCAATAAAATACTTAACCACAATAAACTAGTTTCCCACAAAACCTTTATTTTAACATGAATTCAAAATATATTTTTATGATTGTTGTGTAATAGGGAAATAATTAAAACTGTTTGTGATGATTAAATTACAGTAATAATACTTATTTGAAATATAATGATCATGTGCGCAATGAACTGCTATTAATTTTACAATTCTTACGCGATCATATTCTAGATATAACCTACTGCCTAACGATGTACTATCACATGTTCGGAGCCGACATAAACACTCTCACTATCAGAACTCAAAAAGGAAACAACACTGCTGTAGACCGCTGGAAATTGTCTGGTAACCAAGGCAACGTCTGGCACCATCTGTCTGGTGTCAACCTTCCTTTGGACTCCCAAACAAAAGTTCGTATATTTTTTCAAACGTGTTCTGTTGGAAGATATACGTTTTATGGAGCGAATCTTTTGTAACCACTTTCGTTTTTCTTTATTTCTAGATCATCATTGAAGCAACTAAGGGAGCTTCCTTCCATGGGGACATTGCAATCGATTCCATCGAGCTGTTTACATGTCCGTAGAAAGTTGCAGAGTCAGAGTACTTAATGACCAGACTTATCTTATATACATCATTGGTTTCTTTTACTCATTTTCATTAATTGTTTTGTTAAATTAAAGCTAAAATTTGAATGACCATACGTTCTTTTGTGCATTTTAACTGAGTGGGCTTAATTCAATGTGGTTATTTGACTTGGTTAGTCCTTCCTTAATTTTTTTTAATTAATTAGGAAACTTTCAGTTTGATTAAAATATGTTTCGTTTCCGTTAATAAATCAATTCATATACATTTAAAGTCATTATTTTCATTTTAAGTTAATTTCTACTTGATTGTATTTTTGCAGTCAAATAATACCTTAATATATTAATAACTTGGATCTAATTTGTATATTAAACTGAACTTATTTCTGTTAAGGGAATGCTGACAATATATATGTAGCTCAAAGATTCCTTTCACTGAATATATGCATGCCATGCCCATGTAAATATATATATTGGGTAAATTGGGAAAATTTATACCAACAAGTTGCAAGCTTTGAACCGATCCACCCCCACCCCCAAGAATAAATCCCTTATCTTTTTATTGGTCTTGTGTACACTCGGAACTTCTCTGTTTACGAGCGGAGTTATCTTCCTTGCAATAAACCCTCACATCCGTTAATCCTAGATGGATTAAAACTTGCAACTTGTCGGTGAAAATTGCCCCCAATTTACCCAATAAATGTATTTAAATGTGCATGTCGTGCAGATATTTATAGAAGGGCATTATCGGGCTACGACATGAGGTCACAAAGTAATTACATATAATAAAAAAGTAACAGTAAATGATGCAGAAATTTAATAATGTTTAGTTAAAGTGTTATAGTGAAGAAGTATTAGTACTAAAACAAAAAAGCACAGTGTTTCTGTCCTCGTTAAAATTACCTGTAAAATCGTTAATTTTTATCATACATGTATCTAAAAAGTGATAACGATTCTCTAGAGAAGAAGAAATAAATATATTTCATTTATTATAAAAATACCGAAATTTGTGTTACGCAGTGATGTCAAATATGACTACATAATACTGTGGAATCATTTAATTTCGTGGGGATCAATTTTCGTGGATTGTGGGTTTTTTGCTTGTTCGTGGGGATGTAATTTCGTGGATGAGTCAGTTTTCAATTTCAGTAGGTAAACCAAACCTTTTATAATTAGTTTTCGTTGAGGATGTAAATTCGTGGGCAAGGGCTACCCACGAATACCACGAAAATTGAGCCACCACGAATTCTAATGATTCCACAGTAAAACGCTGATATAGTTCTGTCCAAAGAACAGTGTATTGAACTTTGAAGGGTTAAATGCTCTATTATGAGTATCGTTTACCAATCACTACTATAAAAATGATGCAAAAAAGTATTCATATCAGAAAAAAACCTTTAATAAACCAGATTTAGTGTCTTATACAAAGATTTAAGAAAACAGGATCTACAGAAGATGGAAAAAAATATAAACACAGGAAGACCAAAAACTGCACCGAAAGGTAAAAAAGTAGTTGAAGATACTCCACAAAGGTCAGTCCAGAGAGTAACTAACGGCTTGTCGCATACTAGTAAGAAAGTCAAGCAAGTGTATACAGAATGCTTCGTTTTGATTTGAAACTGACATCTCATACTGTGTCAATCATGCAGCATTTGAAACAATCAGACATCACAAGCAGACTACAGTTCGAAAGCTGGATACAAGATCATCCAAACATTGTCGAGAAAATTTTGTTTTCAACTGAAGCCCAGTTTTAGTTGAATGCTGTATTAAATAAGAGAAATTATCGCATTTGGGGAACAGAGAAACCCAATTTTTACCTTGAGAAGCCAATGCATGGAAAGGAAATAACCGTTTGGGCTACTCTAAATGCGTCAAGAGTTATTGGTCCATATTTCTTTGAGGATAAGGAAGATGATGTCAGTAGTGTCGATATCTTAATTTACTCGGGAGAAAATATGTAGCAGCTTTGGCTGAGAAGGACATTGATATCAACGATGTCTGGTTTCAACAAGATGGTGCTTCACCGCACACTGATGTGCAAGTGGTTAACTGGTTACAGGAAAAGTTCGGCAACCGTTTTATCTCTTTCGAAACAATGGTTGAGCTCCCCATTCTCCAGATTTAAGCCCCTTACATATATTTCTATGGGGTTATCTGAAAGACTTTATGGGCCAACTTGCTCTTAAAACACTTTGCGATCTTAAGTTAGCTATCAAGCGAGAAATGAAAAGCATTATCCCTGTCATTTGTGCTGCAGTAATTCAGAATTTAATATCTTCATGTAATGGAAAGGTAGTAGCGTATAATGTTAAAGTATTATCATATAATTTAGAAGTATAATCAAAACAAATACATAATTTAGGCACATGAAAAAGTTTGAACGTTCCACTTGCAACAAATGATTAAAGATTAAGGCATGGTTATACTTTTTCTCGTTTTTAAGAAATACCAACAATAAAACCGAAAACTGGTGATGTATTTACTCTAGCTATATTTATTTAATTTGTAGTCAACTTGATTATCCTTCAAAAAGTATATTATGTACATGTATGATTAAAAAACAACTTTTTACACAATAGGTCGTGGGTAGAAAATCCGATTTTGACAGTCTATGAACACTGATGAGCTTCGTTCAGAAAGAAGATACCAATAATATATAACAGCTTGTTTTAATGAGGAAACAAAGAAATTTTATCCCCAGAGAGTATAAGCTCTTGTTAAAATGGCTCTTTAAGCCTAAAGAGCGAAGGGAAGAAGTTTTAGCGATGAAATAGAATGACATTTCAAATGCGTTTCTGTTGCAAAAATGAATTTTATCAATTATAAGTTCGACATACTTATGAAGATTAATACAACAAAATATTGTTTCGTAGAGAAAACATAAAGCAGTTTTTTCAACAACGTGGAGCTCTTTCGGGAAAAATCTGATTTTATGAAATCCAATACAGGACCATGCATTCCTTGCCGTCTCAATTTTAATGTATATTTCATTACATGATATTTAACTTTCTAATATTTAATATCTACTTGCAAACGGACACCCAATATCATCACAAACGAAATAAAAAGGTCAATATCAGCTGATCAAAATAAGTATTATAATACAAAGATAGCATGACTCGAGCCCCACTGGTACTGGATTACATGATCAGATGGAATTGTTTTCTGTATGTTGGACCCCCAGAAGACCATTGATATACACGACACACGGAATAAAGTAGACCTATGGTTTTACATGTAGGTTATAGACCATTGTTAACTAGTTTCCTAATAATGCTTGCTAATGTAGAGAAACGACTCCTTGAATTAGTATCAAACATTTTCATTATCAATCTACAGCCTAAATATTCCGCTCAGTTATTATTATGCCTGAGGGTTTGTACTAAATAGGAACTATATATGCATCTAGTTGTACAAAATTTAAGAGTTAATTAAATATAAATTTCAGTTTAAGTTGGACGGAAAATCAGACAAAAACTTGGAGTAGTCTAAATGTAAGTAAAGTCACCAGTTAACAAAATACAACCTAGTCCAACTCGCCAGAGAGAGATTCAGGACAACGGAGTTGAAATGTTCTGCAGTGTTTTGGTTTTTCTGACCCTCTGGGTCAGTACAACATTTTGCTCTAGTAGTTGTGTCCAGTTTGAGTTCGCACAGGAAGTGTCGCCGACTGAGTCCATACAGGTGATATCTAACTATTCGGCCGCTTCAAGGATGGAACTGTTCGGTATCTGTGCCCCAAGATGTATGAAGGACATTCGATGCAATGCTTTCGACATTTGCAATGGCGAGTGCCGAACCATCAGAGGATGGCTTCCGATATATACAGACAGCGGATCTGGGGATCTGTGTGAACGCCATCAAATTGTAAGACCTAGATTTTGGAAAAACTTGTTCTATTCATGCATCATACTTTTTTTATTCTGAAAAGTGTTAACATTTTTTTCTTTGACAGATATTTTAAGAAAGCTAAATTGTGTACAAACTAGTTGAAAATCTAAATGTTTGTAAACAGGATTCTATGAACTTAATTCAACCACAGTGGTCAAAAACTAGTTGGTTGGTTTTAAAAGCGCCAAATTAAAGACGATCACAAAATTGAAAGTGAAATAAGTTTTAAGAAATTAAACACAAATATCAATGATATCGATATGCTTGTTGAATTGTATTAATATTTTTTTCCATTTTAAGTAAATATTTAATATATGATGACAATAAACATACATTTTCATTTGATGTTCGATGTGATATTATGATCAATAATCGGCGCAACATTTTAAGTGCAATACAGAAAGTTAAACATTCCTTCATGCAATAAATTATTATTCCCCCCCCCCCCCGATTTTTCTATATTTTCAATTTTGTTTGTTAGAATATATGTATACATTGTAACGGTTTTACTTCTATTGCAACATAAAAAATCGAAAGATATATACTGCTCTTGTTAACCTCTCTATGGATTATTATGGGTTCCTAGCACATAAACATTTAGACACATATTTAATTAAATAGGATTTTTTTACCATATGCATATTGTAATGTAAAAAAACCATATATCAATAGAGGTTCCACTTGCATAGGATGATGCAATTGAACCTTTAGTTAAAGTTTTGTCTTTCAGGAATGTGATGCTGGTTATTATTATGACAGACAAAAAGAGAGATGCGTTCGTCACTGTAAGTGATGTCTTTTCAGCGGCTCAAAGCTATGTGCCGTTTAATTACTTGTATTTTGAAACACACATATATCTTTGAACTTAATATTGAATAAGTTTCTGTCAAATGGTATATGCCGAAAGCTTAAGATTGTGAATATTCGAATTACAAAATACCCTTATAACAAAATACTTATTGTTATTCAATGTAACACACCAAGTTTTGAAGAAAGAAAAAACGAACGACGGTGCTATAATTTATTAAAACTATTTTCAGTATGCAATGATCAAAAATCGATATTTTAGCAATGATACAAACATGTTTAAAAAATGATACTTAATATGTTATTTATCATTTACCTGTTATTGTAGATTATTGTGATTTTGAATTGGTGACGGAAACAACGTGCTTTCTCTCGGAATCACACACGGACAATGCTGATTGGACACGGCGCACGGTTGTACATAGTTGACACTATTTAAAATAAGCCATTATTAAAATATCTTGTTTATTCACAAAGTAAACTAAACTACTTGATATCAGATCAATTACTTTTTCAGATGTTCTATAAATAGTAACATTGGCAACAGTCAGTCTTTGCTTTGAGAAATGATCAATTGAAAATAATATGAACGATTTTTTTTTGTAATAAAGAATTTTAGTACCTACAAACTTTACAAATTAAATGCTTGATGAATGACATTGATGATTCTTAGGGAACAACTCCGTATTCTAATACTGGCCCTTCGTCAGCAAAGTATGGGAGTTATTACAAGTATCTCCAGTCAGCATATTATGCGGGTTACAAAGGCACTCTCGAAAGCATCGAACACTTTGAAGGTAATTTGATATAAATAATTTATAAAGAATACAGAAACAATTTATTAATGAAATTTCACTTTTTATATCAAAAACATAATTAGTATTTAAAACAAAAACTAAAATTGAAATCCTGGTTTTTGTTTCTTCTTTTCTCCAACAGATAAAACATACTGCCTTTCGCTTTACTACCATATGTATGGAAGCTATATCTATAGTTTGGTTATTTCCACGCAAAATGGAACTGATGCCCCTGTGAACCACTGGACCATGACGGGTAACCAAGGAAACACGTGGTACAGATTGTCGGGACTCAACCTTCAATTAGATCATAATACAAAGGTCATCTATTTACTTCTCATTTCTTTATACATGTACAGCCAACAACTGCGCACATTACTCCAAAAATACAATTGTTAGCATTAATATTGTAATAAATTTGATAATTTGATATTAGTATAACGGTTGCATAAATAAGATATATAGAAAAGAAAACAACCCAAAACAAAAACAACAAAAACAAAAACGAAATAAAGAAAAACAAACAAAATCAACTAACAAATTGAAACAAGCGTCAACGAACGACCAAAAACCAATTGTTTCATTGTTGAAAACTATGATTTAAAATGACTAAGATTCAAATGCAACATGTTACCATTAATTAAAGAACTCGAACGAGTAATTGCATAACATACATGTACATGTAAAAATCCTCTCAGTCAGACACGTAGATATAGTGATGTCAGCCCAAAATCTACAGATGTACATGATTTTATCATTGATAAACGTTTACGTAAACAACAATTAATCAAAGTACTGAAAGTACTGAAAAGCGCTAAGCTGTCCCTACATGAGCCAAAAATAATTGCATTATACACGTGTCATTATGAATGAATTGAAAAGTTTACATACGTCATATATATAGCCAAGATTTTGCATTTTTGTATGAATTGAACTGCAAACAATATCCAGGACTGCGTTCAATAACCGAGATGCGTGCATAGCCGCTTGGTTATAGATATCTATGTTATGTCTATTAAATGATAAGCTAGCCTATTTTACCGACATGACAGCCCGTGTACTTATGTATGAAACCCCATTGCAACATGTTGTTTACAAAACTACGTAATATGCTCTTTGACCTTTTAAATGCACTGACAAATATTCTTTTAAATCTTTGATGTTTAATATAACAATTATTGTGATTTGTGTGCTGCTGCAAATAACTAGAAATATTTTGCCTTTAATAACAACAGTGTTTTCTTCAAACAATGGTATCAACATGGTGTTAAAAATGTTGGAGATTTTCTATCAAATGATGGCAAATATGTTTCAGCAAAAGTTCAATATTTCAAGAATAGGTGTAATGCAGTACAATAGTATTATTACTGCTATTTGCAGTTTTTTTAAATGTATTTCTTTGAACAAAAATGTTGTGGAAAGTAGATGTGGTCCATATCTACCTTTTTATTTTGAAAATATTTTATTAAATGAGAAATGAACAAAAGTGATTTATAATTGTATAAACAAGAACAATATTGTTCCCACTTAAGTATACAAATGGAATGAAGAGCTGTCTCCACATGGACTTAATAGTCTATGTATACAAGATGTGTTTAAAGTTTGTTTTAAAATTACTATGGATTCCTCATTACAATGGTTACAGTACAGAATCCTTCATACGATTCTCCCTGTATGTTACTTCCTTAAAAAATCAGAATAAAAACTGATGACTGTTGTAGATTTTGTGGCACTAAAATAGAAACTATACAGCATGTGTTTATTGTGTGTGAAAAAATATTACCTCTGTGGAGAGATTTTAGCTTGCATATATACACAACAACCTCTAATAGAGTCGGTTTTAAAGGGACCTGGACACGATTTCAGATGAAAATTTTATTTTTGATTTTTATGTAATAAATAGTTTACTTGTGCATTTTGAATGATTTACCAAAATTTGAATGTAAGAATTCGTGTTACAAGCGAGATACAGAGGAAAGAAGTCGTTGTTATGTAAACAAAGCTCGAGTCTTATATTTGTTTACAAATAATGTAAAGTAAAGAAATTACCATTTCTTGACAAAATAACTTGTGGAAACAAGATAAACTTATTAAATGTGTTCATAAATAAGTTTATCAACAACAAAATGCAACATTAGATTGAAACTTTTACCAATTCAAGACATATGTAAACAATAATAGGACTCGAGCTTTGTTTACAAAACAAAGAATTTTAACCTCTGTAATTCGCTTGTAACTCGATATTTGACTTTCAAATTTTGACAGAGCATTAAAAACATCAATATTGACCATTCTAGACATTAAAAATGAAAAAATAAATTTTTAAAAAATTGAGCTCAAATCGTGTCCAGGTCCCTTTAATGTTATCAATATTATTTTAGGTGATACACCATTAAATGGTAACAACAAGATTATACAGTTTATTATATTATGTTGCAAAAAGTATATTTTTTCATGCTTGTTACAAAGTAGAATTCAAAATTTTTGTGGACTTTTATGTCATTTAAGAATGAAATATTACATTATATAAATAGTGCCTGTTTGGGAGGGTACCAGTTGAAATTGACACCCCGAGAAATCCATTGTCAACCGACGCGAAGCGGAGGTTGACAATGGTTTTCGAGGGGTGTCAATTTCAACTGGTACCCTCCCAAACAGGCACTATCTATTTTATTATACTGAATGTCTTAATTTTAAAGCAAATTTTACTGCTTTTATAAAGAAAATACGTGAGTTCTACGACGAACCGTACGCGCATAATTTACGCGCATGTAACAATTCGTTCTATCAGCCCGTTGCCAAGTGTGTTGCTAACGCTGAGGGTAATAGAATGGATTGTCAACTGCGTCTAAACCAATTAGATTTCAGTATTTAACATGAAAGTATAATAATGAAAGATGTGTAGCAATACACAATTCAAAATTGTCAATTTCTGATAACCAGTGGTCGCTCTGGAAAAATATTTTTGAACAAAACTAGTAGTGTAATACTTTATATTTTGTTTAGTATCAAGAGCAGTAATCGGTTCACTTTTTATTTTTCTATTTTATTTCTTCCATTTACCTGTGTAAATTTAGAGCATATTACTTATACTGATGTGAATATGTGTAGATGTATGAATGGGTGGTGAAAGGGAAAAAAAGAAAAGAAAAAAAATCATTGTAAAACCTTATTAACCTTAAAACTGTTTATAAAAACACAATGAATAAATGTGAATAAAAAAAAATATTTTTCCTTTACACCGATACCGTAGCCGAGTACTTGTCTGCATTCTATTATTAGACATCGAGTCATCAGATTGTTTTAGATGATTATAAGTGGCACTTATTCGGAAGTGGCATCCCCAAAAAGCAATGCCAATAAGCGCTTTGCGTACTGTGTACGCTTAGCGCTTAAAAAGGGTTGGGAAACTAATTGGGAATATATGGTCTGCTGCTTCTGATTTGAATACAACACCAATAAAGGTCTTGAAAACATCAAAATCCTGAACTTGATAGATAAACTGAAATAAAAGTATAAATACTTTTCTTTACAGGTTTTAATCACAGGAGAGCAAGGGGCTTACTACGGTGGCGATATTGCCATAGATTTGGTAGAGCTTTGGCCGTTTGGGTGCCCTCACAATGGTTGACTTCTTTGCAGGTTTTTGTTGTGTTTGGGTTATCTCTATTTGGTTATTTTAAAAATTCTTAGAGATGTGTCTATACTCAAAATAATGTCCCAAATGTCGCAATGAATCATATTGTGTTTGACATGTTTTAGCTCACCTTAGCCACCTAGAGGCTTAAGTGTTTTTTGTTTGGTTTTTTGTTGTTGTTTTTTTTCTTGTTTGTATACATTATGGTGATAATTCTCAGTTCTTGTATCCTTATATATAAAGAATATATCTGTAAAACATTCATATTATTTAAATAAGTATGAATAATCACGAAAGAGATTTTGTTTAATGCTTTTGCGATAAATAATGTCAATGTTTGAAATTTAGACATGCAACCATATAAATTTGATCAAAGACATCGATTTACATACATGTATGAGAGATGAGGTTTACTTGTTATTGTGTTGAATAAACTAGAAAAAAATCGCTTTTCTCTCATTTGTTTTGCATGTCAAAATTATTCGGGGGTTGTTTCTGTTGGAACACATATATTCAAGCTATAACAATCATTCTCACACCTTTGAAACGTTTAATTCTGGTATCATATCTAAGGGAAAAAGGTACGACATTTTTCAAAGTTTGTTTTTCTTTCTACATTGTTTAGAGTGTTTTACTAATTTTAAGTTAGTGTTTGTCACATTAAATTTTCTTGATATGGGATTTTCCATCCGGCAATCTAATGAATATGTAAACAAAACATTGGTAGAAGCCTTGTTTACAAAAACTCCCAAAGAGTTCAGCTCGCTTGCAAACAATTGTTTGACAACTGACATTAATACTAAGTAGACCCATTATATTTGGTTTCGGCGCACAGAGAAAAGTAAAACCTTAATCTATAAGTTGTGTACATGCTGTAATCTTTTATCTTTATTAAGCTAAAATTAAACTTGGAAACGTTAATTTTTAGTGATAAAGTTAGATTTATTAGTACAATGTATATGTGTTTAAATACAGCAACATGCTGCATTTGATGTAAAAAACAATCTACTAATTTACACCATCTCTCTACAAGTTTGAAAAGTTTAAGAAGTGTAAACAATGTTTTTTTGCATTTAGATACAACATATTGAATAAAAATCGGAATAGGTTTTATTTAACCACATATCTTTCAGTGTTCTTTGAGCGTTACGGCAGATTTCTTGTTGGATTCTAATTCTGGAGAGGAATTCCAATGATTAATGAACATGCATGTTTATTCACATGCTGGTATATAAATACATTGTGATGAAATACTACAAAAGTATCCATGTTAAAAACTATTAAATATTTGTATAATTCAATTTTCTGCCATTACTTTCGCAAAAATATCATAAACATATTTAATATAACCAAGTGTAGATATCTTGAGGGCCTCCATTTACTACTACTTCCAAGAATGTGATCACTTGCAAGTATTAAAGTGTAATAAATATTTGTTCGAGTCTGTTGCACCATTTCTATGAAGGTACTATGCAATTTAATCTCAATTGTTTCGTGCCGATGGTTCCTGCAAACTTGTTACCTTTTGCAACCTCTTTCTTACAATACACTGTTCCTTAGTAAAACATTTTAACCATTACAATTGGAAAAATAAGTTTTCGGCTCACAACGGGATTATGGGACCTGGACACGATTTCAGATGAAAATTTTATGTTTGATTTTTATGTATTAAATAGTTTACTTGTGTATTTTGAATGATTTACCAAAATTTGAATGTTAGAAGTCGTGTTACAAGCGAGATACAGAGGAAAGAAGTCGTTGTTATGTAAACAGAGCTCGAGTCTTATATTTGTTTACAAATAATGTAAAGTAAAGAAATTACCATTTCTTTGACAAAATAACTTGTGGAAACAAGATAAACTTATTAAATGTGTTTATAAATAAGTTTATCAACAACAAATTGCAACATCAGATTGAAACTTTTACCAATTCAAGACATTTGTAAACAATAACAGGACTCGAGCTTTGTTTATAAAACAGAGAATTTTAACCTCTGTAACTAGCTTGTAACTTGATATTGACTTTCAAATTTTGACAGAGCATTAAAAACATCAATATTGACCATTCTAGACATTAAAAATGAAAAAATAAATTTTGAAAAAATTGAGCTCAAATCGTGTCCAAGTCCCTTTAAGAGTTAACATTGAAAATTATTCAGGATACTCCTAGATATATCGCTCGTTGAAAAACACATTAGAATCTGTATAGAAAAATGTAATCTATTTAATTTTATTGTAAGTTTTGTTTAAGAGGTAAAGAGGGTTTTCTTCGTTTATACAATCCACCCGTTTGATAAAAGTTTAACACTTCTGCTCGGTCTTATAAAAACAAAAACATCAAGAAAGGCACGTTTTATTTTACTCATCTGAATTTGTCAACATAGAGCGAGTTCGATCACAAACTACTGTCGCCGTAGCTCGAATAAAATGAAATCGAATTCACTTTAGTCTGACTTAAATGAAAACGTGGTTCAATCAGCGGAAAGACTCTGGTCAGGGTAGTTTAAAGATAGCGGAGGGAAACAAAATCTCCAAATTTTGCCTTTGTAAATCAACACAACGTGCTTCTGTGAAGTTTTAGCGCACACACATAGGATTTAATGCTTGATGGTCATTTCTTTTTAATGAACAATAAAACTATGAGTAGCAATTGACATCTTTTTCATTATTTTAACCAGACATCAAACAATTTCCGTTCGTACACGGACATGCGCACCATAAGTTTTTCTTACTACCGTGGTTCAACTCTAGTTAAAGATCAAACTCGCCAATAGTTAATGTTGTTTACCAAAAAACAACAACCATGACAGGTGCGTCGTTAGGTTTTCAAAGAAGATAAGGAAGATCGTTTTCACACTTCTGGTTTATCACGCTTTGCAGTTTTATTGTGTGTAACACCACCCAAACTGAACAACTGTGTAAAACCTACATTTACATGTAATAGCAAACACAACAGCTCTGTATAACATGTTCTTATCCTAGGCTAGGGATTTTAAAACTTATATTTTATTACACTCAATCAATGTTTAATTTATTGTGTAAACTTAATGTAGATGTCCCGTTCAGGTATTATCTCATTTATTGATATTCAATATAAATCCAAAAATACGTGAAAAGCAAGATATAATCGCAAATATTGATTTTGTATCTTGGTTCTCCGAGTAATTGTGCAGGAAAATAACGTTACATTGATGAACAGAACACTCAATTTTTTTTCTGCAGTTAGGTATTTTGTCAAAAATTTTAATCTCGATCATTTTTTTTTATAGTATTGTTGGAATGATGTGTCAATATTTTATATCATTGATTAAAATCTTACGCAAATAGACATTTGATTAATGGCCTTGTGTTTTGAGTTTCATTTACGATTAATGTCTCGCAAATGAGAACGTCATCAGCGTGGGTATTGTAGCGTTTGAATGTGGGCCTCTTATTTTATTTTATTTATTTATTTTTTTTTTTTAGTTAAAATCTGTTCTTCCTAAGTAAATGTGTGTTTTCATTATCAATTTCACTATTTAAGGTTTTTAATAACACAGTAAGAATAAACAAAATTGCATCTGTCTTAAATTTTAGAAAAGATATATTTGCATATACATGTATCTGTTATTTTAAAAAAAAGTGTGTAATAATTTCACCCGAGTATACTTCATATATTCTGTAAACAGAGAAAAGGGGACACATATCTTACATTTATGTAGAATATATGTGTATGAATATTTATTATCTTTTAATAATATCTTATCCCCCCACCCCTCAAAAAATGAAAAATCTTTAAAACAACTTACATATTAAAATAAGATATTATATATAATTTTTGAATTACAAAAAACACCCAAAAACAATCTTTACAATGAATAAAACATAACTTTTATATTAATTATGGTGTTTATTGGTGTTAGTTCTAATTCGTAACCACCGCCCAACTTTAACCTTCAGAGCCGCACACTTAAACAATTTTAAAAAAATATATAAAATAATCAATAATAAAAAGGAAATGTTCAATTGATGTAATTATAATCAAAGAATGCTTATAGAAATTTATAAAGGAATATGATTAAACATCTTTCTTATTCATATTATAAAAGTTCCGATTACTAGTAATACAAATTTTAAAACCTTAATTTGTGAAATATAACGGAGTATATTGTTTGTCTACAATCAATACAAATACTTAAACATAAATGTGAGTACCTGCGGTATCATTTAGAAAATGAATATATAAAGATAAATCCTAGTAATTATACAAGTGATTTAATTACAAACAATCATGATAAAAAGCTTGTTTCCAAAAATGTTAAGTGTTTTTGACGGATTGTAAAGCCTTGTAGGCGTTATTATACAAGCTCAACTGGGCCAAGCCACAGTCACATATATATCATCAGAGTGTTTGACAAATAAATTTGGTATAATATATTTTTTTCTTTTTAAAGTTGATCTGTATCCAAAAGTGTTACACGATGTTGTAATATATAATTCATTCTGTCTGCTTTTCTGCAGATCCTGTGGGGGGCATTTTAAAGATTAAACATGTTCTATATAAAATGATATCTCCCTAAAGACGCACATAACCTATACAGTATTAATGTAAAATGAACCTTGTTATAGTGTAACTGCTTAATCATCTGTGTGATTTAACCCTACACTGTAGGTTAATCAACACATGATAATATATACAGCCCACAATTTCGCAATAACTCATACATTGGAGCAGAATGCAATTTCTAAGAGCTTTGCCGATGATGGTAGGTTTTGTTGAGTTAATCCATGGCTGTATTCAGTTTGACTTCTCACGTGAGGTGTCTTTCTTTGACAATGCTCAAGTGATTGGCACATACCCAGGATCCTCCAGAGAAGAACTATTCGGCGTGTGTGCTTCAAGATGTACCAAAGACATTCGATGTAACGCTATTGACATCTGTTCTGAAAATTTGAAGTGTAAATTAATCAGAGGTTGGACACCACTAACGCCAGGAAACGTATCTGAAGGAGTGTGTCAACGATTCCAAATGGTAAATATTCTCTCTCTCTCTCTCTCTCTCTCTCTCTCTCTCTCTCTCTCTCTCTCTCTCTCTCTCTCTCTCTCAAAGCAAAGGAGGATTATACGATCATTTTGGCACTTTAACCAGGACTGCAGTAAAGCTCGCCAGAATAAGAATTATAAATGCGTTTGTGTTTAATGAAATTAATGAATATTGGTATTTGTCTATACGTGCGCTTAAAAATTGATACCCGGGTCTGTTTACTTCTTTTGGGAAATAACATACATCGAAAATTCAGAAAAGTAGTCTAATTATAATTATTACCAAAAAAAGGACTATCAGACATCTTATTATTGTGATTTAATTCTCATAAACAAAATTAGCCTCTGTCAAAAATAAAAACCAAACAAGAAAAATCCAAAGGTTAATTTGGGATTATTTTGTGTCAGCCATGTTTTAGAAAAAAAATGCAATGATATATACAAGAGACTATTTAGATCACCCGAACTTTGGCATTTTTTAGCATTTCACGATGATATAGGGGTGAAAAGTGGACCATTATCTTCATTATCTTTGAAGTGTGCATCAAACGAATTACAGGGCAGTGTAGGGGACCTATAGGACTATTATTTCTCGGTCTCAAATATGGGATGTAGGGATACCACCAAGTGGCTCCCAGGGGTTCGGGCTCATTTCAGGGGTTCATATCTCACTTGAGTTTGATCACAAGAACTTGAAAACACTGGGGTTAAGTAGGGGACCTCAGGAGGTATCCATAACAAACGTTAGAGGGCGCCTATGATCCCTTCAAGGGGCTAGTTAGCTTCAATGCAAAATTTCGGGTGAGCTAACTGGTCTTTTTAGGTCAACGCTAAAAAATACCAAAACTCGGGTGACTAAATGGACCCTTTTAGGGTTCATAGGCGCCGTCTAACGCTCATTATGAATAGCTTTTAAGGTCCTCTACTTAATCTGAGTGTAAATATATATCACTGTGAAAGGCTAAAAAATGCCAAATTTCGGGTGAGCTAACTGGACACTTTTAGGTGTCGTAGGCGCCGTCTAATGCTCGTTATAAATACCTTTTGAGGTCCTATTCTTAATCCGTGTGTTAATTAGTTCTTGTGATCAAACTCAAGTAAGATATAAACCTCTGAAATGAGCCGGTACACCTGGGAGCCACTTGGTGGTACCCATACAGCCCATATTTGAGACTGGAAAATAATAGCCTTATAGGTCCCCTACACTGCCCTGTGATCCGTTTGATGCACACTTCAAAGATAAGGGAGATAATGGACCACCTTTTACCCCTATATCATTGTGAAACGCTAAAAAATACCAAAGTTCGGGTGACCAAATTTACCCTTTTAGGGGTCATAGGTGCCGTCTTACGCTCATTATGAAAACCTTTTAAGATCTACTCAATCTGAGTGTTATTTAGTTAGAATAAACTCAAGTGAGATATAAACCCCTGAAATGAGCCGGGACCCCTTGGAGCAACTTGGTGGTACCCCTACAGCCTATATTTAAGAGCGGAAAATAATGGCCCTATAGGTCCCCTACACTGTCCTGTTATCCGTTTGATGCACACTTTAAAGATTAGAGAGATAATGGACCAACTTTAACCCCTATATCATTGTAAAACGCTAATAAATCCCAAAGTTTGGGTGACTAAATGAACCCTTCTGGTTTCATAGGCGCCGTCTAATACTCGTTACAAATACCTTTTGAGGTCTTCTACTTAATCCTTGAATTAATTAGTTCTTGTGATCAAACTCAAGTTAGATATGAACCCCTGAAATGAGCCCGAACCCCCGGGAGCCACTTGGTGGTACCCATACAGCCCATATTTGAGACTGGAAATAATAGCCCTATAGGTCCCCTACACTGTCCCGTTATCCGTTTGATGCACACTTCAAAGATAAGGGAGAAAATGGACCACCCTTTACCCCTATATCATTGTGAAACGCTAAAAAATACCAAGGTTCGGGTGACTAAATGGATCCTTTTATGGGTCATAGGTGCCGTCTTACGCTCATTATGAATAGCTTTTGAGGTCCTCTACTTAATCCTTGTGTTAATTAGTTCTTGTGATCAAACTCAAGTGAGATCTAAGCCCCTATATGAGCCGTGACCCCTGGGAGCCACTTGGTGGTAGCCCTACATCCCAAATTTGAGACCGAGAAATAATAGCCCAATAGGTCCCCTACACTGCCCTGTTATCCGCTTGATGCACACTTCAAAGATAAGGGAGAATAATGGACCACCTTTTACCACTTTATCATTGCTAATAAATGCCAAAGTTCAGGTGAGCTAACTGGACCCTTTTAGGGGTCATAGGCGCCGTCTAACGCTCGATATAAATAGCTTTTGAGATCCTCTACTTAATCTGTGTGTTAATTGTTCTTGTGATCAACCTCAAGTGTGAAATAACCCCTGAAATTAGCCCGAACCCCTTGGAGCCACTTGGTGGTACCCCTACAGCCCAAATTTGAGACCCGGAAATAATAGCCCTATAGGTCCCCTACACTGTCCTGTTATTCGTTTGATGCACACTTTAAAAATTAAGGATATAATGGACCACCTTTTACCCCTATATCATTGTGAAAGGCTAAAAAATGCCAAATTTCGGGTATGCTAACTAGACACTTTTAGGGGTCATAAGCGCCCTCTAACGTTCATTATGAATACCTTTTGATGTCCTTTACTTAATTCGAGTGTTAAATAGTTCTTGTGATCAAACTCAAGTGAGATATGAACCCCTGAAATTAGCCCGAATGCCTGGGAGCCACTTGGTGGTACCCCTACAACCCAAATTTGAGAACGATAAATAATAGCCCTATAGGTCCCCTACAATGCCCTGTTATCCGTTTGATGCACACTTCAATGATAAGGGAGATAATGGACCACCTTTTACCCCTATATCATTGTGAGACGCTAAAAAATGCCAGAGTTCGGGTGAGCTAAATGGGCCCTTCTGGGGGTCATAGACCCCCCTAACGCTTATAATGGATTCTCTACTAAATTGTAGTTTTTCTATGTTTTTTGTGATCAAACTCAAGTGATAAATAACCCCTGAAACGAGCACGAACCCCTGGGAATCACTTGGTGGTACCCCTACAGCCCATATTTGAGACCGAGAAATAATAGCCCTATAGATTCCCTACGCTGCCTTGATATCCGCTTGATGCACACTTCAAAGATAAGGGAGATAATGGACCCCTTTTTACACCTTTATTATTGTGAAATGCCAAAGTTCGGATGAGCTGAATAGTATCTTGTATATATCTTAGCAATTTGAAGTCAAAACATGGCTGACACGAAATAATCCCAAATTCACCTCTGGATTTCTGTTGTTTTGGTTTTGTGTTTCGACAACGACTATTTTTTTAATGAGAAGAAAATCACAATATAAAATGCCTGATCGTCCCTTTTGTGTGATAATACGAAGATTTTTTTTTATTTTCCGATGCATGTTATTCCTGTAAAAAGTAAACAGACTCGGGGATCAATTTTTAATTATACGTATAGACAAATACCAATATTGAATTGAATTTCATTCGACACAAACGCATTTATAATTCTTATCCAGGCGAGCTTTACTCTTTACTGCCTCCGAAGTTGTCATGCTCATAAAAATTATTCATGCATAAATCTTCTTGATATTAATTAAAGTATGCCGATAATAAATTAAAATATAATTTTCGGTTCGAGTACTCTCAGTACTTTGATGATTTTCTTTATTGGCTGCTAGCTTCTACGGGCTTAGTGGCTGCTGTTAATGGCTGCTAGCTTCAGCCTAGTATCGATTCGATAGTCTTAAGAGATATAAGAATTTTAAGATTCAATTATCATTTGGATTATTTAAGTGTACTTGGTTTGCTCTTTGAGCTGTCATAAAAACATTCTTTGTTCTTTAAATTTGTTTTAAGTCTGGGTTAACTCTCTTTAGAAAGATAATAAAAGAGTGGGAATTTTAACGTTTTCCAATTCAATGTTGTCACAAAAGAATACCGATTCCCATCAGTATTAATGAAATAATATACGCCGAAACAGTTACAAATACTTGTATATACTCAATAATGTTTTCATGATTTTTATTCCATGGCGACACTTGATTTTTTAAATTAATTTTATACAATGTATTTTTTTCCAGATGTGCCAAGATGGATATTTCTATGACAGACAGAACGAATCTTGTATTCAGCACCGTAAGTCTTATACATTAACCAAATGTCATTTCTTTACAAACTAACTCATACTTACTGAATATTCCTACTTAAAGCATAGAAGTGCAACTACCCTTAATGATACAACGCCGCTCAATGATATAACTATCATTAAGCGTTGCAATTGACTAGCGGCTCAATTCTCTATCAGTCTTTTTTTATATATATTTCCTATCTTTACTTCTCTTTATTTTAGATTATTGCGACTTTGATATTACTTTAGAATCGCCCTGTTTTCTCTCCGAGAGTCTCTCGGACGAGTTTGATTGGACCATTCTGACGGTTAGTAGTAAACAAGATTATAAATTATATTTAAACGTTGCTATCTTAAAATCCTGTTTATAAAGGAGTAGGTTGGAGGTGTTGTGGGTAATTTGGAAACGAATAACAATGAATGTTACCGTTATGGGGGCTACGGTATCTGAATGCAACACATAACGCTTTTGTTTGACGTGTCCATAAATTACGAAATCATGTTGAAGCAATAACAATCGTCTGTGATTGATACAAAGGGCCATTTTTAAAGCCTTTCTTATGAAAAAGGTTTTATTTAACAAAGGGTTCGACTCCATCCATTGACACGGGTCCTACCTCAGCGTACCATGGAGTGTATTACAAATACATTGAAACATCCACAATTGCCCTTGGACACAGAGCAATACTGGAGAGCTCAAAGACATTCCAAGGTAAACCGTACCTCCATTGCTTTGCATTTGTATTTATAAATCATTTGTTAAATAACATTACTTTATTTAAGTTCATTGTATTTATTTTACATGCATATAAACTAGTGCATAATATTCAGTTTGTAATTATATTAAGGAGTCTGATCTCTGTCAAGTAAGGTTATAAACCGTACCTCCATTGCTTTGCATTTATATTTATAAATCATTTGTTAAATAACATTACTTTATTTAAGTTCATTGTATTTATTTTACATGCATATAGACTAGTGCATAATATTCAGTTTGTAATTATATTAAGGAGTCTGATCTCTGTCAAGTAAGGTTAATTAAATTAGAAAAAAAGAAATAGTGTTTGGTGTTTTATAAATCTTTTAAAGCACCATCTAACTTTTTTGTTTCATAAAAGTACAATATAGTTTAAAGAATTATTTCAATTCATAACGCTAGGTTTGAGGTATACGTCCCGCTTAGGGTTAAAATATAATTAATATTTACATACAAATAAAAATAGTGTTTTGGTTGCATTTTTTTCCCGATTTTTTTAAATGATAGACTTACATTTCTCTCCAATAAGACACATTTCTTTTAAAAATTCAATCCATAGTTTGAAAAATATGAACAAAAGATTTTATTTTAATAAATATTTTCTATCAAATAAAAATAAAACGTTTTATTGATATTTCTGAACATGATTTATTAGATATTAATATGCATTTATTCACATCAAATTTTGAACTCTATAGTGTGTTACTTGCAATCTGTACAAAACAGATTTTCCACTTTCTCATAAAAATACAAAAAATTTCGTATAAAATAATAAAAGTATATATTCTTCTTTGAACAACGAAATTATGTATCAGAAATGATACCTTAACGATCCATAAAACAAAATTTGGGTGAAGCATTCCACCTTCAAGCAGTTATACTACCTCTGATGGACAATCTTGAAATTCTATCTGTCAAAGGGAATGATGCGTAAATTATTTTTTCATTGCACTGATATGACAAAAGATACATGTATTAGTAATTAATGTGAATACGTTCATAAACAAATGGTTGTATGCTCGAAAAATCTCTCCCGAGGTAAAAACTAAATAACCAATCAATCAATGATGTAACGACGCAGGAGCAACTACTGAATTTAAACTTATCTGTTGATATTTTATCCTATTCAAAGTCACAATAAATGTGCAGTCACTTTTAGCATTATTTTAACAAGCTAAAACCTACTGCCTGACGATGTATTACCACATGTATGGGGCCACTATAAACACTCTCACCATCAGAACTAAGAAAGGAAACAACGCCGCCATAGACCGCTGGACATTGTCTGGTAACCAAGGCAACGTCTGGCACCATCTGTCTGGGGTCAATCTTCCTTTGGACTTCCAAACAAAAGTAAGAAATTAAAGGCAAAGAGTTTTTACGACAAAACGGTTACAACCACGAAAAATTTAATACCACAGATATTACTCTCCTAAACACATTTCAGTTGACAGAATGGCACAGTTTCATCCTGTGGATTTCCGGCCATCTTGTATATAAGTGGACCAAAAATGTATGCATTTCTTGGACTGACTTGTTAATACCCAAAACTGATCAAAACTTTTGTCTAAAGATACAAAGGCAATAAATATTATATTTATTGTGGGTTTTTTTATCTTTTGACAAAAGTTTTGGTCATGCAGTCTTTGGCATAAACAAGTCATTTTCAAAAAATTACATTTTTTATCCACATATATGTACAGATGACCAGACATCCCCCTTAAGCAAGTGCCAAGGTAACATTTTTGCATCCAACGAAGGTAAATTTAAATGTTTCGAAAAATGCAACTATGTCATATAATTTGTAGATTTCATAAACACACGTAGTGTGTGCAATGGAATCCTAATTTCATGAATAACCTGAGATAAGATATGAAAGTGTTCTCTCCGCTTGACTCGCCGCCAGGTGACGTAACAAATAGCCATATAAAAAGCTCCCTTTTGAAAATTCAATCATTCTTCGAATTGGTGAGGGAGTAGACCTAATCCTTACAATTGTAAGGAAAACTAAAACAAAGTAAATTCTAAATGAATTCTACAATTTATTAATATCTAATTTATTACAGAATTTATTTTCTCCTTTCAGTAAGACCAGTCTTCTGTTCATGATCTGAAAAGATATATCAGATGAAGATGTTAGTATATCAATCGCAATAATCAATGCAATGTAATACAAAATGTAATGGGAAGGGAGGGCGGGAACACTTTCATATCTTATCTCAGGTTATCCATGAAATTAGGATTCCATTGCACACACTACGTGTGTTTATGAAATCTACAATTTCATTTCATAACCGTCGATAAGATACTCAGTGTTCTTTCAAAGCCCAAGTACCTTTTTAATACTGATTGTTGGAAAGTTGACTTGTGTATAGGTTTACAATAAAACCTAGCAAAAGTACTCTCTTTAGACCAGTGGGCTTGTTGCATAATATCTGATACTGACACCCCAGCAAAGTATGCTTTTGAAACTGAAGCTGACCTTGTAGAATGAGCTTTAAACTGATTTGTATTAATACCAGCTTCAGCCATTATAGTTTTCAACCATCTTGAAACAGAGCTAGTTGTTATTGGGTGATGTGGTTTAACAAAACTCAATAACAACCAAGATCTGTCTATGTTGTCTGAAATTTCTCTAAAGCTACTTGTTTTTTCTAAGTAGGATCTAATGCATTTGACAACACACAAAGAATCTGTGTCAAATGCATTAAACACAATTGATTGTAAAGGATTCCCTGGTTTGCAAGTCTTTGTAGGTTTGGACATCTTAAATGAAATGCATGTTTCAGAGTTTGACATAAATTTCACATTCAGTTGATTAAGTTCTGAGGCTCTACCAGCAGAAGTCAGAGCCAGCAAAGCAACTAATTTACATGATAACATTTTCAAACTAATATTTTTGTTATCACCCATCTTTTCAATGAACTTGAGCAAAATGTCTACATCCCAAGACTCCTGATATCTTGGCTTTGGAGTCCTCATATTGAAAATTGCTCTCATGTGGGTCACAATCATTGGATGTTGTCCAACTCTCTGACCGTCAATCAGTGCATGATTCTTTGATATTGCAGATCGGTAAGTATTAATAGTTCTGTACTGCTTGTTATCGTTGTACAAAACTGTCAAGAACTCTACTATAGGTTCCAGAGGGGAATGAACTGGATTAACCGACTGTGTACCACACCAGCTAACCCACTTTCCCCAGGCACTCTTGTAAGCTGCTCTAGTTCCTGGTCTCCATGCTTGGGAGTGTAAAGAGGAAGCCTCTCTTGAAAGAGAATTTGTGTTTGCGGATTCCCCGAAATTTTCCATGCAGCTAAATATAGGGATTTGTTTGCTGTTAGGGGATGAATTAAACCTATTGGTGATGTTAACAGATTGGGATATGGTGGAAGAAGGACTGGATCGTAAATCAACATCTCTAACAGAAGAGGATACCAAGGCTGAGCTTGCCAAACTGGTGCGATCAGTACTACACATTCTATTTGTTCTTCTCTTATTTTTGATAGACATTTGCCAATCTGAGAGAATGGAGGAAACATGTAAGCCTTCATTCCTTTCCAGGAGTGGTAAAATGCATTTATCCCCATTGCCCCTGGGTCTGCTCTCCAACTGAAACACTGAGGAAGCTGACGGTTTAGACGAGAGGCAAACAGGTCTACTTTGCACTCCCCCAAAAGGTTCATGATCTGACTGAAAACTGATCTGTCTAACAACCAATCCCCTGAATCTTGCTGATTCCTTGATTCCCAGTCTGCTCTTGTGTTTAGAGCCCCTGGTATAAACTCTGCTACCAATAAAATTTGATGTATTTGACACCAATCCCAAATTTGTTTTACCAGATGATTTAGTAATTTCGATTTTGTTTCCCCCATTCTGTTTATGTGAGCTACTGCTGTTACATTGTCTATTTTTATCAAAATATGAATATTTCTTTTTGATTTTGCGAATGACTGAAGTGCTAGAAAAGCTGCCAAAAGTTCTTTTGCATTTATGTGAGATGACTGCTCTACTGGGGACCAGCACCCTCCTGTGCTTTGTGTATCCCATGTGGCCCCCCATGCTGTGTCTGAAGCATCTGACGTTAGAATCATTGATGGATTTGCACCTATGATTGATTTCCCGTTTGAAACCTCTAATTGATTTATCCACCATCTTAATTCTGTCTTTACCTCCCCTGATATGGGAATCATTGCTTCGTAGTGCTTGTTTTCGAGTAAACCTTTGATCTGGGTCATTTGCAAAAAGCGACAGTGTAATTTTGCTGGAATTACAGCCTGCATTGTTGAAATTAATTTTCCTATCAGTTGAGACATTTCTCTGACAGATAGACCTTCTTTTTTCAGAATCTGCTTGCATTCGTCTTTTATTTTTTGCACTTTGCCTTCTGGCAATTTGAAGAGCATGTTTACGGAGTCTATTTCGAATCCTAGAAACGAAATGGCCTGAACAGCATCTAACATGGATTTTTTCCAGTTTATTATGAAACCAAGCATCTGTAAGAGAAATAGGGTCGTGTTTCGACTTTGAACCAATTTCTCTTTGCTCCTTGATAGGATAAGAATGTCGTCCAAGTAGATTATGAGTTTTACTCCTAACCTTCTTAGAAGACCTACTACTGGTTTCATAAGTTTTGTAAAGATTCTTGGAGCAGAGGCCAGACCGAAAGGAAGTGTCTGAAACTGATACAGCTCCTGTCTCCATAGAAACCTTAAAAACTTTTGATCCTTTATGATGATTGGGACTGTTAGATATGCATCTTTCAGATCTATTTTGCACATGTAACAGTCCCTTTCTATTAGATCTTGGACCATGAACAGTCCTTCCATCTTGAAATGTTGATACAGAAGGAATCTGTTTAACGGTTTCAGGTTTATAATGGGCCGATACCCCCCGTCCTTTTTTGGAATCGTAAACATATTGCTGATAAATTGATTTTGATTGGGAGCAACTCTTACAACTGCCTCTTTTTGTACCAAACTTGTTATTTCCTCTTGCAAAATTTTTTCTTGGTCTGAATTCAACATTGGTGGATGAGGAATTTTCTCTTGAACTGGATAACTTGTCCAATCCAAAGAAACTCCTTGAACTGTGCTTAAAATTATCGCATCTTTTGTTATTCTTTGCCAGTTCTTTATGAAATACTTTATTCTGCCCCCTACAGGGATCACATTTTTTGGATCTATTATTTGCAGATTCATATTTAGAATTTCTGTGCTTATTTCTGATTTTTGTAACTCTGTTACAGAAAATGAATTTAACTCTTCTTCTGCAGATGTAAGAGTTCCTCCCCTCTTTATGGTTTGAGGTATTGTGTTTGTACCTGTCAGACTTCTTCTTGAAGTATTGGTTTCTGTTAAACTTGAAGCCAGGTCTTCGGCCCTCTGGAAATCTACCAGAGGGCCCCTCCTGAAATGGCTGTCTGAATCTAGACTTGGTATGTGGACGATTGTTGTAGAACTTTCTTCTCTTCTTGTCCGCTTGAAAAGCATCAGCAATTTCATTTGCCTCCTTACGCCTTTTCCCCGTCTTCTTCAAGATCTTGATAAACTTTTCCCCAAAAAGTTTGCTGCCACTCTTTTCTAACACGTCAGCATTCTCAACTAAAATTGCTTTAGCTTTCTTGTAATCTCCAGTAATTTTAACTGTAGCATTCACTCTTCTATGGTGATCAACTGCTACACTTGCTTGACCAAGCAAACAAACCGTCTGTTCGATAAGGGAACACATGTGCACAACATCTACATTATCCACTTCATGGGAATCTCTTGAAGCCGCACGCAAGCCCTCAAAAATACTCCATAATTTTGAAAGTGGCCCCATGACCTTCATAACACGAGACTGTATATTTTGTGCACCTTTGTCAGCTCCCTTGTCGAATTGCTTGTTTCTCTTCTCCAATAAAGGATTAATGAAGCTGTCTAATGACTTGACAGCGAAAAGGTCGCCTGCATCTGGCACGGGATACTTATCCAGTATTTTAGTTTTCAGCGTCTCATCACTAAAAAACTTTGTGAAAAAGGGACGACAAAATGCCCTTAGATCTTCTTCTAATTTCTCACCTTTTGTGTCATTCTCGATATCAAATCTTTCATACACAGTTTCTGATGATACACTGCGTACTGGTCTGTTATTGCTACTACTTTCGTTTTCAATACTTTCTGTATTTGAATTTGTGGACCCCGAGCCCGACTTATGGGAAATTCGGGAAGATGACTTGGAATTATTACTAGAACTTGAAATATCCGAACTGGGGCTAGAACTCGAACTAGAGTGCCTCCTTTTTCTTGCTCTACTCTTACTATGAGCTTGAGCTTTAATGTGCCCACTACTAGGGGTTTCACCGAAATCAAGATGGCGACCATCCCGTCTAGAAGCACGTCCTCTTGGACTTGGTGGCGAATTGGACCTCGAACGTCTGGTTTGGTCCCTCGACCAGTTGGAAAAAGACATAGAGCTATCTGGGATGCTCAAAATATCCGAAGAACTCAACATAAAACAAAAAGGTTGTAAAACAACCAAGAAAATTAACCAAACACGAGACACTAACGACGTGCAGTGGACCGTGTCAATTTAAAGGTAAAGTGTTACTCGTGAGCCAAATCGAAGAATGATTGACTTTTCAAAAGGGAGCTTTTTATATGGCTATTTGTTACGTCACCTGGCGGCGAGTCAAGCGGAGAGAACACTGAGTATCTTATCGAGGGTTATGAAATGAAATTAACCACTGCTTACAGATTTCATAACCACTTTTGGTTTTTACATGTAACTCACCTGCCAGATGAGATTTGTATCTTTTAAAAATAAATTCCCAAGAAAAAATAACTTTTCTCATAGGGAAAACATTTTTCGGAATAGAAGAAACTCCAATAGGAATTTAACATCCGATAAAATTTGAACAAAACTTATACAAAATTTGATAGGAAAGTGGAATTCTTGGCATATAACTGAATGTCTGAATTAAATTCCTGCGGGATTTTTTTTTATTCTTTAGGAATTACAACTCCTGTAGAATATTTAGAAATCACACATAATTTTTTTAAAAATATCTTTTTTAAAAATAAGAATTATTTTTACCATTATATAATAATTTTTAAATGTAATTACCTTACCTTGGCTGTCATGCGAGACACACTAAATACAAAAGTGGCAATATATTCTAGACAATAGTCTATCATTTGGTACATGTTTATACATTTTATTTCTTTATGAATATGTATCTTAAGGGGATGCAAAAATGCCACATTCGCACTAGTTATTATCCGGCACAGTGTTTCTAGTGTCATTGAACTTAGAATGAAATGCTTTTTTCCTTCCTATTTTAGATTATCATTGAGGCTACCAAAGGATCCAGTTTCACTGGCGATACTGCGATCGATTATGTTGAGCTCTGGCCATTTGCATGTCCGTAGAAAATTACTTCATGAATATATAGTGTACTGTATCAGTCAATCAAAGTTAACAACATAGTTCACCAACAGCAGAAGACGTAAACATGACTCCTTCATATTGTTTCGAAGGTGTTTGAAGCCAAAGGGGGACACATCTGGAAAATGTTGTACTATTAAATAAGCTTGCTGGTATTTTAGAGCTATTTTATATACTTTTATTTATATCGATTTATAAATTTAACTGGTTATTTTTTTTTACTTGTGTTGCTCTTTAAAGATTTATTTATCAGCAAAAAATAAATCAGGTTCATTTCAATGTTAATAACTTGACAATACATTTCTGCTAATGTTCAAATAAAAAGATAGATTGCAATTCCTAGCCTTAATATCTATTCACGACAAGATAAACTTAAAATGTAAAGTCCTTTTAAAATAAAAAAGATTTTTTAGAAAAACTTGTACAAATTTACCATTAGAAGATAAAAACAACGGACGACACTGACAAACGGAAAAGCGTCATCAATGTAACCTTGGGGACATTAAGGAATTATATTTTTTAAAGAAGCTCAATATTCAAAACGTACATAGTTATGAAATTAGAAATTTTCATGGTTTGATATTTGAAGGAAAAAGAAATTCAGTCTAAAAAAAATGAATAAATATTAATGCAAAATATACTTTCTTTTGATTGAGAGGTACCAATGTAAAAATTATAGTTTAAAGAAGCTTTAAAGAAAGAAAAAAACCAGTTTTTGAGATTTATATTTACAATATGTGCAGGTTCATTATGATAATCAGACATTCTATTGTATTGTATGATATAAAAATAGAATAGTTAAATGGGCCTGTACCAATATATTTTAAGACGTTATTGCTCACGTAAGTCATGTGGCCCGGGGGCCTTTTGCTTTCAAATCATACTTATAAGACATAAACATTAATTTTTCTAATCTTATAGTAGAAAAAACAGCTTCACATTCATATTTTTATTTACTTTTCATGTTTATGACATACAATTATGATTTTGACAGATAATTGATTTTCATGTATACAAAAAAGTTTTCAGATGGTAAAAGCAAAACCAGAGATATTTTAAAAGACATTTATATTATAAAGAGGCTACTTTTTTTTTTTAGAAATTATTTAGCACAATGTTCTTAATTAATCTTCTATAAAACGCATGCTTTGGTTTACACGATTGATCACGTAATATTTTTGCGCAATATTTGTGACGCAGCAAAGATGTTTACTGAAATAAGTGTAAACTTTTACATTTATTTTCCAATAAAAAGCGCGTTAAAAGCATGAGTAGTTGAACTTCCGTGGTTTAGGTAGAGTTATAACCCTGTGACATCAGCCAGCAGAAGAATACATACAATATATATGCACTTAATTTAGTACGGACTGATTTCCTCAAGATTAAACTACGATATTTTATAAAAGAAAATGCATTAGTTTATAAAATCATCTCTTTTTTGCCATAATCTTAAATCTCATATCGGTATGATTGAGATTATAGTAATATTACTTTTTGATCACCATATCGTCATCAAACTCTTCTTTGTATGGGATTAATGACATGTTAAATCACCCAATTTTCTAGTTAAAATTTAATGAATATCTGAGAAAATACATTGTACGTAGTATAAGGAATTGCCGATCAATAGTTCTGAAAGACTTTCATCCTGTAACTATTTCAGGTCAATGAAATAAAGAATTAAACAAAAATCATTAAGTCGTGATTACATTTCCTGGTTTCGGTTAGCGATCTTATTTGTGACATTGATACCAAGATTGGAATTTAACCATGACGTCATCCGAACATGGAGGCACGTGTATCAAGTATTCAGATCTATCGTGTAGCGAGAATATAACGTGTGTCATATTTCGAGATAGATTCCATAGTCGTCATCATCGACTTGTAAATTATTCATTATACACGTGCCTTAAATTCTCGATACAAAAACTATCTTATAACGATTAGTTAGTCTGTTAATCATGGCGCGGGAAGTTATACTGTTATTGTTCTCTATATTTTATGGAACGGAACAATGTGAGAATTTCAGGTATACGAAAGACGTTTCTGCTCCGAATGCCATTCAAATCATCACTAATGTATCTACGGATTCGCTGGACTACCTGCGTGGGTCGTGCGTCAGTGACTGCATTTCCAACATTGACTGTAACGCCATAGACGTCTGCGGGACGTATTGTCGACTAATTAGAGGCTGGGACTCTTTGTACACCGAACAGAACGCGGCCACAACCTGCCAGCGATTCCAAATCGTAAGGATATTCTATTTATTAACCAGGGTAGGGGGCTCATGTCGTTTATACAATTAGATGAATACATGTACAGTGTATTCTGTTTAGAGAAGAGGAGAGGCCACTCGTTCATAGAGAATATATTTTTTTATTTATTTGTTCTTCGGGAAGTTTATTGAGAGAATTATTTTTTTTTTTGGTTCCTTTTTATTGCAAGCTTAATTCCTGGTCCGATTTCTGACATATCAAAATTTCAAAGGTATTTTCGATTTAATATCCATAAAATCAAGTTGTAAGGAAACTAAAAGAGCGTATTTTTTCCTTTCTTACAATTGTACAACTTGGTATAGAAATAGAAATCAAAGTTTACAATTTCATTTCTTTTTAAACAATAACAATAATGCATTATTTTTCAGCTAAAGATAACCTATACTAAGAGACTTGGTTTTTAGAATGTGTATTTCAAATATTTCCAAACAATTACAAATGTTATTAGTTATTTAATTGTTTAATCAATTAAACATTTTTTGTAAAAAATGACAAAACCGTATCTTTTTCAAGGATCAATATATTAGCTTTTCTATTTATAAAGACTTCATAATACACATGTAGAGATTAGAAATTATATTTCGATATTGGAAACAGGAAAATAATCAAAATAGACATTTAAGAAAATTAGAGAAAATGCTCGAACTTGGGAAAATATACGTTAACCTCACGTGAATTTATTTATTCTGTTCTAGGAATGTGCAGCGGGGCAGTTTTACGACCGTATATTGGAGACCTGCGTAGCTCACGGTGTGTAGCATATTTTCTTTTATCACATGTTTAGCCCAATATACGGTGGATATCACTCATGTAATGTATTTTTGATGTAACACTGTGATGAAGTCACAATGGATTTTTACGTAGATTTCTGTTGCAATGACGTTATAGTCTGTTCCAAGATATTTTTATATATATTTTCTTAAATTATTCGATATTTATAAATACCTCTAGGTTCAGACGATGTTCATTCAATAGTATGAAAAAATCCCAAGATTTTCGCTTTGAAACGCCCCCTATAGCTTGTTTCAATACACGACTGAAAATAAAAAGTCAACGGGAATTTTCCATTGCTAAAGAGATGAAAGTACCCGGATGATAACGGTGAAAAATTGTGCGAGGTATTCCGAGTGACTTCCGAATGGACAAAAGATGTCAACATTCCCCATTATAAATTTCCGTAGGAACTGTGAATTTTTACGAGGGAAAAATGATAATGTATGAATGAAGTTATCTAGGAAATTTTCCCTTTCATCAATTTTGATTGCACTTCTTTCGCAGGTATGTGTATTTTTATTAAAAATCGTCCAAATGTGCAGCATAAATATCTTGGGACAGACTATAGGAGTTTGTAACCCACCATCTGATGGCTAAAAAATAGTTGTTTAAAGGGGCATGGTCACGATTTTGGTCAAAAATTATTTTCCCGATTTTAACGTTTACAATGCTTCAGTAAGGCATTTTTAATAGGCAACCAAAATTTGAGCGTCATTCGTTGAGTTATAAGCGAGTTACAGAGCTTACAATTCTTTGCTAAGTAAACAAAGCTTTTGTTTACATTTTGAGCGTTGAAGTGAAAACTCCAGTTTAAGACCGAAAATGAATGTGGTAAACGTGAGGATCGGTTTATATATGCTTAAAATGAATAAGAATATGAAAAATCAGCTTGAAAAGATTTTTTTTACCGGTATATTGAACTAATGTAAACAAAAACAGGGCACGAGCCTTGTTTACATGACAAAGAATTGTGAACCCTGTATCTTGCTTAAAATTTCACTACAGACTCTCCAATTTCATTTGGTCATTTAAAATGCATTCCTTAAGCATTGTAAATAATAAAAACAGAAAAATAGAATTTGACCAAAATCGTGACCATGCCCCTTTAAATAGCGGTTTATAAAACAGCGTTAACTGTTCCAACCCATTTTATGTAAGTATAATTTTGGTAGCTATTGAATTCATGTCTTATAATTTAATTTTCTGCTATTTATTGTGTATAAAAAGCTCATTTGACCTTTAAAATAACATTAAATTGTACATAATTTTAACCTAACTTACGTCAGGCGGATTGATCTTTTAGACGTTAGACTTACTGGAACATTCTTAATACGATATAAACTAATCTTTAGCCAATCAGATGGTGCATTACAAACAAAATTAAATTATTATCCGATAAAATAGGAATCAACACATTATAACATGATTAAAACATGTGATTAAAATATTCTCTCATGGTTTGTGATGGTATGATTTTTATCCGACTCGTTGAGTGATTTCTATCTGCAACGTGAAAGTGTTCGTGAAAATGCAAAAAACAGACTATTACGAAATTTACCAGATATACAGTATATGTCGTATATATAAGCCGACAATATTTACCCCCGTCCAAATCTTGTTATTAATCACTTTTACGACACACTCAAATTAAATGTTACACAATTTCTGTGTTGAAGAATACTGTGATTTTGAGGCTGACCCCGAGGTATCGTGTTTTCTGACTGAGGATCAAGCGGATGATGATGGTGACTGGATACGAAATATGGTAAAACATTATAATAACATGTTTTAGAGTTGCAATGAGACAGGGCTTAGTCAACCCTTTTTTGTACAGTGTACTGTACCCTTTCAACTGGGAATTTTTCGTCGACAAATTGCTTTTCTGTGAGAAAAATAGTTTTAATTTATTGATATGACTTTTTGCAATTTAAAAAAAAACAAATTTATTGGTTTTTATTTACATATTCCATATGTTTCAGTAATAAATATCATAAATGAATATTATAATTATAATAAAACATATATAACAGACCACACATTTTTATTTGTTTTCCTGTTTATAAGGATGTCTCACTTAACATAGTTGAAATATTAGCAACTTATCTTTCATGTATAACAGAATACAACTATTATTTTGGGAGTTCGTCTTTAATGATGAAGAATACGCATCCCTATTAATTTAACAAATGCCCCAAGACAGCAACAGAAGAGAACTTAACGATTACTAGTATTTTTTTTCAGGGCCCGACAAACACTGGCACTACTGGACCAAGTGCAGCCAGATTTGGGAGTTACTACAAATACATGGACTCTGCTCCAATGAAGCGTAACGAGGTGGTTACACTGGTTAGTTCCAAGGCCTTCACAGGTGTGTGCACTGCATGCAGGGAAATGGGGAGTGTTAAACGTGTGTTACTTGTATGACTTTATTGCATGAAGAAATTCCCTTTTAATATAGACCCCCTTTAGGTTTTCAAGGATTGTAAAGTACATATTTATCTGCTGTGTTCCACGTTTAATTGACTTATACGATCACATTTCTGAAATACAATCATATGTGTCCTGTTTTATTGATAAGTACATGAGTTTCAAACAAACTTTGTACATATAGATTTTTATACTGCATTGCAACGAACAGTATCATTTTTTTTCATTAGTTTTATAATCCACGGATTATACTAGATTATAGTATCTTGATAAATTACAAACTGTACTATTATATATGTAATTCATTCCTTCAAAGCCAAATTAAAACATTTCTAATCATATTGAACATATCGGCAATAAATCAATGAAGTATTAAGAACAGGTTTGCTGAAGGTTTCGATCGATCGATAAACTAGTGTCGTACAAATGGATCTTGTAGATTTCAGTTTCAATAGAGCTGTGAATCACTATTGGTTTTCTTTAGAAATTGATGAAAGTACTCGATTGATATACATTTGAAAACATCTTGCAGCACGATCATATTGCCTGACATTCTACTATCACATGTTCGGGAGCCAAATGGGTGATCTGACGGTTTTCACACAGAACGGAACTCAGTCAGCGGTGACTAAATGGACCGAGAACACAGACCGGGGCGACATTTGGATTCAAGTTCCTGGAATCGACCTCAAACTCGATCCTCAAACTAAGGTACACCCATTATATATATACATGTATAAATATGAATAAAATCTATTCCGTGTTTCTGAATTTCCTCTGTTATGAAACTCATGAGTACATTTTTTAGGTGCTAGGTACTTTTGGATTTCAGATTTTGATCACGGCTAAGAAAAATGGAAATGCGGCCGACATTGCGGTAGATCTGTTTGAGCTGTGGCCATACCCCTGTTAATAGAGGCACATTGACTGAATATCGTTAAAATTGGTAATTGGTCACCAAGACCTTCAAAGATGTTATTTTGTTGTTAACATTGCTGTTGTTGACTTACTTGACTTAATCCACTGCGTTCGATGATGGACATAGGGCGCCTACAGTGTCTTTACATCTTGTTCTGCTGTTGTTGTTGTTTTGTTTTTTTCAATAGTACAAAATTGATATTTTTAAAAAAGGAGAGAGAGAGAGAGAGAGAGAGAGAGAGCCAGATAAAAGAGAAAAAGACAAATCTCCACTATTTTAAAAATTTTACTTTTTTTTTCATCTTCCACATATAAAGGTTACAAAGGTGTTTTTGATATTACCTCCTCACAGTATGATTTTAAATAATTATTGTCTGTTGGATAAGATGTTCGATTGTTTTTTTTTTAACATTGAATTTTCACGATGTAATTCTGATCTGGTTAGCTAAATAAACATTAACAAATTAACAAATAAAACATATCAATATATCTTTTGGTCCTTTCTTATCACATTTTTTGTTTTGCAGTAAACGTATCTAGTTTTGACGAATATAAAAAAAATAGTAAAGGAAGAACAAGAGTGAGTAAAGGGTTTTGCTTGTAAATCTGGGAAATGTGGTTTTAAGATTTACTGCCTACTAAGCATACGTTCTTGATCAATAAAAAGAAATTGAGAACATCATCCAAATTTCATTTATATTACTGCAAAATTAAAGACATCTGTCCTAATGACTAAGACGAATCTGACTGGAGGCAAAAAATCACAATTGGTAATAAGTAATTTAAATATTGTGGTAGTAGGTACATTTAAATTGGTCTGAATCAAGGAAGTAGGCAGTGTCTGCGCTTTAAAAGGGACGCATATCTTTAATGCATCGACTATAAAAGAGCGGTGTGCAAACTGAATCTTTATAGATTATGTTTGCATAGCTGTAACTAGAAATAAAATATTATACATGTTACATGTACGAATGTGAAAAACATTGCCCTCTTGTATACATGTATAAAATATGTAATCACACATGTACGTAAGAATGTTACATGTAATTGTATATACACATGTTTATGTGTACGAAAATAAAAACGTGATTTTAAAATATAACGGCGCCTTTAGATAATTTTCACCCCGCCTTTTATTTGTGTTGTTTCAAATGAGGAAAAAGAAATCAGTTCCAATACATTTCATCGACTGTTGTATAGGATGAATGTTCAATCGTTTTTTTGAAATATGAAAATCTTACTTGAAAGCAAATACTGTAGCTAAATAATTAATGTCTATGTGACATCCCCTGTGTATCTTATTTCAGAAATGTCGATGTAATGTTTGAGAAAAATGATAACAATTTTCCAAAAGAATGTTAAGTTTAAAATAAAAATTACGTACACGTTAACCAAACCATATTGATTTCCATGTATATACTATACTTTGTATGAAAACCAGAGATATACAGACATACTATATAGTCATATATAGCAGAGAGAGAGAGAGAGAGAGAGAGAGAGAGAGAGAGAGAGAGGCGCTAAATGTTGCATGGTGAGAAGAGAAAATGAAATTGAGAAAGAGATTTAAAATAAAATTATCGATTATCATCTCGAATTTAAAGATAGACAGAGCTTTCATAATCTGAAATCAATTTTTGCGTTTGAATAATTTATGAATAAGAAATGAATAAATCCTACTCCGAAACGTGTATTAACACAGCTAGACCGTATCATAGGTGATCCATGGATTTTGTGCAAGGGTGCGTTACATGCTGTTTAACATTCGAAAATCATTACTTTATTTGCATTGTCGAAACCATCAATATGTGTACGTTGTACTTGATCTCAAGTGTGATGCCCTTTGAACTGAGCAATCCGGGTTTGGTTGATCTGATCACCACCACACTATCATGTACATGTAAATATTATAAATAAAAATATCAATCTGACAAGTATATTGTAATTTGTACTGATGTCGTTCAATGACATAATATTCATGTCGTTCAGAGTGTCAGCTTAAGTTAATCGATATATATCGGTATGAAAGGGATTACAGAATTCTAGTAGACATTATCAAACTGAAACAATGTCTTGTTAAATTCTCAAAACTCGATCAGAAAAAAACTGACTACGCATATTTGACTTTGTTTTCAGTGAAGTGTTATCTATACTATGTGTATACTGATGTAAATTGCCTTAGTGCGACTAATAAGAAGCCGAAATAAAAAACCCAAGTAAACATTTTATTTAAAACTATTCCCTCCCAGAGAAGTAAATTAGGCATAATATCGATTTTATAACGATAACTTAAGATCGTAATTTAGAACAAATTGATACAAATTGATTTACCTTCAAATAGTGTCATATATCTTACATGTATACCTCCAGCTGCGCATATAAATTTTAGAGAGATCACTTCTCCAATCATTATTTTGTTACGCGCTAATTAATGTATAATAAAAAATAGAATCAATTCTAATAAACACAATTCAAACAGAACTTACATATAGTTAGAAATTTTGTTTTCGATGACTTAAAAATCCTATGAAGTAGTACATGTAAATTAAAACGAGCAAATTCTAATGTTTAGAATTGTATTCTACGACCCCCCCCCCCCAAAAAAAAAAAATGCCCTCTCTTTAGCCCATTTTATTTAGAAAAGTATTTCCAAGATTACCAACATAAAGAAGGTTAACTATGCAGTATAGTTTTTGGTTTTGGTAGAGGGATTATCCGTATTTGTCATATGTCCAAGGTTGGTCTCAACATTGCCTAATATTAAGAACATACAAGGCATATATATATATATATATATATATATATATATATATATATATATATATATATATATATATATGTCAAGTAGAACACTCATGTCATCTTTTCAAAAGTTGACATTACCTTAATCATTTTCATTTGTATCAAATAGGTTTCAAAATTGGATGGCATGGGTCACGCATCGGAAATGTATACTTGTTGTAAAAGTGTAACCGCGTAGATTTGTACGGTGCTAGGGTATTCTTCTGGAACTGCAGCCGCCGTGTGCAGTACGAACGGGGTGAGGGAATGTTGGCGTAAAGGGTACAAGGTAAAAGGTTGAGGCGCGCTGCGGGCCGTAAGGTAAAAACGAAGGGTAGGAGTGCCGTATTCCCGAATGTCCACCAAAATACAGTTCCAAAGAAATAAACAGGCAATTGATGCAGGATTCCGTATTTATTGGACGAGACTCAACGATGGCAGCATTACAACAATTTAACAGGCAGACATGTTACAAACAAGTCGGATATGGCCAGTATTGGCCTCCGGACTCAAGACTCTGGGTGAGTCGGACGACTGGCCGAGGCTGGCCGCCGTATTCCAGACTGCCAATTGACAATTTTACATGACTATATATAATAATCTGAACAATAAGTATAAATTGACAAGTGGTGACATAAGTAAGCTGAGTGAAAAATTGACAGATATAAAATAATTAAATAAACTCAATGAGTCTTTAATGTCCTAGACATGAAAAACAGTTAATTGCACGATGTTGTTTTAACAGATTAGCAGTCCTTGAGACATGGCACTCTGTCTCTTTAAATTTACATAGAGTCCGAAAAGTGTGAATCACTAATTGAATAAGTAACTCTGTACAAAATAAACTGTGAGAAAATATTACAAATAGAACTGAATTTAAAAAGTAAAGTCCAAAATAAAGTTATAATTATTCAGTGAATTTTGCACGGTAATAAAAGCTCGGCATTCGCGATTTTACATTCTCTATTCTCGCGATTTTATACAAAACATCGGACTCGAGAAATAAAGAACTTGCGTAAATTAAGAAATCTAAAGCATATGTAAGTCCCCTAGGCCTCCCGGTGAAACTGGGGAAGTGGGTATATTTTACATTTATTGCATGATGGTGGTGATGAAGATCTCGCTGGAGATTTTAATAGGGGAAAGAATCTTGAAGTTCATATCTCCCGAACGTTTATGCAATAAATTGTTTATTATGCCGAATGAAAAGCACGTGTAATAATACAGAAAAAATTGAGTTCTAATCGTTTTTCAACTCATGTTTAGCAAAAAGTATCGTAAATGTTTACCGATTTCTTTCTATGTTAGTTTCTTAATTTTTTAAAATTCAAATTACATGTAATCAGTTTTCTGATAAAAAAAAACGATGAAAAGCATTGATATATTACAATAATATTTTAGAACTAATCCTTTAATTACATCGTAAGCTCATCCTTGGGAATTTTCATACGAATAAGATTTCACGTGGCTTCCGAAGGGGTAATATGTGAGGTGAGATGAAAACTATGGCGACGACAGAGAAATATAAGTTGTATTGCCCTGACACGTGATCGTCTAGAAAAAATCAGATAACGCGTTTTATTATATGATTGATTAATTCCTAGCTCTCTGATTGGCTCATATCCAACTATCTCGAAAAAAACGAATTATATTATTATTTATTTAATTATATTCACCTGCACGTGACCTAGGAGGTCAATATAACATTTGATTTTCTCTACATTGGACTAAAAATAGATCGTCCAAATCGTGAAAATAATGATAATATATTTAAACAACGTACAAATTGTTCCAGAAATATATCTTAATGACTTTAATTATTTTCTTCAGCTGATGTTGAACGCAAATATTCAGGATAAACAAAAAGATGCCGCACTGAGACGAGTAGATAGATAGAACAAATTAATGGAGAGTCTGCATCGTCGGTCACTGAAGCGACAGACCAACAAGAAACTTGCCCACTTAATGGAGCTGTTTGATATGCTGCAATAGTCTCACGTTTATGTTAACTATTTTTATAATGTTGAAATAATTTTGAATAAATTTCTCTTTTTTTTAAGTTGAATTTTGTTTATTTTATTTTTGATGTTTTTTTTAGGTTGGTTTTTATGAATAAATTGGTTTTTTTTTTGAGGGTTTTTTTTTAAGGGTTTAGTTTTTTTTTTTACATTATTCCATGTTTGTAAGATTAAACGATTTTGGATTTTAAGAGCACTTAAAAAAAAGATGAAGAAAAACTATAGGTAATAAGTAAATCATTTATAATATTTAATGACGTGTGACATTGTTTATCGTTTACGATGAAGTAGATGTGTATATACATTTACCTGAATATGAATACCTGGCTCATTCAACCTATATATATTTTTCAACACATAAAGTTAACGATCCCCGATCATCAGCCATGTTCGTTAACTCGAGATTATCCGGATTTTTCTTTATTTGTACCATAAATTTTCCTTATATATATATATATATATATATATATATAATTTTTAATTATTCCTCTAGTGTTAATATTATATTGTACGATCAGTTAGTCAACAAAATGCTTTGCATGAATGGCTTAGTGTATCCCCTAAAATCTATAGATAGGTATACAATTCGAACCACCGATGCAACTGTTCAATATTTTTTTATTTGATCCCAAGTTGTATAATCCATCGTGGGCAAACCAATAACTTTGTAAAATGCATGGATATCATCATTAAAATTCTTATTAATTCCTTTTATTGATAAAGTTTGACAAATAAATTATTATAACATTTTTATGATGAAAACAAAATTAGTTTGAGGCTGATTGTCGGAGAAACTTAAATAATAGAATAATGATCTTTAATCTTTACATCCACTGAGAATTTTCTCCTCTATTTATTAATTTAGCAAATTAAGAAATTGACAAGGCTGAAATCTACACGTTTTTTCAGTCGGTCGAAACTTTCAGCAATGTAAAAAAAAAAAATAATCACGGACTGCACGAAATAAATCTTGACGATGACATGTCAGAATATTTTAACCCAATTCCCATCTAACAACAATAATGATTGGACATTTCTTCTATCTACATTGTACTTTTGTACAATAAAACAATAGTATACATGTAGGTACTTTTACTTACTTTTCATGACTAATTCAATAATTATTTCAAAGATGTACTTTGTAAATATAAACAATAAAATGTTTCCTTTGATGAATCATTGGGGGGGGGGGGGCTATATGAATGTACGGAGCGATTATTACAGACAAAAATTACATAGTCCGCTAACGCGAATCACAAAAGAAAGAGTGTTATTGTTTACTTAGAGTACATTTGAGAACAAAGAGGAATTCGTCCTCGATTTCGTTCATGTTGCAGAATTTGCAAGTACGCCCCGAGATTGAACCCAAAATCTATTAGTATCTCTCCGCAGCGGTAGTACTGTAGTAACACTCTTCTAGATGTACATTATAATTCTAGCTTCATGGACATGCAACTTCGGGTATTATTTAATTGAGAATTAAGTTAAAATGATTGTACACATGCGCGGATCTAGAGGGGGGTCGGGGGAAAATGAGAAGTTATTAAATTTACATAGTGAAATTATCGCAAATATGACTCGGACCCCCCTAGAAAACACATATATGTTTCGGAAAGGCGTCGGAAGCGGAAATATTAAGAGTGATATATATATTGAAAGATATTGAAAAAAATTGCAGTTATAGGCATACTTGTAAATGACCCCCCCCCCCCCCCCCCGGGTTAGGAATTTCATGATTATGGGGAAAAAAATTTTGACAGGTACAACTTTTTTTTTCGAGTTATAGGTATACTACGTTACCCCCCCCCCCCCCTCCACCGATTAGGAATTTCATGATTTTGGGAAAGCTTTTTTTTTTTTGCTTGTCAACATTTCTGATGAATAGTGTAGCCCCCCCCCCCTACTTTCAATTCAGACCCTCCCCCTGGAAAAATTTTCTGGATGCGCGCATGGCACATCAAACTCTTGAAGTTATTGTGATCACCAAGGACCTTGCCATTATATGCAGAAAAAAAGGCCTCTCCTTGCAGTCCTCGGTAAAACGGCTTCTACGCGGTCAAAATAAATCAAAATAACTATGTAATTAATGCTGGTTTGCACGCCACACAAATTAATTCAGCTTGTGTTGCAAAGTCAATATATTAAAGATCTATACTGATTTTAACAAAACCCTATGAGGTATTGAACAGGATAAGATCCCATGGGAATTTTGTTACATGTACATGTACACATATTTATACAATAAATATTTCTCAGTGTCGTCTGAAGCAAATGAAAAGTTAGGGAGAGGGGCTTATTGAAGCAAAACGCGGTTTTAGAACACACGCTCCCTCAATGATGCATGGAAAGAATCACACGTGACTTACTGACTATAGAGGGGGTGGGGGGTGTAGGTACTAGACATATCCGAAATATTGATAGGCAACAAATATTAAAAAGGAATAACCATTGTGTAATGATGCTACTTTTCAGGTTAATTTTTAAAAGTCTTGAAATTTGAATCAGTGGCGAAATCCAGATTTGAAGAGGGCAGTTGTAGTCAGGTGATCTGCGTGTCTCAAGGCGGCCCCCAGTTAGATCAGGGCGAAACTCGGGGTGGGGGGTGGGGGGCTGGGGGCGAAGCCGACAGAAGCTCTTGTATTCTAGAGATTTAGTATATAAGCTAATAATGAAGTCTTCAAAATTAGATTGTTGTGATAGTGATATTTCGTCTTTTGATCTATTTTTTCTCAACCATTTTTTACGAAAATTATATTAAAACATGTGAAAAGGAAGAATCTGTTTTATTTGTCTAGTGATCAGTGCGTATTAAAGCTAATGGGTTAATATTTGTTTTTATTAAGATGTCACTTTTTAAAATTATATTCATTAAACATTCTTATTACTTCGATCATTGTTATATAACATCATTCAGAATCACATGTACTGCAAGTCGTTTTGATAGCTGTTCATTGTTAAGATTTAGTTGACAATACAATGTAGCCATTTCACTTCGTTACTTGAATGATGTATATGTAATTCAATGCACACTGTACATACATGTTCATGTACCAGTAACTGTACACTATCACAGTGTTGTTGTTACATTGTCTGACAACATACACACAGTACATTATTATTGTATGGACATATAATGTTTACTGTAGATACTTGTACACTGGCACTGTGGTGGTGATATCTTCTCCCACCCAGAGATTGTTCTCATCATCCACACACACACTACAGGGATACTCTACCCCTTGTTGTGATGTGAGTAGTAGAGACAAGAACTGACCGTCCTGATCCAGGAGATGGACTGTTTCACTGATTCTATCACACACCAGGATGTGACCGAGTACATCAGTACATATTCCAAAGGGAATAAAGTCTGACCCCTGACCTGTGTAGGAGAACCTGTGTTGTCCTGACTTATCCACCACCACTACAGCATGTTTGTAATAGTCTGATACACAGACATCACCATTGATGTTTTCTGTGATGTAGAGTGGTAGACTATACAGTGCCTGTCCTTTGTTGTCTCTCTGTATGTTCTGTATCTCTGTCCCTGTCTTGTTGTACCGGGTGACTTTAACCTCTCCATCCTTCCTCATCCCCACCAGTAGGTCCCCGTTGATGTGGGAGGAGTGTATACTGAGTGGTTCCCAGTCTCCTGTTTTAATGAATTCAGTGATTGTATTATCCGGTGTTATCCTATTGATGACTTGGTTGCGTCTGTCTGTATAGATCAGATCCCCGTCCTGTGTGACTGTGTGGTAGCCTTCCACTCTACGACTGGTTTGTATATTCTGTAGCTGATTCCCATGTAGATCTGTTTGGAAAAGGTTACCATATCTATCACTGGCCCAGAGTCTGCCTGATTTACCCAGTGATATATGATATACACTGCCAACACCTGGTACTGTGTACTCCCTGATCTTGGTGACAGAGGAAGACAGAGACAGCGTTTGTTTCACGTCAGATTTCTCTCTGTCTTGTTTCCTCTGTTTTCCTGTAGGTTTGAAATGTGTAGAGGCAGTCTTCATGGGTTTTATTTTTCTGTTCTCTGGTTTAGTGTTAGGAACAGTTATTCTACCCAGTAGTTTGGCGACATCTTCCTTGCTGTATTGACCAGCAGTAAATATGGGTGGAACTGGTTTGGATGTCTCTGGTATGGGTCGAATTATCAGGCTTTTTGATTTGAGAGAAAATGTCAAATTTTCTATGTTTAAAGGAGATAGGTAGCCATAAAATGTTTTGATTAAATCATTGAGAGAGTTGATGTAATCATCTATTTCTTGGTTTTGACCGCTTAATGTTTGTAATAATGACTGTTCTATTTTGTCGACTTGTTTTATTTTATCTGATGTGACTGTGTCTACCATCTTTTTCACAGCCTCAGCTTCAGCCTTCATGGATGTTCTTATACCGTCCATGATCTTCCTCATTTCTGTGACATCTACAGCAATTTCTTTTTTCAAGTCTTGAGAAACTGGCTCAAAATAGTTTCGAATTTTGTCAATTTCCTCTTGATATTGCGATACTTTTTCAGCAAAAGCCATTTCTAGATCAGTAAAAACGTGGCCGCGATGTTCTTTTGTGGCTGTGCATTTAGAACAAAGGGGAATCTGGCATTCCTCACAGAGAAGATCTATGTCTTTTGTTGGGTGGATCTTGCATTTCTCTACAGGAATTTGACGTTTGCGTTGTTTATAAGGAACCACTTCGTGTTTCTTGGTTTTCTTATTCTTCTGATGTTCATCTCTGCATTGTTCACACATTGGTTGGTGACAGTCATTGCAGTAAAACTGGCAGTTCTTCTCACAGTCTTCAGTGCCACACACCAAATAATGCTGGGCGTCGGGTGGTATTTGGGATTCAGATAAAGCCATCTGAAATAAGAAAAGTGTGATAAAAAATTATTAAGATCTCTGAATTTAAGACCAACCCCCCCCCCCCCACACACACATACATATAGGCACAAATCGGTATATAAATTCTTCAACAGATGGGCATTATGACATAAACAGTGTAACTTTGAGGTACATGTAGAAGCAGTTTATTTGTGTATTCCTTATTATCAACTTATCTATCTTAGTTATGTACATGGTCGAATCCGGTTGTGTTTTTGTAGGTACATGTAATCATGCGCGACCCCCACCCCCTGGAAAATGAAAATTTATTAAATTTACATAGTTAAATAATCGCTAATATGCCTCGGACCCCCCCCCCCCCCCTAGAAAAAAACAATTACCCTTCGGACCTACCCACCCCCTGGAAAATGAAAATTTATCAAATTTACATAGTAAAATAATCGCTAATATGCCTCGGACCCCCCCCCCTAGAAAAACACAATTACCCTTCGGACCTACCCCCCCCCCGAAAAAAAATTATGGATCCGCGCAAGTTCAATGTATATATCTAATATTATAATATAGTGAGCAGAAAATATAATGCCGGTATATCATAAGGTAAATAGCGTTCCTTTACAAATCAATTATTTGCTTCATTACATCAATAACTGTTATAGACTGGTCTGTTTATTAGTATGTGCAAAACAAATGGAAGAATAAAATTGTATATCTGACCATGGCATTACATGTGTATTGTATACCACTACTACTTTCGATTTAGTAAAATGAAAATATACAATAAAATATTAATTTTGAACTAAATCTAATATTACACAACGAAACATTGCAACTTCTGTACCGTCATGGGAAATAGATGTTAAGATTTTTTCTATTGTATTAAACAAATTATTATTCTAACTTACCGTTAGTTCTGTAGCAAGGTAACCTGATTACGCCCTGAGATTAGGGTGAGAAAATACGAGACTTGTATAATTTACTTCCTGGTTGAGCTAAAATTAGATTTAAACCTTCTGGCCTACTTTATTTTTAAAGAGAGCTACCTATGTGATATGGGTACACAGTCTGATTAAAATAACTTCTCTTTACTCGTACAGACGAGTGTAAGAAGAAGTGGGGTGGTTTTAATCAGACTGAGTACGAGGTACTTTTTTAATTTAATAAAACGAATCCGATTCTGACTTTTGGTTCTCCCTTTTTGTGAATCATCAGTCATCCGTGTAATAAGTAAAGTAACTAAGTTTGCAGGTAAACCAAGTGTAAGTAATAATTTTAAAAATATGGAAAAAAATCAAAATATTGTTCTGTATATGCAAGTCAGTAACCATCTGTAAATATAACTAAAGGTACACGTATATATACTGGTGTCTCTGCAAATGAATATTACATTATGTAATACCAGAGTTGCTGTACGTACACACAAAGTGCAATTGAATATAAGAAGACGTCTGTAATATAAATATCACTTCTATATTTATAATTATAATAAAATTTAAATTGTAAATGTGATAAAGAAAGTGGCCGGTGAGAAAAGATCATTTATTATTTTAAAAAAAATGCTGTTATGTAAAATTATAGTGTATTATTAGATATGAACTATATATTGCTCCGGATCTGCGGAACCAATTCTCCCAGCAGTGAGCGCTAACAACTTGTCCATCTAGACGGTACAAAACTCTTGCTTTCTACCGCGTATAAAACCTAGCCCGGTCTTTGGGATAGACGTGAAACATAATTAAATTACGATCAGACGCGACTTATTTTCCATTGTTTTCATTCGTTTACATCTCCGCAAATAAACATTTCCACTACGTAGTTCCGTAAATTAATTTCATTTCATACAAAATTTTTTTTTTGGATATATACAGTTTCAAAGGAACATAAACACCCCCTCCATATACGGCTTTTCCGAACGCGGAGGACACTGCCGAATGTGGAGCAGTAGTAAGTTGCCACGAAAACGGGAAGGTCTTTAGTTTTTCTTCAAACTCGCTAATAAAACGTTTTCTTCTTCTTTTAAGTCTAAATCATATATATCTTCCAAAAGCAAGAGGTTTGATTCGCTCCGCTCTACATAAAGCGGATCGGATTAGAAACCAGTGAATCATAAAAGTCTTCCCAAGCTTTTAAATGGTACAGAATTCTATTAAATTGAGAATAAAATTTTTCCGTTGTTGGTATTTTAACATCAAAATCGTCGATATTTTTTTCTTAACAAATAATTTAAGCAACAAGTGTGACCGTTCATCGCAATTTCAACGCAATTTAAAAGTATACAAATCTGACAAAATCAAAAATATACAATATCTCCAATTTTCAAGTCTTAGTATTAACTTTATATTGAATTATGAGCGTTTGAAGGGAACAGGGTCGATGGAATTTGGATTGTCCGAACGCGGATGTTGATTCTGCTGAACTTGAGTGATACATTTATGTTGAAATGGAACGGACTGAACGCGGACGAAAGTTGAGTTGATAATATCCAGACATAAGTGTTTTTCCCATGCATTGATCGGGTAATGTCTTTACGTATGAAATCACCTAATCCTCATTTGTCATTTTAATCGATAAATCGAAGAAACTCGATAAATAAGGAATCAGCACCCAGCCCAATAGCATTGTACATAGTTTTGTTTTATAGGTACGTTTCTCATGTTTTACAACTTTGTGTTTTGCTATGATCTTTTTTTATTGTATGCAACATTATATAGTAAAATGATAAATGGCTTGTTCCTACTCTGTAAGTATTAAATAATAATTTGCAAAAATTAAACCATAGCAAGTATCAGTTAAATTGTATTGTTTTTAGCTATATACATTTTGTCTATGTTTAAACTTAATATTAACGACCCCGTCATAACATTTATCAACCTAAAAGAAAATCACGGACTGCATGCAAGAAATTATAATGGTGATTTCAGACTTCAGTTCAGATAGAGGACGATTTGGTGTGCAACCGCGGCCAGTATGTATTTTTTTTATCTGCAAAGTCGCCACTTTCATATCCCGCATAAGTCACCAATAAAGCATTTTATTGTTTACGTGTAAATATTTACATCCACCAAGTACAAGTAATGTATGATTTCTTTTATTTCTTACGGAAATTAATTGTAATTCACAACTACATGTAAACAGAAACTGACAGGATTGAAATCTACACGCCCCGTTCATCGATTGGTGGAAACCTACAGCGACCCAAGAAAATTCCCAGATTGCGCGAAATATTCATGATAATGTCAATCTCAGTTAAATATCCATAGAAGACGAGTCAATCTGATTAAAATCAGCCGTTCTGATACGCTACCGCTCTCGAAAGCGTATCAGAACGGCTGATTTTAATCAGATTGAAGACGAGTTTAACTTAGCTGTGTCTTTTATCTAACGTATGTAATGTACAAGTACTGGAGCTGATGTACATTAACAATTATAATTAGTTTATTTTACTTACTTTTTACGATCAATTTATCAATTTGTTAAAATAAAGATGTAAATTTGAAGAATAAAATGTTCGTTGATGAATCATGCGGGTTGTTAAGGTAACAATCAAAAACGTCCAAATTTACTCATTGCAGAAAAAAGTTACATAACTAATACGCTGACGCGGGTTATGTATTTTGTTTATGTCGCCACCTTCAAATTCCACATGAATCACCAAAACGAAAGCATTTTTTGTTCAATTGAACATGTACATGTATCTGCATGTTTTATCATGTCTGTACCACGTCACTTTCGAATTTTACTTTTTATAGCCTATTTTGCAGTTTTACTCAGTATATAAAGTATGTAAAATGTATTATGCAGTAAAACATTTCAAAGAATCACGCATTCCTTTATTGTTGATATAACTTTTACATGTATTTCAATTGTGATTAACATTCAAAATTTGCCAAAAGTTTTGAATGCACTGTAACAAATCTAATTAGCGTTTCCACTGTTTGATTTTATATCCGTATCATAGATTCTGATGGCGAAATTGAAACTTTAAACAGTCTTAGAAGGTAGTTTTGTGGAGGTGACTGCACTTCCAAACAATATAAACGCATGCGACATAGCGACATATGGGGAAACAAATTAGTAAAAATATTATCTCAGTGCAACACATAATTTGAGAAAGAAGAGGACATAACCTTAACTTATGGAAAATATCACACCCCAGACTTATTTCTGAAATTTAATTTAAGAAATATGAATTTCTTAACAATTTTGACTTTACGACATTACGAAAATTCTCATTCTATTCGAAATCTCGTCATGCAAGAGTGAATTGGCGCGTAGTATAAGTAATCTTTCCAGGTGTCATTTTGGTCATTGCGACGTTTGTTATACAAGATTGTTAGGAGTTCAGAGTTTCCTCCCCTACCCGCTCCATACGTTTACCGGTACATGTAACTATGTTTATATGTAATATGATTGCTATATGTAATTAGTTCCTTACATAGAGGTATCAGCATCAGAATGTTCTGTGTTTTACTGTTCTAGTAGCAATTTTCTTTGTAATTTTTATTATTCTGATATTAGCAATCTTTGAGTTTATGAAGACTGTCTAATGTGGCATCGGCACATGCTGCTCCAGTGATTTATATACAAAGAATCTCATGAAAATTTCAGAAGAGAAGTGTTTATTAATTGTTTCAAGTTTTTACGCCAATTACTTCACATATGAAGTGTATATCTAGTGCACAGGGATATATATATATATATATATATATATATATATATATATATATATATATATATATATATATATATATATATATATATATATATATATATTACATGATATGGATATTCATTTAAATCACTCCATATGATTATTGTTTTAATTCAGTCTTATTTGTATTTATATATCTACAATCAAAGCTAAAATATTTTGATATTAAACAACAAAAAATAAATCAACTTTACATAAATTTCATAATGTTTTTATTTGGTAATTATGAGTTACATCAAATATTTCGAATAAGTCATAATCAATGTATATTTGACCTGATAACTTTTTACAAAATACTGAAGAAAAAAAAACAAGCTAAGGTTACACCCTTTTGTTTTTCCAAGGCTTTTTTTAATTAAACCATCAGATTTGAATTAACGTTCTAAGGATACATTTACATTGTATAGGGTAGATCATGAAACTGTACTAGTACGATTTGTCCAAAAAGTTCTTGACTCAAACGCTGGCATTTTCTTTTTCAGATACTATATTGATCGTAACTGAAAGCGGACTTCAAACGGTCGTGGCTGTAGAACGGTTTTCTGAAGCATTTCTGTTGGCAGGAGGTCTGGCAACAACTTTCCATCAGGCTCAATCACAGTTGCCAACTGCATCAGGGCAGAAATAAACAGGAACATGCGGGATCTTGCGAATACTTCTCCAATACAACTTCTTTTTCCTATCCCAAAAACCATAACTCTGAGGGGAAAAAATTAGTATTATATTTTGTTTTTAGTCAATAAGCTTGACGTGTATTCCGCGGTAAATTAACCAATGAATCAACACATTTTCATGAAAAGAAAAATATGCATAAATCATAAAGCGCATAAAACATGTATAATATTTAAATTGTTAATTCATCACTTTCTTTCCAGTCATTCAGTATAATCACTATGAAAGTCCAATTAAAATCAAATTATTCAATATTAAATAATGACTAATATAGCCGAAAGGTACCTGGTGCGAATAGATTTGGCCTGAATGGCCATTGATTGAATATAACGGTTAAGAAGATCAGAATGGGTAATGCCAATAATTAACTCAAGAAGGAAGAATGTCGATCTATTATCAAAATAATTGTACCTTTTTCGAACAGGGTCATTTGACGGCAACAAATGTCCTTTCTCATCAAGAAACCGCTCAGGTTTGAAGACAAACGGCTCATCGAACTCTTTTTCGCTGTGGTGAATCGTCCAAATGTTTGGCACGATCTTAAAAAAGTAATCATTATCATTAATAAATTTATTTCTTTTGAAATATCAAGCATTTTTTAAATAGATAACAAATAACAACATTTTAGTATGAAATCCTTTAATGGTAGACAGTTTGTTATTATCATTTATCATACTTACCACATATTGTTTTGAAATTTAGAATTTATATCAAGATAAAAATCGATAAAGAATGTACAAATCCTACAAATTTGATTACTTTAGGTTTAATTGAATATTAACGAAAATATCTTTAATATTTGTACATTAAATTTCAGGAAAATTCTGTTCATCCACTTATATTTGATGGCACTAATTTTCATCTATTTTCTAAAATGCAGTTTCGAGATTAGCGAGGAATGATTTTACCAATACAAATTGATACATCTTTCTTACAAATTAATATAAAATATCTGATTTCGTGTAACCGTGTAACTGACCAACATTGATATCCAAGAAAATTTTAAAACTTTAAAACACATTTCAATGTAAACATAAATTTGTTTTTATATTTTCAGTTGGCTCATTTAATGACTCACGACTGTATTCTTGTCTATATTGTATCCATTAATTGTTATATCCTCTGAAGCAGCATGGAAAACGGCCAGTGGAACGTGTGAGATGTAGCGCAGGGACTCAATGATGAAAGCCTCCGTCAGATAACAGCGCCTCCTGTCGGCCAGACTGGGCTCTCTGTTGGAACCAATCACCTGGTCCATTTCCCTTTGCAATGATTTCTGTAGTTCAGGCCGTTTTGCAAGAATTTGGATCATGGACATGATTGTTCCTCGGGTTGTTAAAAAGCCTGGTTTTATTACTTGTCATTAGTTTTAATGCTTATTTGCATTTTCATATCAGCATAACAGATCTAAATATCGTTATTTCCCTGAACTTAAATCCATAAATGGTAAAGTAACACAATAAAGTATACGCGTACGCCTTGAACAGAAAAAAAGAACTGTAAGGATATTATATATTAAATGATTATGAGTTGGAATTACACTTTGTAAAAAAAAAATTAAAAATCAAATAACATGGTTTTGTTAAAGAAAAGCAGCATATCATTAAAGATTTTTTTTGGGGGGGGGGGGGGGTGCAGGGGTAATTTTAATTTTGACTCTTAAGATATAGAATAAAGTTGATCAGGGAGAAAAAAATTATACAGTACTAAGGCAAAATTGATGGGTTGGGTTAAGGACCATAATTCATATTCGAAATAAATTCAATGAATTCAAGTATTTTTGTATTAACATTTTCATTTATCCGTTGAAAAATTGCAATCAATGTGTTTGTTCTTTAACAACTAGTTTTAAATGGTGCGGAGAAAAAAAAATTGTTCTCGAACAGCTAGAAATAAAAGGCGAGTTGAAAAAAAACCCAACTTTGTATAAATGATTGTTTATAAAATTGTTAAAATTACCAGAAACAAATTATCGAAAGCAAAAGATAAAATCTAACGTTCTAATTATTTCTTTTTTTTTCTTTTCTAAGTTAAAAGCTCAAGTATGCTTCTCTGAACATTTTTTTTGTCCGGCGTCCGTCAGTCCGTCTGTTTGACCGTCTGTTTAACTTTTTACATTTCAATTTCTATTCCAGACACTTGACTAAATTCAACCAAACTTGGTGCAAAGCATGTATTGGTTAAAGATCTTTTACAATAAAATGCTAATTCTCTTTAAAAGATAGGTATAATTTAGAAGAAATGGTAACAGCGTGGACTTCATACAAGAAATTTCATGCATTAATGTAAGAAATGGGGTAAAAAGGGTTGAGGTTTTATTTTACAAAGAATTTTGTTAAATTGGGATATAAGAAGAAGCTAAATGAAATATTTTTAAAGGAATAAAAGTATAAGCTAGTGTTACAATCTTGGGAATCTTTTTTAAATTGAATTCATATTTACCCTTTTATTATGACACAACTCTATTGGATTTTTTGCTACTTCAGCTACATGTAGCTTTACTAGACAAGATACATGTAACGCAACATCGTCATACAATGTACATACCTGCTGCCACAAAATCCACAAGCAAGTTTCTGGTGTTTTCCTGAGTGAACCATTGTTTTCCATCATCATCTCTTTCTTCCATCAGGTCCTTCAGCGTTTGATAAATACCCTTATCTTCTGTGTCTTCTTTCTACAAATTGAAAATTACTTGTGGTAATGTAAAGTTTTGAAGATTCTGGATTTCTTCTAGCGAACCAGAATCACGTGTGAATAGGCAGCCAAATATAATAAAAACAATCCATGTAGAAAGCCTTCTTTTTAGACAAACTGAAAAAAAAATATGAAGATACATGTATTTCTGAGTAAGTAAAACTGCTCACCGACAGATCTTCCAGATGTTCAATCATTTGTTGTTTTGTTTTATGAACTTCATTAATTTTCCTGGACATTGGGAAAGGAAGGTGACGGAGAAACGGTAAGAATCCGTACAGGGCGTCATACCCAGGATTCGCCACCGTGTTGATTAAATCGTCCAGTCTCTGTAAGATCTTTTGTAGCTTTCCATTTCTACCGAAACTTCGCCCAATGATCTATCAAAAATATAAGTAAATCCTTGAGCACTTCATGTAATAATTAGGTATTTTGTTAATTTTTCTGAAATTTCCATATTTTGTTGTCAGACACAAAGTTTCTTTTAATAATATGGCACATAATTTGTCCACATTGCTTTAAACATGCAATATCAGACTGAATGTTCAAAGAAAATGAAATCAGAATCTTTAAAGGTTCAGGTTATCACCCCGGGTGATAAGTAAAAGACGCGATCACCCGTGGGTATCCGAGGATGGTTGATCTACGGAACTAAATGTTCATTGAAGTGCAATTTCTAATGACAAACTGTATTGATTTAAGTAATAAAGAATCATTCTTTGAGTATGAGATGATTAAATACGGTCGGGGTGATCAAATTCAAAAAAGCCCGAAGGACTTTATGATAGATTTTATCACACCCGACCGAATTTGATCACTTTATAATACTCAAAAGAAGGACTACTTCTTACTTATATTTATATAGTTTTCAGCAACTGTACGATTAAATATTAAATAGTATTTGGCTATACATTACAAAATCGATTCGTAGTGTTATCACAGACAAAACACTGGCAAATTTAAATATAGCATCATTGTTCATCAATTTACGTAGAATCAATCAATTAGGCGGAAGGCAATTCCAAACAAACTATAACTTTTTTTGGCCTGATGGTTATAATATCAAATGTATATTTGGTTTATCTTCTTTAACTGTGGAATATTATAAAATATTAAATACATTTTTCTATATATGATAATATTGGCCTCACCTTAAACTTCTGATCCAGGGGCCATAAATATTACAATTTTATTAAAAAGCATCATAAACTTTATAATCATGCATTTAGTTTTTCTCACATAAATAAGGGAGTAGAAGAGAAGATTTTCTTACATCAATACATTTTCACTCTATGTTCGTAATCACCACATGTCATGTTCATATTGGCCCCGCATTAGGGCTTGAAAGAAAAGAATGACAATAACAATCCGTATATGTCGTACTGTTCATAAAAGAGGAGGTACCGAACAACAAGTATCCTCGGGGACAGACTAATCTCTACCCACGGGCCATGAATTCAAAATTTTGTAGAGGCTTCCCTGCGCATCATAACCAGTGTTTAGTTTCTCTGCTAAATGTCAAATAGATGAGATGATGAATTTTTAAATTGTTCATTAATTTTTACGTCATCTGAGTCATTCAGATGACCGATTGCAATTGGTCTTCGTCCTTCGTCGATCGTCGTGCGTTGTGAGTCGTGCTTTGTTCGTCAATCGAATTAGCCATCTCCGAGAAATCTTCTGCACAAAATTTGTAAGAAACCAAAGAATAAAGACAGAAAATTGAAAAAAAAGATATAATAGAATAATAGAAGGGGCTTCCGATGGAGAGATTAATAAAGTTAATAATAATAATAATAATAATAATAGAAGTTTTTGAAAACCAATTGTTTTCTATCAATTTGATAAATGTGAACCTCCATTTTGTCAGAAGAGATGTTTCATTTTTATATGGAAAATTTTATAATCATATTCCTTTTAAAAAGCACGGCTCTTAAAAGTGTTCACTACAATTTAAAATCATTTTACTAAAAAATGTTGTATGCAACGTCTACCCCTGGAGAAGAAGTCGTAAATGTAAAGAGTTACAAACAGACTGACAGCAAGACGATCAGAAGTCCACTTCTAAACTATGGGTCATATGAGCTTAAACATAGCGCACACTTACTAGAACTTCAATCGTATTTAGCAGAAATTCCTCAACAATATCACTCGGATCTATGTTCTTGTTTTCGTTGGACCGTATAAGTTCCTTTACAGAGATGATCTTTTGCTTGATCTGTGCTTCCCTGCAAAACAGGCCCTCTCCATATGCCCGAAGCAATTGGTGGCTCAGTTTTCTTCTTTTTGTAACTGTACCCGATTGCGCTAAAACAACATCAGCATCTTCCAACACGTACTTGCCTAAAAATAATGGCGGTCGATCTGCTGTCAAAGTGGCATTAGGCTCTTGATTGAATGCTTCTCTGAGAACATCAGATGAGTTTAAACTAACAAACTTCTTTCCAAGCATCTCAAATTGAAATATCTCTCCATATTTTGTCGTCCAATCGTTAAGTTTCAGATAAAGCGTCGGAAGGTCAAATTCAAAGAGAATTCCTACAACAGGCCATCCTTTGGGCCCTGGTGGCCTGTTTTTGGTCGAGTTGTTCACAAACTTCTGAACACCATAAAATACAGAAAATACGATAAAAACTAAGATCATTATTAAATCCAGCATGACTGAATCGCTTGGTCAGGAACCTTTGGTTTAAGAAGATATATGCGTTTTGCCTCAGCCTTACTATCTAATCACTTTGTTACGCAAGGCGGAAAATGGCGTGGGTTAATGTAGCTTGAAGTTGTTTCTGTGTGTTTATGTGCATATATTCAAGGTCAGGCACTCTACATGTTTTGACACACTTCGATGCAACTCCCTGCGAACGTGATACTTTTAAAAATATCAAGCGAATAACATTACTGTATGAGACTCGGGTTTTATGAATTCACATAATTTTATAAGCATATAATAATTCAAAAAGATGACACAGGTAAAAGTTTTACTACACCAGAACATAGATGCTGTTGTTAACTTATTAAAATTCGGGAAGGGATGGATTTTCAGTCTTTAACAAATCTTTGGAGATTGATAGCATAAATGCAATTAACACTCAGTAGATCGTACGTACACCAATACCTTACTTTTCTTGTGCATAATAAACATTCTTATACATGATTTCATTATATTGTTAAACATTTTTTTAAAACTATAACCCTGAAATGATTTTGAGCTCTCAAATTAAACAAATCTGATTGTATTCTATAAGTCCTGTGGAAAATGACACCAATGTCAAAGGAGTAAAAATAAGTTGGATAATCACAGTGTAGTTATTTAACCTTAAAGAACTTGCAAATATACTATATCCTCAACGAGGTAGATCATCTAAATTGACGCTTTGTCATTGTAAGTGATAAGTATACAAGGCACAAAAAACTAATATTTTTGTTACTTGATAAACATTACTTTAGTTCTTAATTCTCATAACAAAACGTATATGTATCATTAATTAAGGATAAGGAAAGGTTTTTTTTAAAATTAAGAAACAAAAGTCCTGTCAGTTTTTACAGAGCTATGAATTGCAATTGTTTCCGTAAGAAATAGAGGGAATCATACTTCCATGGTGAATGTAAATACATGAGTGTATGATAGGGATTGCAATCTCTAACCGGTTAACCGATTACACGGTCGAAACAATGGTATAGGTCCTACTAACCGGTTACAAAATTAGTATCGGTTAGTCGTATAAAATCCTACACAGTTAAAATCGGTATAATAAATGTAAAGACATCCCATGAGTTTCCCAAAAATTGATAATGAGGACTTACAAGTTGTTGATTTCCTTTACCATAAGAAATGTGATTTACAACAGTTACTTCATTTCGGCAATTAACCTGAATTTAAAATGGGTGCGCACTCCCTTAAATCCGATCCTGTACATGTAAATGATTGTATCATTAATTCATTATGTCTATTTTTGCCCCCCCCCCCAAAAAAAAAAGTGGGAAGGAGGCGGCTCCAGGTACCGACGCATATGGAACGCCTGGACTGTCTTATCATGGCAAAACTAAATTCATGATGTGCTTATATTATTATGTAGCGTGCTTTAATTGTTATGTGATGTCCTTGTATCATTATGTGGTGTGCTTTTATCATTATGTGGTGCACTCCTTTTATAATGTAATGCGCATTTATTAGTATGGCATGTGCATTTGGTATTATGTGATGTGCATAATTGCTTATAATTTATGAATTCTGTAAAAATGGCAGACAGTAGATGCGGATTGAGGGGTGATATTTACTAATGACAGGTGTAATGTACAGTTTTGGTTGAACCGATTGTAAACTTAGGTGTTGATGGGCCGAATCCAGGCACGTAGCATCGCTTTTGAATGGGTGGGGGGGGGGGTGGTGGCAGACATCATTCCAAAATATCTTGACAAGCAAAATTAAAAACACCCCCCCCCCCCGAGAAATTCCCAAAATCGTGAAAATCCCAATCCGGGTGAGGGGGGGGGGGGTAATATACCTATAACTTCAATTTTGTTCCTTTACTTTTACTTCAAATTTATTACATGGTCCCAAAGAAGTGGGGGTGATGCAACTGCATGATAACTCACACTTATATATATGTAAATTTAAGAAAAATCTTTGCTGTGCCAAAAAGTTTGGGTGGAGGGGGGCTACATGCCTGCGATCGGAAAATGGAGTTGATTGCAGAATAATAATTTTTAAATGTTATTTGATAATTTTCTATTTAGATGTAAAGTTGCAATCAGAAAAATATACTATGGTTTAATTAATAAGCATTCAATTGCATTTTGCATGCTATTTTAAGGAAAATTCAAAATATTCTAACTCCAAAATTAGCCTGGTAATGCACCCTGAATTTTTGGGCACTAGCAGGTTTAAATACAAATAAGGAAGAAGTATTCTTTTGAGAAATTAACTGAAACTGGGGAACTTCTTGTGTGTTCTTAAAAGTAAACGGTATATAACATAATTAAATAAATAAATCAAAAACATCGTATCACAGCGCCGAAACACTAAAATAGTGTCGAGGCAAGTGATTTTAGGTCCGTGGCGGATGAGAGCCGTCCATTTTTTTGGCTATTACAGTATCAGTTTTGAATTTTGCCACTGTATCTAAACCCGCCAACTTTTAACTTTAAAAATTTTCAAGTGACTTTGATCATCATCATAACGAAGTTTGCACACCACATAATGAAGTTTGTACATGACATAAAGATGTTTGTACTTGACGTGATGAACAACAAGTATTCCTTTTAAAGGAAGGATCGGCAATAATGATATATTGATAGCTAGAAGCAATCAACATGATCAGTTTGATGTAAAATAATAAAATAAGTACTGTATTTTTACAAAATATAGAATATTTATATATATGTAATATATTATGTACACCATAATTTCATTATTATAAACCGTCAACAAATTAAATTTTTAAATAAATTTAGGAAAAGTAGTTCGTAAACTCCTTGTCTAATTTTATATTTTTAACGTAATTATTAAATGTTAATGTATCTTCTTCTTCTTCAGAATACTGAGTAGGGCTCTTCAAAGAGCATTAACACGTATACAAAGAAAGAGTTGTATTAAAATAATTAAATGCGACTGAAAAACATTGAATGCCATCATAACTTGCTATTGAGGTCGCATTATAACGTAACCTTGTTTATAAATCAAGCCGTCTTCCTAGCTTCTATTATGCAACATCAATAGATCGAGGTCGGTTCATGGAGCATCTTCTTATGATTGAGGTCAGTTCATCGAGGTCAACTGCATTACTGAATGAATCTTTCGATCGAAATTCTTACGCGTGAGACAAATTGTGCATTCTTGAATTAACAGGTCGAACTGTATTTTATGTATGTTTGCATCTCTTAAGGTAAATGAATTGAAATAAAACCGAGTAAAATGTTCTATATAAGTACTAAACCAAACTTCAAGTTTTTATAAGAACTACTTATGCAAGCGGAATGTGTGCGCACGTGAAAGCATTTGCCGAATGCCTCATATGGACACAACATTGATCGGCCGAAGCCGATCACAAAAAGCACATCGCATAATGATGTCTAAAACACATCATGTAAAGACGGAATCACATCACATAATTAGAAAAGCACATGCCATAATGATGAATGCACATGCCATAATGATAACGGCACATCACATAATGATGAATACACATCACAAAATGACAAATGTACATCACATAATGCAAAATGCACATCACATAATACCAAATGCACATGCCATAATAATGAATGCACATCACATAATTGAAGGAGTACACCACATAATGATAAAAGCACATCACATAATGATACAAGGACATCACATAACAATTAAAGCACGCTACATAATAATATAAGCACATAATGAATTTAGTTTCGCCATGATAAGACAGTCCAGGCGTTCCATAGACGCAGGCACGTTAGTCGTAGCGTCGTGTGGGAGGGGAAGGGGAGGACAGTGGGAGATCGAGTCTTGCCCAGCGAAAAAAAACAAGACAACTTCATCAAGTCATGAAAATCCTAATCCATTGGGGGGGGGGGGCATATCTACAATTTCACTATTAATTTTCTTATTTTCATTTCAGTTTTATACATACTCCCTAAAAAGTGTTAGGGCAGACCCCTCCCCCTCCGCCCCTCCTCGATGCTACGTGCCTGCGACACCTATGTTTCTTTAAAGTCTGCTGATAATTTCTTTGAAGCAATTTTCGCGCCATTTAAATTAAATTTTGCTCTTCAGTAGAGGGAGATAAGAAGTTTAGGTCTGTAGGATGCAGCGAGGAAAGAAGGCCCAACAACTTGAACAAGTGCTGAGTCTATACACTATACAACGATTTCCTAACTTTATTTTTGGTATGAAAAGTCGACATTGAACAAAATCTTCAAAATAACTCTCATGTCTTTCGGTGCGACTTTTGAATTTTAACATAAAGATCATATTCGAGTAATTTTGATAAACCATACATGTGAACAAAACTTGACGTGTAGATTCATCCTATGATGTATGCCATGTATTAGGGAATATAAGATAAAAGAGCACTTGGTTTAAATCTAGATTTAATAGAAAGGTTGTTGTTAATAGATGCATTTCTTAAAATAAATTTATAAAACGGGAGCGGTAACTCGGTGTTCTTATTGATCAACCATGTTACTTCCCATACCATATACAGTGACCTCTCATTTCACTTTATTGTCAGGCATGTAAAAACTGTTTTCAGTTTTGTGAGATGTATTTTCTTGATTCTTTGGTGTCTGTTGGTGCTTGTGTGAGTTTTTTTTCTTTAGTTTTTCTGTAAAATTTAGATATATTTCTTTAAATTTTTGTTCCAAAATAAAAAAAAAACCAATAAAAAAAAACAAAGCAAAAAATAAATGCTGACTGCATGATCCTATATCTAATATAGCTTTTTCTGTTAACAATAACAATATCATGGTTGATTTGTTGAAATATTACACATGATAAATTGTACTAGATTAAAGTCATTGTCACCGTAATTGAAAAATGTGCCCAGCTTCTGGGGGGCTACTGCCCAAAAACCCCCTGCTTACAAATATTTTGTTCCTAATCCTTACATATAGCTACGCCACTGTTTTTAGAAATTAAAATGTGTTATCATTTCAGATTTGTTTAAAATTGAGATTTTTTATGAAAACTATCAATTCAAGAGTACCTGTGTTATATGCATTAATTGAAATATCTCAAACTCAACAAAGTTCATTATGCCAACAAGCTTTCATTTAAATTGCTGCTCGATTGGAATTGGATGAACAGGTTAATTTGAAAAGGCATGCAGATTTTATCAAGTAAATCTGTTGTAAATTGATGAAAATCATGGTAGTTCTGTTTTATACAGTCAGGGGTGAGACTGAATTCCATCATTTTTAAAAATGATGATTTCTAATCATAAAAAAGATTTTTAGTTTTAATGACATAAATTCATCATTTTTTTCAATAATGCTGAAAACCAGTCATAACTATTTGGAGTTTATTTTGAAATAAAGAGTGACCTCTGAAAATAAATATGACTTTGTCTGTATTTAATCATTTTTTATCAAATTTGTAAGTCTGGATACACAAAATTATCTCATTAGTTTTACAAGGCACACTAATCTATTTTGGATTCAATCTTTGTAAAGATATGTTTCTCTACACATTAGAACATGGCAGGATAGTGTACTATATCTCAATAATGAAGTAAATGGGTTGGAAGAATGAACTTGGGAATGGAATTATGATGAAAACAAGTCATATTTACAAAAATGAAAAAGACATGTACCTTAGGTAGTTAGAGGAAATTACAATAATTAGTTATTTTTCAATATGATGGATTTCAGTCTCACCCTTAACTGGTATATATCTGTTATCATTCCAAGATGAATTTAAAAAAATCATTTATATAAGCTGATAACTATTAATTGCTTCAATAAGTTAATTGTAACTTATATTAAGATTCTTTAGTTAAGGTGTAACAATGTTTTTATCTCTCCTGAGCTGAAAGCTTAAGTGAGCTCTTTTCTGATCACAGTTTGTCGTCTGTCTGTAAACTTTTCACATTTTTAGTATCTTCTCTAGAACTACTGGGCCAATTTAAACAAAACTTGACACAAAGCACCCTTAGGCAAAGGGGGTTACATGTTGTGAAAATTAAGGATCATGCCCTTTTTCAAGGTGAAATAATTAGGAATTATTGAAAATTTTTAAATTTTTTTCAATGATCTTCACAAAAAGCATTTAACCAGGAAAGCTGAAACTCATATGGAAGCATCCGCAAGTACAGTACCGATCACACCCAACCTAACAGAAAGTAAACCCCAACTAAACCCTGGGTTTACTTTCTGGGTTTACTCTGGGTTTACTCCGGGTTTACTAGAGTGGACCCAGAGTAAACCCAGAGTAAAACCCAAAGTAAACCCAGAGTGGACACAGAGAGTAAACCCGGTCAGAAGTATACCCCTGAAAGCAGACGCTAACTGTGTTCGGAATATACAAGGGGCAGAAAATACAGACACTAGGATGGTAAAAAAAAGGGTCTGCTTCACACTTCAGTGCATACAGGTGAACTCAAAAGCAATTTTCAAGTAAACCCAAAGTAAACCCCAAATAAACCCAAAATAAACCCCGAGTGGACCCAAATTTTCAAAAAGTAAACCCAGAGTAAACCCCAAGTAAACCCCAAAAGTAAACCCTGGGTTTAGTTGGGGTTTACTTCGGTGTTAGGTTGGGTCTGATCGGTACTGTAGTGTAGATTCAAAGTTGTGAAAATCATCATCACCGGGGATAGACTGGGGCCACAAGGGGGGTGGTCAAATTTTTAACTAGGAATATATACGATGTAAATCTTTAAAAATCTTCTTCTCAGAAACCAATCAGCCAGGAAAGCTGAATCTTGTGTGGAAGCATCTTCAGGAAGGGTAGATTGAATTTTGTTTAAATTATGATCCCCGGGGGTAGGGTTGGGTCATAATGTGGGGTGTGTGTGTGAATTTTTACATATAGAGAAAAATCATTAAAAATCCTCTAAAAAACTATTTGCTTAGAAAAGCTGTAACTTTAGTGAAAGCAACCTCAGATAATGTAGATTCAAATTCGTTCAAATCAAAATCTTGAGGAGTAGGGTGGTGCCACATTGGGGATCCAATTTTACAAAGTTAGGGCCAGTGCTTATCCCCGGTTTTCTTGGTGCTAAGCGGATGAGAATCATTGACTCCCCCTGGATGGGACACCAGTCCATTGCAGGTTAACTCCCAGCCTACGCCGGTACCCAATTTCAGCTGGGTGGACTGAGACAATGAAGATAAAGTGCCTTGGCTAAGTGCACAACACACAACATCGAGTGACCACATCGGGGTTTGAACCAACGACCTTTAGGTTACTGGCCTTACGCCTATGACCACTGAGCCATGTGCTCCACAATTTTTTTTTTTAAGAAAACATTTTAATTATTCACAAAAACTGAAATGTTAAAATAATTATATGGTTTTACGTATATGCAAGCATTTTGACATATTGCTTATCATCTCAATTGTTTAGACTTTGGCCCCTGGACGATTTGTGGGCCTCAAAAGGGGTTCAGAGTTTAATGTAGGTTTACATCCCATATCTAAACAATTGGTTAGGATCTTTTTGAGAACTGCAATGCTCGACACATGTCATATGACTATAAAATAATCCTGTTAGAAAAGGGACTTGAGTATTAACATAAGAATATCCAGGGGGAAAATAGATTTTTATTTATACAGGATCTACATGTATTATACTGCATTGTCTAGATAGTTTGTATTATATGACTGCATTAAGCTGATTTTATCATGATACCTGTTGTTCTACAGGTAAGTGATTTGGCTCATGGGCCTCTTGTTTTGTTGGTAAAGTGCTAAAGTTGGAGGGAAGTGCATTCAAGTTTCTAGTTGCCAGTGACCCTCGTAAGTTACATCTTTTCTTGCATGTCATGATGTGTCTTCCTGACCTGGGCATGGAGAGGATAAGATGAAGACATTGTTTTTGTAATGCCTGTGTCAGTGGTAGGAAAAGAGTAAGGAGTTATTTTTTAAAGTTAATTTAACCAAGAGATACAGAAACGAGGTCATACAAAGACTGTAGATCTAATGATCAACATATCTTACTTGTATAGTGAAATGAATTTTTTATTGTACAGTAAGTGATTATGATTAAATGAAATATAGACTAAGTGTAAAATTTATCAAAGTCAAAAGTTCTCCTTTTTATTGTAGATAACTGATTGAATATGTCGAACCCTGAGTTTTCAGTCACTGGATTATCCATAAGTAGGGCCTCACAGGGGGTACCGAAAAACCAGCAGATCCAAGGAAACCAGAAAAAACCAGTTCAGTTCCAGATTTCTCCAGCCTCGACATGGACCAAAAATGACGACACTCGCAGAGTTCAGCTGGAAGTCACAGCGACTCCATTGGCAAAGCAAGCCGAACAAAAGGTCCAGTTCTGGTCTTCATTGGAGTCCTACTCGGCTCAGTCAGCTGTCAATCAAAATGAAGAGGGCGGAGATAATCAACAGGTGCTGCATGGAGATGAGAACTCAAATGTGGAGGGAGTGGCTCACTCAACTGATGTGTTATCGAGTTTGTCTGGGTCTGTTTTATACTCGGGGTGGCACAACTACTACGGCAACGCTTACTTCATGTATGTAGTTTGGTATATTATATTATTGACATATCCTAAGTATAAAAATTTCAATTTCCTCACTTTCAAGTTACAGAATATTACTGAAAATGTAGTCCTATCTCATCTTGGTTATTGTCATATGACTAGAGTTACAGGTTTATTATATCGGTCTCGCTTCTCTTTCCTCCTGTGGATTACTAGGCCAAAATAGCGCCTAACATTTAAATATGCGTAACCATATGTGACCTTAAATTGGAGGACCAATGAAAATTGATATTAAAAATCTTGGTTAATACCTATGTGTAAACAAACGAAACAACATAGGTAAGAGAAGCGAGACTGACCGTACCGTGTGTTTTCGACGATGGGTATTTTATTGCAGACAAAAAATGATTACATTATTATTTACGTCAATTAATTTTCAATATTTGGCTAGGGCTCTCTTACATGTATTACTGTCAAAAATCAAGTTTACACTTTTGATATAAATTAGGCCATTCCAAGTTTTTTTATGTTTAACGGTCGCGGACTGATTGGTTTTGAGATGTAAAAATTAAAAAAACCCACAATCATTTTTCATAAAATTAGATCGCTTTCACATGCCGGGCTTGGGATCACATTTTTAAATCAAATTGGAAATCAAATATTCATTATAACAACATTCAAAATGGAAACCATAGTGGTTATTTGTTATTTTTATATTTTTGTTACAAAATGAAGAAAATGCTTTAAAATATAATTATTATAAATTTAATTTTATTGAACCTTAAAGGTTGTGTATGTTTTCTATGGTTAGTGGGGTTTTTTTTCCTGATAGAAAGATAGGTTTTTGAGTTTTGGGTGGACGCTAAACAAAGAAAAAACTTGCAACGGCCTTATTGTAAACAGTTTAGATTATTCCTTTCTGCCTTTTGTTGTGTGGTCTCCTCCCCCAGGAGAATTATAATGAGCTCCCCACCCCAACAAGATTCCCTGACCCCCAAGAATCGGCTCATCAGTAATGCTTTATTTTCTATACATGCACATAATGCATTATTAGAAGTGAATTATGTAGAAATAACTACTTAGGTGTAGATTTCTTCTGTTGATTTATCTGCAGGGTACAATTATTTTAAAAATCATACAATAATTATCAAGAATAATTTGATTGTTTGCTGTAAGGCAATATCAGACATTCAAACATATTAGTATAATCTTCATTTCTTTTAAGGATATTCAAAATTTCAATTCAATGTTATTCACAAGATAATGTTTATAGACTGAATAACATTGTTACTGGACTCCTTTTTGTAGCTGCACTTTGTGGAGTTTTGATATTTTGCTCATTCTACATTACCGGTAGTATTTTTGAAGAAAGATTAATTATTGATCTTGATTTTGATGTACACTAGTCTCTCTAAATTTTTGCAAATTTACACCCCACAGAAATTTTCATTCTTTTCAATTTGTTTTATCATTTTCAACAGAGGCACCCACAGGTTTGACTCCAAGTCTGTCTGCTGTGACAATATCCAAGACATGTAATAATGGAGACATCAACAGAAACAGCCTTCCTGCTGCAGAGACAGACTCCAATAACAACTGCAACACTGCCGTCAACCATTCCCCGAAAGAAGCTCTTGACACGATCAGACAGTTCCTGGTTGCAAGTCAGCAACGAGTCGTCGTGTTGAAGAAAAACTTGGTAGACTATGGTGTGGATGATAGCAGTAACTCGTCAGATGAAGAACAAAATGCTGTATTGTCTGATGTCGCGTCGCCATGTCATGCTGGGGGAAAGAGGAAGGTAGAGGATAATGAGAGAAAGAAGGAGGAAGTAAAGATTAAAAGGAAGTGTATATAGGAAAAGGAAGTGGCAGCAAAAGTAGATTGTGAGGTAGAGGGGGTTAAAATGGTGGAAAGGAAAGACTCTGTTGTAAGTGTGTCGACTTGTTTCATTGGACAGATTGACACGAGATAGAGACAGCTTTAAATGTTCAAAGAATGTCAGAAACTTTTGAGAGCAAGCAGAAAATCAGGAGTAGATGTTAAAGAGGAATGCAAGATTTAAATAAAACAGAGTCAGTGTCTGGGTTTTTCTCCTTATCATAATTCACAGCCTAAATCCTCAGTCTCTGTAGTGAGTTCAAGTCCTAGAGTTGCCAATAGTAATTCTCCAGCCTATGAATCTACAAGGATAAACAATAAATCTGAAAGGTCCCTTAGATCCTTTGTATCGTTACTAAAGTCTAAAGGAATGTTGCAGTCAAAGTCATCAGGATCGAGCTGTGAAATCTTTCATAGATAGGTGTGAAAATACTCAAGAATTAGCTGGAAGTTATCTATATAATTCCACGTCTAATCAACTTGACAAAGTTCAAAGCAAAGTGGGCACTAAAACTGCAGATAAAGCAACACCCTCTAGGCATCCTTTTGGGGCTAGTTGTGGAAACTCCACGTATTATCCACCGATGGACCAACGAAAAAGTGAAATAAACTTTAAAGAAACACTTCCGGTTCATCAGTGCCCCGGAAAACCGTCCAATTATTAGAAACGTCGATCCAGGTCTGCAGAAATCTCAAGACTCCTTCAGTCTCTCTGGCGACACCACCAATGTAACGGGAGCCAGTTTAATGCCGAGTCGTCTGCGCTTCTATCACAATTCCAGACTAAGTTCCAGGGGGCATGTTGACGAAGCTATCTTAAGACTAGATTTATCTTAGGACATATCTTAGTCATAAGAGAGTTTCTTGAAGCCGTCCCAACTTACGACACCTCTTAAAAATCATCCTAACTTTAAGACATCCCAACAGCTGTCTTATCCTCAATAAACTCAACAGTAAACATGTAGATTGTGAACCATTATGTTTTAAAATAAGAGGAACCGATACATTCACTATATCATAGTACTTTGGGATATAAACAAGCACACAAACAATTAGATGTACATGTATTTTGGATGGTTTCGGAAGATACAGCATTGATGGATTCACTGAATATACCCACCTTTACATTTTTTCTTTTGATTTATTTGAATCTACAATATTATGAAAATAAATATGAATGAATCATTGGGGAAATTTTTATTTTTTGGGGGGAGGGGGCGACAAATAATATTTGACAGTATTAAATTTGATTGTCGGGAAGGAGGGGCGGGGTTTCGAGGCCTTTCTTTAGTAACTTTACTATGTGATTTTATTTGGTTGATTTGCCCCCCCCCCACCCCCCCCCCAAAAAAAAACAACAACAAAAAACACGCATGGCTTATGTTACAAACATTGAGTGCAAAATCCATTTGCTAAATTTCCAGAAAATGTGTCCTCTAATATTAACATGTAGATCTAAATAATCCTTTTGCAATTTTGCAAATTTTATTAATTTAAAGAAAATATTATGCGGCGAAATATATCTGATCGAAAATATTGATAGTTCCAAATAATCTTATTGTGTGAGAAAAAAGTACACGCAATGAAAAAGTGATAAATATTATGACATGTACATGAATTTATATGTACATGTATATGCATGTACACACCATAGTCTTCATTTACTTTGGTAAGACATGCATAAACCATCTTAAGACATGTCTTAGAGTGGTCATAAGATATGTCTTAAGACATATCCTAGGACATGTATTAAGATACTTTCATGAACATGGCCACTGTATCTTAGGTGGATGCAAAAAAATGCCACATTCGCATTAATTAATATCCGGTACAGTGCTACTAGATAGTGTCATTGAACTTACAATGAAATGTGTTTTCCTTTCTATTTTAGATTATCATCGAGGCTACTAAAGGATCATATTACACTGGCGATACTGTGAGCATGGTCACGATTTTGGTCAAAAATAATATTTCCGATTTTAATGTTTACAAAGCTTCGAAAATGACTTTTTAATGGGTGATAAAAATTGTATTCGCATTCGTTGAGTTATAAGCAAATTACAGAGCTTACAGTTCTTTGATATGTAAGCAAAGCTTTTGTTTACATTTTGAATGTTGCAGTGAAAATTCTAAACTGACTCTAAAATTTCATTTGATCATTAGAAATGTGATCATTAAGCATTGTTAATAATAAAAACAGAAAAATAAAATTTGACCAAAATCGTGACCATGCCCCTTTAAGACGTTATTGCTCTCATAAGCCATGTGACCCAGGGATCTTTTGTTTTTAAATAAACATTTTCTAATAGAAGATTCACATTCATACTTTATTTACTTTTCATGTTTATGACATACAATATGATTTACATATGATTTAATAATTGATTTTCATGTATACAATATAGTAAGTGCAATTTTATATTCCCATTTGTAAAATAAAGTCATCGCTAAAATATTTGAGTCCTGGTAAAATATAATAACTCCTCAATGGTTTATTTCCTTACAGCAATGTTGTTAAATAAACATGAAGGCCCAAAGTTTTACTTAGTTACATATTATATTTCATTATGTAAACTCAAGATCATCATCTCTCGCATAAAGGTCACGTAACTGAAATTTTCTCGATCTGTTTAAATAATCAATATTTTGATTTTCAGGTGGTAAAAGCAAAATTAGAAATATTTTTAAAGACATTTTTAAAGAGGCTGGGTTTTTTTTTTTTTAGAAATTGTTAAGCACAATGTACTTAATTAATCTTGTATAAAACGCATGTTTTGGTTCACACGATTGATCACGCAATGTTTTTCGCAATATTTGTGACGTTAGTAAAGATGTAAACTGAAACAAGTGTAAACTTGTATTTTTATTTTTCAATAAAAAGCGCGTTAAAATCACGGATTACATTGCCGTGGTTTAGGTAGAGTTTTAATCATTGATTTACAATTACTTATACTACCTACAATGAATTTTCTCAGATATTCATTAAATTTTAACGAGAAAATTGGGGGATTAGACCTGTCATTAACCCCCTACAAAGAAGAGTTTAATGACGATATGGGTGATCAATCAGACGTTTTACAGAAGGCAATTAATTTTTAAAGTAATATTACTATAATCTCAATCATACCGATATGAGATTTAAGATTATGGCAAAAAAGAATTGATTTTAGAAACCAATGCATTTTCTTTTTTAAAATATCGTAGTTTAATCTTGAGGAAATCAGTCCGTACCAAATTAAGTGCATATATATTGTATGTATTCCTCTGCTGGCTGATGTCACAGTGTTCTGAAAGGCTTTCATCCCGTAACTTTTTCAGGTCAATGATATAGAGAAATAAACAAAAATCATTAAGTCGTGATTACATTTCCTGGTTTCGGTTAGCGATCTCTTTTGTGACATTGATACCAAGATTGGAATTTAACCATGACGTCATCCGAACATGGAGACACGTGTATCAAGTATTCAGATCTATCGTGTAGCGAGAAGATAACTTGTGTCATATTTCGAGATAGATTCTATAGTCGTGATCATCGACTTGTAAATTATTCATCATACACGTGCCTTAAATTCTCGATACAAAAATTATCTTATAACGATTAGTTAGTTTGTTAACCATGGCGCGGGAAGTTATACTGTTATTGTTCTCCATATTTTACGGAACGGAACAATGTGAGAATTTCAGGTATACGAAAGACGTTTCTGCTCCGAAACCCATTCAAATCATCACTAATGTATCAACGGAGTTTCTAAACTATCTCAGCGTTGCGTGCATCACAAACTGTATGTATAACACTCAATGTAACGCCATAGACGTCTGCGGGACGTATTGCCGCCTGATTCGAGGCTGGGACTCCTTGTATACCGAACAGAACGCGGCCACGACCTGCCAACGATTCCAAATCGTAAGGATATTCTATTTATTAACCAGGGTAGGGGGCTCATGTCGTTTATACAATTAGATGAATACATGTATAGTGTATTCTGTTTAGAGAAGAGGAGAGGCCACTCGTTCATAGAGAATATATTTTTTTATTTGTTTGTTCTTCGGGGAGTTTATTTAGAGAATTATTTTTTTTTTTTTGGTTCCTTTTTATTGCAAGCTTAATTCCTGGTCCGATTTCTGACATATCAAAATTTCAAAGGTATTTTCGATTTAATATCCTTAAAATCAAGTTGTAAGGAAACTAAAAGAGCGTATTTTTTCCTTTCTTACAATTGTACAACTTGGTATAGAAATAGAAATCAAAGTTTACAATCTAACAAGGACCATATTTGTTGCGGAACACAGGCCTAGGAAAACATCACAATTTTATGTAATTTAAAATATCTGTAGATTTAAGAACTTAATGTTCATTTCTTTTAAACAATAACAATAATGCATTATTTTTCAGCTAAAGATAACCTATACTAAGAGACTTGGTTTTCAGAATGTGTATTTCAAATATTTCCAAACAATTACAAATGTTATTAGTTATTTAATTGTTTAATCAATTAAACATTTTTGTAAAAAATGACAAAACCGGATCTTTTTCAAGGATCAATATATTAGCTTTTCTATTTATAAAGACTTCATAATACACATGTAGAGATTAGAAATTATATTTCGATATTGGAAACAGGAAAATAATCAAAATAGACATTTAAGAAAATTAGAGAAAATGCTCGAACTTGGGAAAATATACGTTAACCTCACGTGAATTTATTTATTCTGTTCTAGGAATGTGCAGCGGGGCAGTTTTACGACCGTGTATTGGAGACCTGCGTAGCTCACGGTGTGTAGCATATTTTCTTTTATCACATGTTTAGCTCAATATACGGTGGATATCACTCATGTAATGTATTTTTGATGTAACACTGTGATGAAGTCACAATGGATTTTTACGTAGATTTATGTTGCAATGACGTTATAGTCTGTTCCAAGATATTTTTATATATATTTTCTTAAATTATTCGATATTTATAAAATACCTCTAGGTTCAGACGATGTTCATTCAATAGTATGAACAAATCCCAAGATTTTCCCTTTGAAACGCCACCTCTAGCTTGTCTCAATACACGACTGAAAATAAAAAGTCTACGGGAATTTTCCATTGCTAAAGAGATGAAAGTACCCGGATGATAACGTTAAAAAAATTGTGCGAGGTATTCCGAGTGACTTCCGAATGGACAAAAGATGTCAACATTCCCCATTATAAATTTCCGTAGGAAATCTGTTTTCGTTACTGTGAATTTTTTCGAGGGAATAATGTATGAAGTTACCTAGGAAATTTTCCCTTTCATCAATTTCTATTGCACTTCTTTCACAGGTATGTGTATTTTTATTAAAAATCGTCCAAATGTGGAGCATAAATATCTTGGGACAGACTATAGAAGTTGTGCATGTTCGTAACCCACCATCTGATGGCTAAAAAAAAATAGTTGTTTAAATAGCAGTTTATAAAACAGCGTTAACTGTTCCAACCCATTTTATGTAAGTATAATTTTGGTAGCTATTGAATTCATGCCTTATAATTTAATTTTCTGCTATTAATCGTGTATAAAAAGGTCATTTGACCTTTAAAATAACAATACATTGTACATAATTTTAAAGTAACTTTCGGGCGGATTGATCGTTTTAGACGTTAGACTTACTGGAACATTCTTAATACGATATAAACTAATCTTTAGCCAATCAGATGGTGCATTACAAACAAAATTAAATTATTATCCGATAAAATAGGAATCAACACATTATAACATGATTAAAACATGTGATTAAAATATTCTCTCATGGTTTGTGATGGTATGATTTTTATCCAACTCGTTGAGTGATTTCTATGTGCAACGTGAAAGTGATCGTGAAAATGCAAAAAAAAAAAACAGACTATTACGAAATTTACCAGATATACAGTATATGTCGTATATATAAGCCGACAATATTTACACTCGTCCAAATCTTGTTATTAATCACTTTTACGACACACTCATATTAAATGTTACACAATTTCTGTGTTGAAGAATACTGTGACTTTGAGGCTGATCCCGAGGCTTCGTGTTTTCTGACAGAGGATCAAGCGGATTTAAAAAAAACAAATTTATTGGTTTTTATTTACATATTCCATATGTTTCAGTAATGAATATCATAAATGAATATTATAATTATAATAAAACATATATAACAGACCACACATATTTATTTGTTTTCCTGTTTATAAGGATATCCCACTTAACATAGTTGAAATATATTAGCAACTTATCTTTCATGTATAACAGAATACAACTATTATTTTGGGAGTTCGTCTTTAATGATGAAGAATACGCATCCCTATTAATTTAACAAATGCCCCAAGACAGCAACAGAAGAGAACTTAACGATTACTAGTATTTTTTTTCAGGGCCCGACAAACACTGGCACTACTGGACCTACTGGACCAAGTGCAGCCAGATTTGGGAGTTATTACAAATACATGGACTCTGCTACAATGAAGCGTAACGAAGTGGTTACACTGGTTAGTTCCAAGGCCTTCACAGGTGTGTGCACTGCATGCAGGGAAATGGGGAGTGTTAAACGCGTGTTACTTGTATTACTTTATTGCGTGAAGAATTTCCCTTTTAATATAGACCCCCCTTTAGGTTTTCAAGGATTGTAATGTACACAATTATCTACTGTGTTCCACGTTTAATTGACTTATACGATCACATTTCTGAAATACAATCATATGTGTCCTGTTTTATTGATAAGTACACGAGTTTCAAACAAACTATGTACATATAGATTTTTATATTGCATTGCAACGAACAATATCATTTATTTTCATTAGTTTTATAATCCACGGCTTATACTAGATTATTGTATTTTGATAAATTACAAACTGTACTATTATACATGTAATTCATTCCTTCAAAGCCAAATTAAAACATTTCTTATCATATTGAACATATCGACAATAAATCAATGAAGTATTAAGAACAGGTTTGCTGAAGGTTTCGATCGATCGATAAACTAGTGTCGTACAAATGGATCTTGTAGATTTCAGTTTCAATAGAGCTGTGAATCACTATTGGTTTTCTTAAGAAATTGATGAAAATACTCGATTGATATACATTTGAAAACATCTTGCAGCACGATCATATTGCCTGACATTCTACTATCACATGTTCGGGAGCCAAATGGGTGATCTGACGGTTTTCACACAGAACGGAACTCAGTCAGCGGTGACTAAATGGACCGAGAACACAGACCGGGGCGACATTTGGATTCAAGTTCCTGGAATCGACCTCAAACTCGATCCTCAAACTAAGGTACACCCATTATATATATACATGTATAAATATGAATAAAATCTATTCCGTGTTTCTGAATTTCCTCTGTTATGAAACTCATGAGTACATTTTTTAGGTGCTAGGTACTTTTGGATTTCAGATTTTGATCACGGCTAAGAAAAATGGAAATGCGGCCGACATTGCGGTAGATCTGTTTGAGCTGTGGCCATACCCCTGTTAATAGAGGCACATTGACTGAATATCGTTAAAATTGGTAATTGGTCACCAAGACCTTCAAAGATGTTATTTTGTTGTTAACATTGCTGTTGTTGACTTACTTGACTTAATCCACTGCGTCCGATGATGGACATAGGGCGCCTACAGTGTCTTTACATCTTGTTCTGCTGTTGTTGTTGTTTTGTTTTTTTTCAATAGTACAAAATTGATATTTTTAAAAAAGGAGAGAGAGAGAGAGAGAGAGAGAGAGAGAGAGAGAGAGAGAGAGAGAGAGCCAGATAAAAGAGAAAAAAACAAATCACCACTATTTTAAAAATTTTACTTTTTTTTCATCTTCCACATATAAAGGTTACAACGGTGTTTTTGATATTACCTCCTCACAGTATGATTTTAAATAATTATTGTCTGTTGGATAAGATGTTCGATTGTTTTTTTTAACATTGAATTTTCACGATGTATTTCTGATCTGGTTAGCTAAATAAACATTAACAAATTAACAAATAAAACATATCAATATATCTTTTGGTCCTTTCTTATCACGTTTTTTGTTTTGCAGTAAACGTATCTAGTTTTGACGAATATAAAATAAATAGTAAAGGAAGAACAAGAGTGAGTAAAGGGTTTTGCTTGTAAATCTGGGAAATGTGGTTTTAAGATTTACTGCCTACTAAGTATACGTTCTTGATCAATAAAAAGAAATTGAGAACATCATCCAAATTTCATTTATATTACTGCAAAATTAAAGACATCTGTCCTAATGATTAAGAGGAATCTGACTGGAGGCAAAAAATCACAATTGGTAATAAGTAATTTAAATATTGTGGTAGTACAGCTGTAGGTACATTTAAATTGGTCTGAATCAAGGAAGTAGGCAGTGTCTGCGCTTGAAAAGGGATGCATATCTTTAATGCATCGACTATAAAAGAGCGGTGTGCAAACTGAATCTTTATAGATTATGTTTTCATAGCTGTAACTAGAAATAAAATACATGTTACATGTACGAATGTGAAAAGCATTGCCCTCTTGTACATAATATGTAATCACACATGTACATGTACGTAAGAATGTTACATGTAATGGTATAAACACATGTTTATGTGTACGAAAATAAAAACGTGATTTTAAAATATAACGGCGTCTTTAGATAATTTTCATCCCGCCTTTTGTTTGTGTTGTTTCAAATGAGGAAAAAGAAATCAGTTCCAATACATTTCATCGACTGTTGTATAGGATGAATGTTCAAACGCTTTTTTGAAATATGAAAATCTTACTTGAAAGCAAATACTGTAGCTAAATAATTAATTTTTATGTGACATCCCCTGTGTATCCCCTGGGTATCTTATTTCAGAAATGTCGATGTAATGTTTGAGAAAAATGATAGCAATTTTCCAAAAGAATGTTAAGTTTAAAATAAAAATTACGTACACGTTAACCAAACCATATTGATTTCCATGTATATACTTTACTTTGTATGAAAACCAGAGATATACAGACATACCATATAGTCATATATAGCAGAGAGACAAAGAGAGAGAGAGAGAGAGAGAGAGAGAGAGAGAGAGAGAGAGAGAGAGAGAGAGAGAGGGGGGAGACAGAGGGGGGACGCTAAATGTTGCATGGTGAGAAGAGAAAATGAAATTGAGAAAGAGATTTAAAATAAAATTATCGATTATCATCTCGAATTTAAAGATAGACAGAGCTTTCATATTCTGAAATCAAGTTTTGCGTTTGAATAATTTATAAATAAGAAATGAATAAATCCTACTCCGAAACGTGTATTAACACATCTAGACCGTATCATAGGTGATCCAGGGATTTTGTGCAAGGTTGCGTTACATGCTGTTTAACATTCGAAAATCATTACTTTATTTGCATTGTCGAAACCATCAATATGTGTACGTTGTACTTGATCTCAAGTGTGATGCCCTTTGAACTGAGCAATCCGGGTTTGGTTGATCTGATCACCACCACACTATCATGTACATGTAAATATTATAAATAAAAATATTAATCTGACAAGTATATTGTAATTTGTACTGATGTCGTTCAATGACATAATATTCATGTCGTTCAGAGTGTCAGCTTAAGTCAATCGATATAATTATATCGGTATGAAAGGGATTACAGAATTCTAGTAGACATTATCAAACTGAAACAATGTCTTGTTAAATTTTCAAAACTCAGTCAGAAAAAAAATGACTACGCATATTTGACTTTGTTTTCAGTGAAGTGTTATCTATACTATGTGTATGCTGATGTAAATTGCCTTAGTGCGACGAATAAGAAACAGAGAAAAAACCCAAGTAAATTTTTTTTAAAATTATTCCTTCCCAGAGCTGTAAATTAGGCATAATATCGATTTTATAACGATAATTTGAGATCGTAATTTAGAACAAATTGATACAAATTGATTTACCTTCAAATAGTGTCATATATCTTACATGTATACCTCCAGCTGCGCATATAAATTTTAGAGAGATCACTTCTCCAATCATTATTTTGTTACGCGCTAATTAATGTATAATAAAAAATAGAATCAATTCTAATAAACACAATTCAAACAGAACTTACATATAGTTAGAAATTTTGTTTTCGATGACTAAAAAATCCTATGAAGTAGTACATGTAAATTAAAACGAGCAAATTCTAATGTTTAGAATTGTATTCTACGACCCCCCCCCCAAAAAAAAATGCCCTCTCTTTAGCCCATTTTATTTAGAAAAGTATTTCCAAGATTACCAACATAAAGAAGGTTAACTATGCAGTATAGTTTTTGGTTTTGGTAGAGGGATTATCCGTATTTGTCATATGTCCAAGGTTGGTCTCAACATTGCCTAATATTAAGAACATACAAGGCATATATATATATATATATATATATATATATATATATATATATATATATATATATATATATATATATATAAGTCAAGTAGAACACTCATGTCATCTTTTCAAAAGTTGACATTACCTTAATCATTTTCATTTGTATCAAATAGGTTTCAAAATTGGATGGCATTGGTCACGCATCGGAAATGTATACTTGTTGTAAAAGTATAACCGCGTAGATTTGTACGGTGCTAGGGTATTCTTCTGGAACTGCAGCCGCCGTGTGCAGTACGAACGGGGTGAGGGAATGTTGGCGTAAAGGGTACAAGGTAAAAGGTTGAGGCGCGCTGCGGGCCGTAAGGTAAAAACGAAGGGTAGGAGTGCCGTATTCCCGAATGTCCACCAAAATACAGTTCCAAAGAAATAAACAGGCAATTGATGCAGGATTCCGTATTTATTGGACGAGACTCAACGATGGCAGCATTACAACAATTTAACAGGCAGACATGTTACAAACAAGTCGGATATGGCCAGTATTGGCCTCCGGACTCAAGACTCTGGGTGAGTCGGACGACTGGCCGAGGCTGGCCGCCGTATTCCAGACTGCCAATTGACAATTTTACATGACTATATAAAAGAATCTGAACAATAAGTACAAATTGACAAGTGGTGACATAAGTAAGCTGAGTGAAAAATTGACAGATATAAAATAATTAAATAAACTCAATGAGTCTTTAATGTCCTAGACATGAAAAACAGTTAATTGCACGATGTTGTTTTAACAGATTAGCAGTCCTTGAGACATGGCACTCTGTATCTTTAAATTTACATAGAGTCCGAAAAGTGTGAATCACTAATTGAATAAGTAACTCTGTACAAAATAAACTGTGAGAAAATATTACAAATAGAACTGAATTTAAAAAGTAAAGTCCAAAATAAAGTTATAATTATTCAGTGAATTTTGCACGGTAATAAAAGCTCGGCATTCGCGATTTTACATTCTCTATTCTCGCGATTTAATACAAAACATCGGACTCGAGAAATAAAGAACTTGCGTAAATTAAGAAATCTAAAGCATATGTAAGTCCCCTAGGCCTCCCGGTGAAACTGGGGAAGTGGGTATATTTTACATTTATTGCATGATGGTGGTGATGAAGATCTCGCTGGAGATTTCAATAGGGGAAAGAATCTTGAAGTTCATATCTCCCGAACGTTTATGCAATAAATTGTTTATTATGCCGAATGAAAAGCACGTGTAATAATACAGAAAAAATTGAGTTCTAATCGTTTTTCAACTCATGTTTAGCAAAAAGTATCGTAAATGTTTACCGATTTCTTTCTATGTTAGTTTCTTAATTTTTTAAAATTCAAATTACATGTGATCAGTTTTCTGATAAAAAAAAACGATGAAAAGCATTGATATATTACAATAATATTTTAGAACTAATCCTTTAATTACATCGTAAGCTCATCCTTGGGAATTTTCATACGAATAAGATTTCACGTGGCTTCCGAAGGGGTAATATGTGAGGTGAGATGAAAACTATGGCGACGACAGAGAAATATAAGTTGTATTGCCCTGACACGTGATCGTCTAGAAAAAATCAGATAACGCGTTTTATTATATGATTGATTAATTCCTAGCTCTCTGATTGGCTCATATCCAACTATCTCGAAAAAAACGAATTATATTATTATTTATTTAATTATATTCACCTGCACGTGACCTAGGAGGTCAATATAACATTTGATTTTCTCTACATTGGACTAAAAATAGATCGTCCAAATCGTGAAAATAATGATAATATATTTAAACAACGTACAAATTGTTCCAGAAATATATCTTAATGACTTTAATTATTTTCTTCAGCTGATGTTGAACGCAATTATTCAGGATAAACAAAATGATGCCGCACTGAGACGAGTAGATAGATAGAACAAATTAATGGAGAGTCTGCATCGTCGGTCACTGAAGCGACAGACCAACAAGAAACTTGCCCACTTAATGGAGCTGTTTGATATGCTGCAATAGTCTCACGTTTATGTTAACTATTTTTATAATGTTAAAATAATTATGAATAAATTTCTCTTTTTTTAAAGTTGAATTTTGTTTATTTTATTTTTGATGTTTTTTTTTAGGTTGGTTTTTATGAATAAATTGTTTTTTTTTTTAGGGTTTTTTTTTAAGGGTTTAGTTTTTTTTTTTACATTATTCCATGTTTGTAAGATTAAACGATTTTGGATTTTAAGAGCACTTAAAAAAAAGATGAAGAAAAACTATAGGTACTAAGTAAATCATTTATAATATTTAATGACGTGTGACAGTGTATATCGTTTACGATGAAGTACATGTGTATATACATTTACCTGAATATGAATACCTGGCTCATTCAACCTATATATATTTTTCAACACTTAAAGTTAACGATCCCCGATCATCAGCCATGTTCGTTAACTCGAGATTATCCGGATTTTTCTTTATTTGTACCATAAATTTTCCTTATATATATATATATATAATTTTTAATTATTCCTCTAGTGTTAATATTATATTGTACGATCAGTTAGTCAACAAAATGCTTTGCATGAATGGCTTAGTGTATCCCCTAAAATCTATAGATAGGTATACAATTCGAACCACCGATGCAACTGTTCAATATTTTTTTATTTGATCCCAAGTTGTATAATCCATCGTGGGCAAACCAATAACTTTGTAAAATGCATGGATATCATCATTAAAATTCTTATTAATTCATTTTATTGATAAAGTTTGACAAATAAATTATTATAACATTTTTATGATGAAAACAAAATTAGTTTGAGGCTGATTGTCGGAGAAACTTAAATAATAGAATAATGATCTTTAATCTTTACATCCACTGAGAATTTTCTCCTCTATTTATTAATTTAGCAAATTAAGAAATTGACAAGGCTGAAATCTACACGTTTTTTCAGTCGGTCGAAACTTTCAGCAATGTAAAAAAAAAAAAATAATCACGGACTGCACGAAATAAATCTTGACGATGACATGTCAGAATATTTTAACCCAATTCCCATCTAACAACAATAATGATTGGACATTTCTTCTATCTACATTGTACTTTTGTACAATAAAACAATAGTATACATGTAGGTACTTTTACTTACTTTTCATGACTAATTCAATAATTATTTCAAAGATGTACTTTGTAAATATAAACAATAAAATGTTTCCTTTGATGAATCATTGGGGGGGGGGGGGCTATATGAATGCACGGAGCGATTATTACAGACACAAATTACATACCCCTCTAACGCGAATCACAAAAGAAAGAGTTTTATTGTTTAATTTGAGTACATTTGAGAAGAAAGAGGAATTCGTCCTCGATTTTGGTCATGTTGCAGAATTTGCAAGTACGTCCAAAGGTTGAACCCAAAATATATTGGTATCTCTCCGCAGCGGTAGTACTGTAGTCCCAGATAGCAGGACGTCATTGGACCTTTGTTGGGCCAACAATGCTCCTTATGTTGGGCCACCGTATGCATTTAACATTGGGCCAGCGGCAATTTGCTCATCGGCCCTTAATCAGACCAACTTGTTGGCTTATTGTTGGGCCAACGTAACAGACAATATTGGGCCATTGTTGGGCCACTGTATTCTTTTAATATTGGGCAAACGTCACTTTTGTACGGTTGGGCCATTGTAAGCAATTAACATTGGGCCAACGGCAATTTGCTCATCGGCCCTTAATCGGACCAACTTGATGTCTTATCGTTGGGCCAATGAAACGAACAATATTGGGCCATTGTTGGGCCACTGTATTCTTTCAATATTAGACAAAAAATACCTGAGCAAAAAGAAAAGAGTAAAATATAATTAAATTTTAACATATTTTATTGCTCATGAGTGCACTTCATGAAGAAAACATTTATAAAAAAAAACACATGTAGTAATACATGTATGGTTTTATCCCTGCTCTGTTGTGAATGCACAAGTTCAGTAAACTTAAGATATCAATAAGCAAGTCTAAAAAAAACAAAGAGGGTAACACCACAGGTATGCCATAGTATTTTTCAAAAAATTCAAAATTATGCACTGCCACTTTCCATCTGCTCCCTCTCCCGAGTCTCATTCTCCCTTCTTTTCTTCTCTGCGGTAGTGCCCGTTACTTCATTTCCCCTTTTCCCATTGATATTGTTCTCAATGTCCTTTGTTTATAGAATCAGCCGTTGCTATGTTTTTTCGAACAATCTCTAAAACTGTAGTATTTAGTATTTAAAAACATTTGTTACTTTTCTCAGTAAAGAGTAAACATACATTACGATTAAATTTATAAGTACATGTACATCACTATATGTTTAATAAGCTTTCAAATAAGAATTTAACAAGAATAACAAGTCATTGAGTTTACATCATTCTTACTAAAGTAAAGATGTTTATACTAAAATAACAGGTAAATGACCTTTTAAATTCTACTTACTTTCAATTACTGTCCTTTAAGACAATCCTTGGAAGAAAAGTTTTTCCCTTTCCCATACATACTTGCGATTAAAATGCAGATATGCAAAGTATCGGTCTCAATATTCTCATGTCAAATGAAAAATGGCGCAGGTATATTACGAAAAGTAGCCCGGGTGTTGTTTACCCATGATGCTTAGCCAGATTCATGACATTGGGCCAACCCAGGGCCGATGTTAACCCCGCAACAAATACTCTCTCTAACTACAATAGTTTTATGATATTATGCCAACAGTTAGCCCAACATTGGCCCCATAATACATAACCAACTATCAATATTTCATGTTGGACCACCGTTGGCCCAATAAAGATAACCCAACGGCGATAATACAACCATATTGTGAGATTGGGCCAACGATGTGCTGCTATCTGGGGTAACACTCTACTACATGTACATTATAATTCTAGCTTCATGGATATGTAACTTCGGGTATAATATTTGAGAATTAAGTTAAAATGATTGTACATTAAACTTTTGAAGTTATAAATGTGATCACCAATTCAAGGACCTTGCTATTATACGCAGAAGGAAAAAAGGCATCTCCTTGCAGTCCTCGATTGAAACCGAGGCTTTCACGCGGTTATAAATCAAAATATGCTGTTTTGCACGTGTGCCAGACTGTCACACAAATTAATTCGACTTGTGTTGCAAAGTCAATATATGAAAAATCTATACTGATTTTAACAAAACCCTATATGAGGTATTGAACAGGCTAGGATTCCATGGGATTTTTTACGTGTACACATATTTATACAATAAATATTTCTTCAGTGTCGTCTGAAGCAAATTAAAAGTTAAGGAGGGGGGCTTATTGAAGCAAAACGCGGTTTTAGAACACACGCTCCCTCAATGATGCATGGAGAGAATCACACGTGACTGACTGACAATAGAGGGGGTGGGGGTAGGTACTAGACATATCCGAAATATTGATAGGCAAAAAATATTTAAAAGGAATAACCATTGTTATGATGCTACTTTTCAGGTTAATTTTTAAAAGTCTTGAAATTTGAATCAGTGGTAAAATCCAGATTTGAAGAGGGCAGTTGTAGACAGGGGATATGCGTGTCTCAAGGCGGCCCCCGGTTAGATCAGGGCGAAACTCGGGGTGGGGGGGGGGCGGCTGGGGGCGAAGCCGACAGAAGCTCTTGTATTCTAGAGATTTAGTAAGCTAATAATGAAGTCTTCAAAATTAGATTGTTGTGATAGTGATATTTCGTCTTTTGATCTTTTTTTTTTTTCTCAACCATTTTTTATGAAAATTATATTAAAACAGGTGAAAAGGAAGAATCTGTTTTATTTGTTTAGTGATCAGTGCGTATTAAAGCTAATGGGTTAATATTTGTTTTATCAAGATGTCACTTTTTAAAATTATATTCGGTAAACATGCTCATTACTTCAATCATTGTTATATAACATCATTCAAAATCACACGTACTGCAAGCCGTTTTAATAGCTGTTCATTGTTAAGATTAAGTTGACAATACAATGTAGCTATTTCACTTCGTTACTTCAATGAAGTATATGTAATTCAATGCACACTGTACATACATGTTCATGTACCAGTAACTGTACACTATCACAGAGTTGTTGTTACATTGTCTCACAACATACACACAGTACATTATTATTGTATGGATATATAATGATCACTGTAGATACTTGTACACTGTCACTGTGTTGGTTAGGTGTTGTCCCACCCAGAGATTGTTCTCATCATCCACACACACACTAAGGGGATACTTTACCCCTTGTTGTGATGTGAGTAGTAGAGACAAGAACTGACCGTCCTGATCCAGGAGATGAACTGTTTTACTGATACCATCACACACCAGGATGTGACCGAGTACATCAGTGCATATTCCATAGGGACCAAACCCTGACCCCTGACCTGTGTAGGAGAACCTGTGTTGTCCTGATTTATCCACCACCACTACAGCATGTTTGTCATAGTCTGATACACAGACATCACCATTGATGTTTTCTGTGATGTAGTGTGGATCACTATACAGTCCCTGTCCTTTGTTGTCTCTCTGTATGTTCTGTATTTCTGTCCCTGTCTTGTTGTACCTGGTGACTTTAGAGTGTTCTCCATTCTTCCACATCCCCACCAGTAGGTCCCCGTTGATGTGGGAGGAGTGTATACTGATTGGTTCCCAGTCTCGTGTTTTAATTAATTCAGTTATTGTATTACTCAGTGTTATCCTATTGATGACTTTGTTGTATCTGTCTGTATAGATCAGATCCCCGTCCTGTGTGACTGTGTGGTAGCCATATCCATCACTGGTTTGTATCTTCTGTAGCTGATTCCTCTGTAGATCGGTTTGGACAAGGTTACCATTACCATCACTGACCCAGAGTCTGCCTGATTTACCCAGTGATATATGATATACACCATCAACACCTGGTACTGTGTACTCCCTGACCTTGGTGACAGAGGAAGACAGAGACAGTGTTTGTTTCACGTCAGATTTCTCTCTGTCTTGTTTTGTCTGTTTTCCTGTAGGTTTGAAATGTGTAGAGGCAGTCTTCATGGGTTTTATTTTTCTGTTCTCTGGTTTAGTGTTAGGAACAGTTATTCTACCCAGTAGTTTAGCGACTTCTTCCTTGCTGCATTGACCAGCAGTAAATACGGGTGGGACTGGTTTGGATGTCTCTGGTATGGGTCGAATTATCAGGCTTTTTGATTTGAGAGAAAATGTCAAATTTTCTATGTTTGAAGGAGATAGGTAGCCATAAAATGTTTTGATTAAATCATTGAGAGAGTTGATGTAATCATCTATTTCTTGGTTTTGGCCGCTTAATGTTTGTAATAATGACTGTTCTATTTTGTCGACTTGTTTTATTTTATCTGATGTGACTGTGTCTACCATCTTTTTCACAGCCTCAGCTTCAGCCTTCATGGATGTTCTTATACCGTCCATGATCTTCCTCATTTCTGTGACATCTACAGCAATTTCTTTTTTCAAGTCTTGAGAAACTGGCTCAAAATAGTTTCGAATTTTGTCAATTTCCTCTTGATATTGCGATACTTTTTCAGCAAAAGCCATTTCTAGATCAGTAAAAACGTGGCCGCGATGTTCTTTTGTGGCTGTGCATTTAGAACATAGGGGAATCTGGCATTCCTCACAGAGAAGATCTATGTCTTTTGTTGGGTGGATCTTGCATTTCTCTACAGGAATTTGACGTTTGCGTTGTTTATAAGGAACCACTTCGTGTTTCTTGGTTTTCTTATTCTTCTGATGTTCATCTCTGCATTGTTCACACATTGGTTGGTGACAGTCATTGCAGTAAAACTGGCAGTTCTTCTCACAGTCTTCAGTGCCACACACCAAATAATGCTGGGCGTCGGGTGGTATTTGGGATTCAGATAAAGCCATCTGAAATGAGAAAAGTGTGATCAAAAATTATTAAGATCTCTGAATTTAAGACCACCCCCCCCCCCCACACACACACACATACATATAGGCACAAATCGATATATAAATTCTTCAGCAGATGGGCATTATGACATAAACAGTGCAGTAACTTTGAGGTACATGTAGAAGCAGGTTATTTGTGCATTCCTTATTATCAACTTATCTATCTTAGTTATGTACGTGGTCGAATCCGGGTGTATTTTTGTATGTACATGAAATCATGCGCGACCCCCCCCCCCCTTGAAAATGAAATTTTTTTAAATTTACATAGTAAAATAATCGCTAATATGCCTCGGACCCCCCCCTAGAAAAACACATTTACCCTTCGGACCTACCCCCCCCCCTGGAAAAAAAATCTGGATCCGCGCAAGTTCAATGTATATATCTAATATTATAATAGTGAGCAGAAAATATAATGCCGGTATATCATAAGGTAAATAGCGTCCCTTTACAAATGAATTATTTGCTTCATTACATCAATAACTGTTATAGACTGGTCTGTTTATCAGGATGTGCAAAACAAATGGAAGAATAAAATTGTATATCTGACCATGGCATTACATGTGTATTGTATACAACTACTACTTTCGATTTAGTAAAATGAAAATATACAATAAACTATTAATTTCGAACTGAATCTAATATTACACAACGAAACATTACAACTTTTGAACCGTCATGGGAAATAGATGTTATGATTTTTCTATTGTATTAAACAAATTATTATTCTAACTTACCGTTAGTTCTGTAGCAAGGTAACCTGATTACGCCCTGAGATTAGGGTGAGAAAATACGAGACTTGTGTAATTTACTTCCTGGTTGAGCTAAAATTAGATTTAAACCTTCTGGCCTACTTTACTTTTATAGAGAGCTACCTATGTGATATGGGTACACAACCCCCTTCTCTTTACTCGTACAGACGAGTGTAAGAAGGTGGGGTGGTTTTAATCAGACTGTGTACGAGTTACTTTTTTAATTTAATAAAATGAATCCGATTCTGACTTTTGGTTCTCCCTTTTTGTGAATCATCAGTGATCTGTATAATAAGTAAAGTAACTAAGTTTGCAGGTAAACCAAGTGTAAGTAATAATTTTAAAAATATGGGAAAAAAAATCAAAATATTGTTCTGTATATGCAAGTCAGTAACCATCTATAAATATAACTAAAGGTACACGTATATACTGGTGTCTCTGCAAATGAATATTACATTATGTAATACCAGAGTTGCTGTACGTACACACAAAGTGGAATTGAATATAAGAAGACGTCTGGAACATAAATATTACTTCTATATTTATAATTATAATAAAATTTAAATTGTAAATGTGATAAAGAAAGTGGCCGATGAGAAAAGATCATTTATTATTTTAAAAAAATGCTGTTATGTAAAATTATGGTGTATTATTAGATATGAACTATATATTGCTCCGAATCTGCGGAACCAATTCTCCCACCAGTGAGCGCTAACAACTTGTGCATCTAGACGATACAAAACTCTTGCTTTCTACCGCGTATAAAACCTAGCGCGCGTGCCGCTCACTACATGGTCTTTGAGATAGACGTGAAATATAATTAAATTATGATCAGACGCGACTTATTTTCCATTGTTTCCATTCGTTTACATCTCCGCAAATAAACATTTTCACTAAGTAGTTCCGTAAATTAATTTCATTTCATATAAAAATTTTCTTTTTGGATATATACAGTTTCAAAGGAACATAAATACCCCCACCATATACGGCTTTTCCGAACGCGGAGGACGCGTTGCCGAATGTGGACCAGTAGTAAGTTGCCATGAAAACGGGAAGGTCTTTAATTTTTCTTCAAGCTCCTAATAAAACGTTTTCTTCTTCTTTTAAGTCTAAATCATATATATCTTCCCAAAGCAAGAGTTTCTGATTCGCTCCGCTCTACATAAAGCGGATCGGATCAGAAACCAATGACGTCGAAAAGTGAATCATAAAAGTATTCTCAAGTTTTTAAATGGTACAGAATTCTATTAAATTGAGAATAAAATTTTTGCGTTGTTGGTATTTTAACATCAAAATCGTCGATATTTTTTTCTTAACAAATAATTTAAGCAACAAGTGTGACCGTTCATCGCGATTTCAACGCAATTTAAAAGTACTATACAAATCTGACAAAATCAGAAATATACAATCTCTCCAATTTTCTAGTCGTAGTCTTAACTTTATATTGAATTATGAGCGTTTGAAAGGAACAGGATCGATGGAAATTGGATTGTCCGAACGCGGATGTTGATTCTGCTGAACTTGAGGAATACATTTATGTTGAAATGGAACGGACTGAACGCGGACGAAAGTTTTGTTGATAATATCCAAACATGAGTGTTTTGCCCATGCATCTTTTTTTCCCCAATTAAGCAATTCGTTTAAATGAAGGCTGTAATACTGTAGTTCACTTCTTTGACCGTGTATCATTTGTGTTAATTGAACATAAAGAGTATTTATACACGTACAATGAAACGTTTCACTTAATTTATGAAGTACTCTTTTTCTATAAATTAATCCAAACTTTTCTGTGACATTTTGCTAGTCATATAATTTATTGCAATAAATAGATGTTCACAACATACTCATAAGTGACGATCTGTACAAAATGCGTCTTATATTGAGATGGACCAAACTGTATAAAATCCTTATGTTTTATCATTTGTAGCGCACAGATATCTGTATACTGTCGGTTAAAAATACACAATTTAAAGGATATAATAGTCTTAGACCATTGCATAAAAAAAATGGAAACGAATCTGAAAGATAAAAACCTACCAAACAAAAATACACGAAGGTATAATTCCAAGTTATGTGAACTATCACTGTTGTTTACATCAAAGCGATGTAGGTTGCCCTTTTTACATGTACGAGTTATGGCAGCTTCACTTATTTAATTTTCGTTACATTCGCGGATCCAGAAAATTGTTCCAAGGACGGGGGGGGGGGGGGTTGGGGGTTCGAAGGATATGTGTGAATGTTATGTTATGTGGGATCTATAGATCGGCGCATGTTTTACAAGAACGCATTAAATTACATTACATATAATGTATATGATGAAACGAAACTTTTACATAAAGCAATCATACATGTATTACATATAAACAGAGTTACATGTAAACTATGCAGTACAGTGTTTTGGGCGGGAAGGGGAGGGAAACTATCAACTCCTAACAATCTTGTAACAAACGTCACAATGACCAAAATGAGACCCGAAAAGACTATTTATACTACGCGCCAAGTCACTCTTGCATGATGAGATTTCGAAGAATAGAATGAGAATTTTCGTAATGTCGTAAAGTCAAAAATGTTAAGAAATTCATATTTCTTTAATTAAACTGGGTGTGCTATTTTCCATAAGCTAAGGTTCTCCCTGTCCTCTTCTTTTTCAAGATATTTGTTGCACTGAGATAATATTTTTACTGATTAGTTTCCCCATATGTTGCATGCGTTTACATTGTTTGGAAGTGCAGTGGCCACCTCCACAAAACTACCTTCTAAGACTGTAGTTTCAATTTCGCCATCAGAATCCACGATACGGATATATAAAATCAAACAATGGAAAAGCGAATTAGATTTGTTACACTGCAATCAAAACTTGTAGCAAATTTTGAGTGTTAATCACAATAATTATTGAATCTTTGCCCACCCCCACCCCCACCCCCCAAAAAAAGTGTGAAGGAGGCGGGTTCCAGGTTCCGACACAGGCACGTTAGTCGTAGTGTCGTGTGGGAGAGGAAGGGCAGGGCAGTGGGAGATCGAGTTTTGACAAGCCAAAAAAAAAAAAAAGAAGACAACTCCCTCAAATCATGGAAATCCTAATCCATTGCGGGGGGGGGGGGGCTATATCTTCAATTTCACTCTTAATTTCCTTATTTTCATTTCAATTTTATACATACTCCCTAAAAAGTGTTTGGGTCAGCCCCCCCCCCCCGGCCCTCTTCGATGCTACGTGCCTGCGACACCTATGTTTCTTTAAAGTGCGTAAATGCAATCTGCTGAGATTTTCTTTGAAGCTATTTTCGCGCCATTTAAATTGAATTTTGCTCTTCAGTAGAGGGAGATAAGAAGTTTAGGTCTGTAGGATGCAGCGAGGAAAGAAGGCCCAACATACACTATATACAGTAATTCCAAAACTTCATTTTTGGTATGAAAAGTCGACATTGAACAAATTCTTGCAAATAACACTTATCTCTTTCGGTTTGACTTTTGAATTTTAACGTATTATAGATCATATTCGAGTAATTTTGATAAACCAATCAATTTTGTGAACGGTTGGTTCGACACACATTTCCCAAAACTTGACGTGTAGATTCATCCTATGATGTATGTCATGTATTAGGGCATTTAAGATAAAATAGCACTTGGTTTAAATCTTGATTTAATAGAAAGCTGGTTTTTAATAAATGCATTTTTTTAAAAATAAATTTAGAAAACAGGGGCGGTAACTCGGTGTTTTATTGATCAACCATGTTACTAACTTCCCATACAATACCATGCAATACAGTGACCTCTAGTTCCATTTCACTGTCAGTCATGTTTGCCCCGTGTAAAAACTGTTTTAAGTTTTTTGAGATGTAATTTCTTGATTCTTTGGTGTCTGTTGGTGCTTGTGTGAGTTTTTTTTCTTTAGTTTTTCTATAAAATCTAAATTTCTTTAAATTTTTGTTCCAAAATATAAAAAACCCATGGCAATAAAAATTAGAAAAACAAAGCAAAAATTAAATGCTAACTGCATGATCTTATATCTAATATAGCTTTTTCTGTTAACAATAACAATATCATGGTTGATTTATTAAAATAATACACATGATACACTGTACTAGATAAAAGTCATTGTCTTCTAATTGAAAAATGTGCTCAGCTTCTGAGGGGCTGCCGCCCCCGGACCTCCTGCTTACAAATATTTTGTCCCTTATAGCTACGCCACTGTTTTGAGAAATTAAAATGTGTTATCATTTGTTGAGATTTTTTATGAAAACTATCAATTCAAGAGTACCTGTGTTATATGCATTATACTCTGTCCCGAGTTTTTGCTTCCACCACTTTTTGCTTGATATTTCGTTAAACATAAATACCTTTGTGCTCAAACTATGTTCATCCACTAATATGAAAAATGTCCAGATTATCTGTTTTGAAACGCCCCCTCTACCGCTTCAGGTTTCAATACACATCCCAAAATAGAAAGTCTACGGAGATTTAGCATTGCATCAGCCATTATTAAGCCCGGATGATAACGTTAAAAAATTGTGCGAGGTGTCCCGAGAACTTGTGAATGGAAAAAAGATGTAAACATTTCCCATTATAAATCTCCGTAAGAAATTTGTTTTTGTTCCTGTGAACTTTTATGAGTGAAAAATGATAATTTTTCAATGAAGATATTTTGGATATTTTCCCTTTTATCGATTTCAACAGCATTTCTTTCACAGGTCAGGGCATAATATCCCTTGCATGCGGGTCCTGTAAAAGGACCCATTCCCAATTGAAAATTGACTGTTTTTTTCCCAAAATCGAATTGAAAAATTCCCAAAGTAACTGTCATATTGTGTTATAAAAGATAGGATGCTAAATTTGAAACTATGCTGAGTAAGATATCCTTATATATGTCAATTAGAATATCTGAGTATTCTGTTAAGTGTGTTTTATTATGATGAAAACATTAATTTAATGATTATATGTGTAATATGCAAATGAAAACCAAGTTTTTGTTCTTTGCTAATTTGCATTGAGCCATATTTGTTAAACTATTTTTCCCAAAAGTGCAATTTTTCGACAAAAAATTCCCAATTGAAAGGGTACAGGACCCTGTACCAAAAAGGGTCAATTAAGCCCTGCAGGTATGTGTATTTTTATTAAAAATCATCAAAAAGTGATGGAAGCAATAACTTGGGACAGACTATAATTGAAATATCTCAAACTCAACAAAGTTCATTATGCCAGCCCACAAGCTTAAATTGCAATTAAATTGCTGCTCGATTGGAATTTGATGAACAGGTTAATTTGATGAGGCATGCAAATTTTATCAAGTAAATCTGTTGTAAATTTATGAAAATCAGTGTAGTTCTGTTTTATACAGTCAAGTGTGAATTAAAATTTTTATGATTAGAAATCATCATTTTAAAAATGATGGAATTCAGTCTCTAATCATTAAAAAATTTATGATAAGAAATCATCGTTTTTAAAAATGATGGAATTCAGTCTCACCCCCTGACTGTATAAAACAGATAAGTTAATGTGTAACAATGTTTTAGCTCACCTGAGCTGAAAGCTCAAGTGAACGCTTTTCTGATCACATTTTGTCTGTAAACTTCTCACATTTTGAGCATCTTCTCTAGAACTACTGGGCCAATTTCAACAAAACTTGAAACATAGCACCCTTATAAATGCAAAGGGGTTTGAAAGTTGTGAAAATTAAGGATCATGCCCTTTATCAAGTGGAAATAATTAGGAATTATTGAGAATTTTAAAGAAATTTTCAATAATCTTCTTCTCAAAAAGTATTTAACCAGGAAAACTGAAACTCATGTGGAAGCATCCTCAAGTAGTGTAGATTCAAGTTGTGAAAATCATGACTCCCGGGGATAGAGTGGGGCCACAAAGGGGAGGGGGGGGGGACAAATTTTTAAGTAGGAATATATACGATGTAAATCTTAAAAAATCTTCTTCTCAAAAACCTATCAGCCAGGAAAGCTGAAACTTGTTTTGAAGCATCTTCAGGAAGGGAAGATTGAAGGGGTAGGGGGGAGGGGTGAATTTTTACATATAGAGAAAAATCTTTAAATATCTTCCTCTAAAAACTATTTTCCTAGAAAAGCTGTAATTTTAGTGAAAGCAACCTCAGGTAATGTAGATTCAAATTCGTTCAAATCAAAATCTTGAGGAGTAGGGTGGTGCCACATTGGGGAACCAATTTTACAAAGTTAATTAGTTAAATCCTTCTCCGTGCCAAAATGGCCATAGGGCCAGTGCTTATCCCCGGTTTCCTTGGTGCTAAGCGGATGAGAGTCATTGACTTCCCCTGGATGGGACACCAGTCCATTGCAGGTTAACTCCCAGCCTAAGCCGGTACCCAATTTCAGCTGGGTGGACTGAGACAATGTCAATAAAGTACCTTGCCTAAGTGCACAACACACAACATCAAGTGACCACATCGGGGTTTGCACCAACGACCTTAAAAGGCTTTCGGTTACTACATGTAGCCACTGAGCCATGTGCTCCACAATTTTTTTTTTAAGGAAAACATTTTAATTATTCACAAAAACTGAAATGTTATAATATATTGTTTTACATATACGCAAGCATTTTGACATATTGCTGATCATTTCAAATTGTTTAGACTTTGGCCCCTGGACGATTTGTGGGCCTCAAAAGGGGTTCAGAGTTTAATGTAGGTTTATATCCCATATCTAAACAATTGTTTAGGATCTTTTTGAGAACTGCAATGCTCGACACATGTGATATGACTATAAAATAATCCTGTTAGAAAAGGGACTTGAGTATTAACATAAGAATATCCAGGGGGAAAATGGACTTTAATTTATACAGGATCTACATATATTATACTGCATTGTCCAGATAGTTTGTATTATATGACTGCATTAAGCTGATTTAATCATGATACCTGTTGTTCCACAGGTGAGTGATGTGGCCCATGGGCCTCTTGTTTTGTTGGTGAAGAGGTAAAGTTGGAGGGAAGTGCATTCAAGTTTCTAGTTGCCAGTGACCCTCGTAAGTTACATCTTTTCTTGCATGTCATGCTGTGTCTTCCTGACCTGGGCGTGGAGAGGATAAGATGAAGACATTGTTTTTGTAATGCCTGTGTCAGTGGTAGGATAAGAGTTAGGAGTTATTTTTTAAAGTTAATTTAACCAAGGGATACAGAAACAAGGTCATACAAAGACTGTAGATCTAATGATCAACATATCTTACTTGTATAGTGAAATGAATTATTTATTGTACAGTAAGTGATTTTGATTAAATGAAATATAGTGTCAAATTTACCGATGTCAAAAATTCTCCTTTTTGTTGTAGATAACTGATTGAATATGTCAAATCCTGAGTTTTCAGTCACTGGATTATCCATAAGTAGGGCCTCACAGGGGGTACCGAAAAACCAGCAGATCCAAGGAAACCAGAAAAAACCAGTTCGGTTCCAGATTTCTCCAACCTCAACATGGACCAAAAATGACGACACTCGCAGAGTTCAGTTGGAAGTCACAGCAACTCCATTGGCAAAGCAAGCCGAACAAAAGGTCCGGTTCTGGTCTCAATTGGAGTCCTACTCGGCTCAGTCAGCTGTCAATCAAAATGAAGAGGGTGGAGACAATCAACAGGTGCTGCATGGAGATGAAAACTCAAATGTGGAGGGAGTGGCTCACTCAACTGATGTGTTATCGAGTTTGTCTGGGTCAGTTTTTTACTCGGGGTGGCACAACTACTACGGCAACGCTTACTCCATGTATGTAGTTTGGTATTTTATTGACATATTCTAAGTATAACAATTTCAGTTGCCTCACTTTCAAGTTACAGAATATTACTCAAAATGTAGTTCTACCTCATCTTGGTTATTGTCGTATGATTAGAGTTACAGGTTTATTATATCGGTCTCACTACTCGTTCCTCCTGTGGATCACTAGGCCAAATTTTTAAATATTTTATTGCAGACATAAAATGATTACATTTCAGCAAAAGGACAAAATTTGTTGTTAATACTAGTGGACAATCTCATTTTTCCAAGGTCTATCCCAAATCTAAGTAAGAAAGTCCTGTAGGCTATTTCATGCATTTTGTTAATTTTGCGCACTGCATTTACGTCAATTAATTTTCAATATTTGGCTAGCGCTCTCTTACATGTATTACTGTCAAAAATCAAGTTTACACCTTTGAAGTTTTTTCTATGTTTAGTGTCCGCGGACGGATTGGTTTTGAGATGTAAAAATTAAAAAAAAAAAAAACAATGATTTTTCATAAAATAAGATCGCTTTCACATGCCGTGCTTGCGATCGCATTTTTAAATCGAATATTCATCATGATAACACCATTCAAAATGGAAACCATAGTGTTTATTTGTTATTTTTATATTTTTGGTACAAAATGAAGAAAATACTTTAAAAGATATTATAAATTTAATTTTGTTGAACCTTTAAAGTTGTGTGTGTTTTCTGTGGTTTGTGGGTTTTTTTCTTGATAGAAAGATAGGTTTTTAAGTTTTGGGTAGACTAAACAAAGAAAAAACTTGCAGTGGCCTTATTGTAAACAGTTTAGATTATTCCTTTCTGCCTTTTATTTGGAGTAACAGGTTTGGAAGGATGAACCCCCACTCGGTGGTCACATCAGTCTCAGCAACAGACGAAGTAGTGGTCTCCTCCCCCAGGAGAATTATAATGAGCTCCCCACCTCAACAAGACTCCCTGACCCCCAAGAATCGGCTCATCAGTAAATGATTTATTTTATATACATGCACATGAAGCATTATTAGAAGTGAATTATTTAGAAATAACTACTTAGGTGTAGATTTTTTCTGTTGATTTATCTGCAGGGTACAATTATTTTTAAAAATCATAAAATAATTATCAAGAATAATTTGATTCTCTGATGTAAGGCAATATTAGACATTCAAACCTACATGTATTAATATTATCTTCATTTGTTTTAAGGATATTCAAAATTTCAAATCAATGTTCTTCACAAGATAATGTTTATAGACAGAAAAACTGGACTCCTTTTTGTAGCTGCAATTTGTAGAGTTTTGATATTTTGCTCATTCTACATTATTGGTAATATTTTTGAAGAAAGATTTATTGATCTTGATTTTGGTGTACACTAGTCTCTCTAAATGTTTGCAAATTTACACCCCACAGAAATTTTCATTCTTTTCAATTTGTTTTATCATTTTAAACAGAGGCACCCACAGGTTTGACTCCAAGTCTGTCTGCTGTGACAATGTCCAAGACATGTAATAATGGAGACATCAACAGAAACAGCCTCCCTGCTGTAAAGACAGACTCCAATAACAACTGCAACGCTGCCGTCAACCATTCTCCGAAAGAAGCTCTTGCCACGATCAGACAGTTCCTGGTCGCAAGTCAGCAACGAGTCGTCGTGTTGAAGAAAAACTTGGTAGACTATGGTGTGGATGATAGCAGTAACTCGTCAGATGAAGAACAAGGTGCTGTATTGTCTGATGTCGCGTCGCCATGTCATGCTGGGGGAAAGAGGAAGGTAGAGGATAATGAGAGAGAGAAGGAGGAAGTAAAGATTAAAAGGAAGTGTACACAGGAAAAGGAAGTTGCAGCAAAAGTAGGATGTGAGGCAGAGGGGGTTGAAATGGTGGAAAGGAAAGACTCTGTTGTGAGTGTGTCAACTTGTTTCATTGGACCAATTGACACGAGATGTGTTACAGCAAGGAAGAATCTAGAGACAGCTATTAATGTTCAAAGAATGACAGAAACTTTTGAGAGCAAGCACTATGGCAGAAAATCAGGAGTAGATGTTAAAGAGGAATTCAAGATTGAAGTAAAACAGAGTCAGTGTTTGGGTTTTTCTCCTTACCATAATTCACAGCCTAAATCCTCAGTCTCTGTAGTGAGTTCAAGTCCTAGAGTTACTTATAGTAATTCTCCAGCCTATGAATCTCCAAGGATAAAGAATAAATCTGACAGGTCCCTTAGATCCTTTGTATCTTTAGTAAAGTCTAAAGGAATGTTGCAGTCAAAGTCGTCAGAAGCTGTGAAATCTTTCATAAATAGGAGTGAAAATGCTCAAGAATTAGCTGGAAATGATCTATATAATTCCACTACAAATCAACTTGACAATGTTCCAAGCAAGGTGGGCAGTAAAACTGCAGATAAAGCAACACCTTCTAGGCATCCGTTTTGGGCTAGTTGTGGAAACTCTACGTATTCTCCACTGATGGGCCAACGTGAAAATGACGCCAACGAAGAAGTGAAATCAACTCTAAAGAAACACTTCCGGACCATCAGTGCTCCGGAAAACCGTCCAATTAGAAACGTCAATCCAGATCTGCACAAATCACAAGACTCCTTCAATCTCTCTGGCAACACCACCAATGTAACAGGAGCCAGTTTAATGCCGAGTCGTCTGCGCTTCTATCAGAATTCTAGACTAAGTTCCAGCTTCTCGCCCCGCTCCAACTCTCTGACATACGACTGGAAGGAGAATTTCAAGAAGACGAGCGGCAGCTATGGTGTCCCGTACCTCGACTCCCATTGCCATTTGGATTTCCTGTTCAATCGCGGCCGGTTCATTGGATCCTGGAGCCGGTTTAAGGCAGTTAACTCGGACACTTTCCCTGATAACTTTGCAGGCTGTGTGGCTGTGTTTTGTAATCCCCTTACTTTTAAATCAGAGGGTAAGGCAAGTTAAGGAAACCTTAACTATTCTGCGAAATCTCAGCTGAATGTGAAATGCTGTAAAGATTTAGAAGTACATATTATACATTTACTCAATTGATTTCATAGAACTACATGTTTTGAAATGTTGACAAATTTTTAGAGAAAGAGGGATAACTCACTCATGTAATAGCAGAAATTAAGGGTAAAAACCATTGAAAATAATTTACGGTACATGTATCTCGCATCGATATTTTGAAAAATGTTTAAATCTAAATATTTGACAATACTGTGCTAGATTACTTCACATCATGCATGCCTCTTTTCAAGAAGTTAAGTTAATTTCAAGAACCTACATGTACATCACATTGCTTTACATTGTATTAATTTTATGTCGTATCTTCTAGGACTTTGGAAGGACGTGTCATGTGAGAAGGATGTGTGGCTGGCCTTTGGTTGTCACCCTAAGAGTGCCACTGACTTCTCCATGAAGTGTTTCAATGGACTGAGGGAGTGTCTACAGCACGAGAAAGTGGTGGCCCTCGGGGAAATAGGACTGGACTACTCAGGAATGTTAGTACACATGATCTGTGGCTATGCCAACTGTATATGTCATGTATCATGGCATATACACATATATATCGTATACTTATAGAAAATATACCCTTTTCCGCCCTGTGCGATATAAACAGAAAATTCGCCTACCAGTGTGATATAAACCCTAGGGGTGTGATATAAGATTTATATCACACCCCTCTCCGGCAATCTTCGGATGTTATATCACACCCCTTTCCATTAATCATCGGCTATTATGACGTAGAATTCGGTATGCGTCATTCAACTCCGATCTCCGAGTATGACGTCAAATAGTTACTTCAACGTCAACTTGGTATACAAACAGCTGGTGCAAAAATTCCGGAAAGTTTATTAGAGATGGAATATATAGACACGGAGCGATTTGTTAACAATAATCATTCAACACATGATGTTTGGTTTTTTTTCTTTAATATTTTCTATAAGTACATGATATAAAAATCATAACATGGCAATTTTTATATCGCATCCAATATTAGCCCTTGGTCGCTGTATATCAGCCCTCAAGCCTGACGGCTCTCGGGCTGATATACAGCGACCTCGGGCTAATATAAGATGCGATATAAAAATTGCCATGTAACTATATTTCTTGACGATCTCTTTTTAAAAATGAGTTTCTTACATTCTGTAATTCATTGATGTTAGATATTGAAAAATGGATTCTCCCCTGTGGTTTGCAGTGTTTTTTAATCCCCTATAAATTATAGAAAGGAAAAGTAAACAAAAATTGTGAACTCTGAACATTTGAAAGTGTTAATTACATTGAATTTCATGGTGAGGTATATGAAACATAGTATCTGAATTGGTAGAAACTGAACAGACACTGCATGAAATCAATGGAAATTCATCAAGAACAAATATATGAAGATTTTATTTCACCAAGTGTGTAAATTATTAAATAAAAAGAGTCTGTTCTTTCTTTAAAAAGCGTAGAACTGGATTAACTTAATAATTATTATCTATAGATAATGTGAAAGACTAATAATAAAAATAACTATACAAAATAATATAGGCATACCACTTTGTTTGAATTGTGTTACAGATTTAAACAACACATGGATGTCCAGAAGATTGTGTTTAGAAGACAGATTCAGTTGGCCTTAGAGATGAAAAAACCCCTGGTCATCCATTGTAGAGATGCTGAGGATGACTGTCTACAGATACTACAAGAGGTTAGACACATTAACACACTGTCTACAAATACTACAAGAGGTAACACATTACCACACTGTCTACAAAAACTACAAGAGGTTACACATTACCACACTGTCTACAAATACTACAAGAGGTTAGACATTACCACACTGTCTACAAATACTACAAGATGTTAGACACATTAACACACTGTCTACAAATACTACAAGAGGTAACACATTACCACACTATCTACAAAAACTACAAGAGGTTACACATTACCACACTGTCTACAAATACTACAAGAGGTTAGACATTACCACATTGTCTACAAATACTACAAGATGTTAGACACATTAACACACTGTCTACAAATACCACAAGAGGTAACACATTACCACACTGTCTACAAAAACTACAAGAGGTTACACATTACCACACTGTCTACAAATACTACAAGAGGTTAGACATTACCACACTGTCTACAAATACTACAAGAGGTTAGACACATTAACACACTGTCTACAAATACTACAAGAGGTAACACATTACCACACTGTCTACAAAAACTACAAGAGGTTACACATTACCACACTGTCTACAAATACTACAAGAGGTTAGACATTACCACACTGTCTACAAATACTACAAGATGTTAGACACATTAACACACTGTCTACAAATACTACAAGAGGTAACACATTACCACACTGTCTACAAAAACTACAAGAGGTTACACATTACCACACTGTCTACAAATACTACAAGAGGTTAGACATTACCACACTGTCTACAAATACTACAAGAGGTTAGACACATTAACACACTGTCTACAAATACTACAAGAGGTAACACATTACCACACTGTCTACAAATACTACAAGAGGTTACACATTACCACACTGTCTAAAAAAACTACAAGAGGTTACACATTACCACACTGTCTACAAATACTACAAGAGGTTACACATTACCACACTGTCTACAAATACTACAAGAGGTTAGACACATTAACACACTGTCTACAAAAACTACAAGAGGTTACACATTACCACACTGTCTACAAATACTACAAGAGGTTAGACACATTAAGACACTGTTATATACAAATACTACAAGAGGTTAGACACATTGACACACTGTCTACAAATACTACAAGAGGTTACACATTACCACACTGTCTACAAATACTACAAGAGGTTACACATTAACACACTGTCTACAAATACTACAAGAGGTTAGACACATTAACACACTGTCTACAAATACTACAAGAGGTTAGACACATTAACACACTGTCTACAAATACTACAAGAGGTTAGACACATTACCACACTATCTACAAATACTACAAGAGGTTACACATTACCACACTGTCTACAAATACTACAAGAGGTTAGACACATTAACACACTGTCTACAAAAACTACAAGAGGTTACACATTACCACACTGTCTACAAATACTACAAGAGGTTAGACACATTAAGACACTGTTATATACAAATACTACAAGAGGTTAGACACATTGACACACTGTCTACAAATACTACAAGAGGTTACACATTACCACACTGTCTACAAATACTACAAGAGGTTACACATTAACACACTGTCTACAAATACTACAAGAGGTTAGACACATTAACACACTGTCTACAAATACTACAAGAGGTTAGACACATTAACACACTGTCTACAAATACTACAAGAGGTTAGACACATTAACACACTGTCTACATATGATACAAAGGATGAATATATATACACACTGTCTACAGATACTTCAAGAAGTTAAACACACGTATTCATTGTCCATGTTGTCTACAGATACTACAAGGAGTAAGACATACATTTTGATTAACTGTCTACAGATACTACAAATAGTTAAATTTTGGTACTGTGTACAAATAAATGTAGGTTATTTTAATATAAATGTCACAGGATTAATTATTTTTGTTAATTATTCATCATAATTGCATTCATTCATTTTAAACATTTCATGTTTTCATTTCTTATTGTTAAATTCATTTGTTTTCATTCACGCTGGTTAATTCATTCATACATTCATTCATAGTATGGGAGGTCACGTGGTTGCATTTGGCGGGTGGATTGGTGAATGAATGGGTGTGTTAGACTGGTTTTTCGGGTTTGAGTGAGTGCGCATGTCAGTCTATATAATCTAATTTTTAGCACAAACTTTGAGAATTTACTTACATGACGCCACCCAGACGGTTGATGTTACTTAGACTGCTTCATAGCTCATCAACTAAGACTTATAAACTATTTATTTAGTAGTCCTAAATCGCTAAATCGCTGTTATACTTGGTGAGTTATTTTGATTAAATTTATGTAATTTAAATACTATCTAACTAAAGATAAATTTAATGAGTGAATGTAGAGAACGAGTGTGTGTTAGTAATATTATAATTGTATATGATTATAGATCAACTGTGGAAACCATTTATACAATACTTTCAAAGTACGAGAATAAATTCAGTATTATTCCACAAAAGGCCCTGGAGTTCTGGTATCCAAATGTAGCTCGGAAAATATATATATATATATATATCAGCTACCCTTTGACGTAAATAACATTGCATGTATAAAATGCATAAAATAAAAGCCAAACTTAATTAAAAGACAAAAATGATCTTTTAGGAAAGCTTTAATGTTTGCTTATCAGTGTAATAAAAGAATTAAATATATGTAAGATTCGGAAGTCCGATGGTCTGACCATCAGGCTTTGGAGGGACAAAACATTGCACTTTGGTGCATTAGTTTGGACCATCCGACTTTGGCAACTGCAAGAGAATTATCAGACTTTTGCATGACAAACCATTGGAATTTGGTTTGAACATTGGACCTTGGATTCCCATTGCACTCTGGAGTCCTACATACTGTAAATTCCTAATTAAAAGCGAGAAATTAATATCTGCGTAAAATCATGAGAAGCACATCTTGCAGAATGATTTTAAAATCTCGCTCTTATTTTTTGGACGGATCTGAAATTATGATGAAAATTTGGCATTTACGATATAATATTCTCAAGATTTGATGAAAAACAGTTGAAACGCAGAATTAAGTACTCAGCACCGTAAAGTAAGGAATCTACAGTTGTGGAATTGCGGAATTTTCAGACCAGGAGTCTGAAGACTTGTCCTGAATTCTTGTCCACAAATTCACTATGAACATTTCTTGTTTGATAAATTGGCATTGTGAGCCATATCAAATGTTATATGTAATTTCATATAATCTTAGTATTCTCCATTCCTTGATAGATGGTGCCTAGAAACTACAAGATCCACTGTCACTGTTTTACGGGTGACTACTCTGGGGCCCAGCGTTGGATGGAGGCCTTCCCCCGCCTGTACATAGGACTGACCCCCATGGTCACCTACAGACAGTGTGTGCAGACCCACAACGTGGCCCGCTACCTCCCCCTCAACAAACTACTGCTGGAGACTGATGCTCCATACTTCTTGCCCAAGAAAGTTAGTGTTTTAGTTCTCTCCTAAAAAAGTTGTCACTGTGCAGGCTGTCACATCTTGCATACATTGTAAAATTAATTTTATACATTCAAAATAAACAGGGTATCAAATCATGCAAATTTTACTCTGTAAATATAGAACATATAAAATAGTAATGCGAGAATGAAAATTTCACACTCCAAAAATCAAGTATTTCATTTCCAATCTATAATCTGTTCCAAGTTCCCATTTCTTTCACTATAAATTTCTTAGATCTCTTAATTAGAGTGAGGAACAGTTGAAATTGATATAAGGAAAATGTCCAAGTGTCTTTGACCTATACCCTCACTTAACCTGGAGAAATTGATAAGAGTAAAAACAATTAAATTACATTGTACATATAAGAATTTGTAAATGGGAAAATCTGACAACTATTATCCATTCAGAAAATCCTAGAACAACTTTACAACATAATCTTTTTCAGACTGGTACTTTAAAGTCCCAATAGATCTCTTTTTTCATGTCCTTGAATGCATGCAGTTAAGTGGTTTTTATCTCGGAGCCAAGTCTCCTGGGTAGAAAACTTGCAATTTGTTGGATAAAATTTATACACAATCACCAATCATGAGAGATCCTATATTTATTATACTTCCTTGACTATGATATAATGTATAATATTGTATGTCCATAGATCCCCAAGGAGGAGATGGCCCTGTCACACCCTGGCATGGCTATAACGGTGGCAGAGAGGGTGGCCTTCTTCCGTCAGTGCTCCATACAGGAAGTGCTCCAGGCCTGCCGCAACAACACGAGGGACATGTACGGGATATGAAATTGTGACAGACATGACGTTTCGTCATTGCGCCGTGACACACATGACGTTTCGTCATTGCGCCGTGACACACATGACGTTTCGTCATTGCGCCGTAACAGAGCCAGCAATGTTAAATATTAACTTACAGCGAAGATGGATGGATTTTGGTGAACAATGTGTTGCATGGAATTTGCGATCCGTCAGCTATATCAGTGCTATCTGACTCTCAGTAGATAGACCATTTTATGTAGTGCTTTAGTCACTTTGATGGACAACAAACAGCAAGGAATTGTGTGCTGTGTCATCAGTTTTATATTAATTTGTCGTTCTATCAGACTTTTTATGTAATGTTTTCCATGGAGGTTTTGTTGTTAGATGTATGTTTTATGACTGGTCAGATATGTTGCTCACTCAACAGTTTTACAGCCAACTTTTTAAAAGTCAATTTCACTTTATAGAGTTCATCAGTCACTTGACAAATGTAAGGGTGTCTGAATTCCTGGGGTTTAGTGTTGACTATTAAAACTTTCCAATTATTTAAGTTAACGTAAAGATCTACAGTAGACAGAATTATTTCAGGGCTAGATTATCAGTTATTATAATACGGTACATTAATTTCATTATTAGCTTGAAATACCTGTTCTTGTACTTAACATATATAAGTAAGTAAATTATGTGAAAAGTAAAGATTTTGAAATGGTATGATACCCATTTTCAGTATAATAAATTTGTCAAAAGGGGTCAATAGTATACATTTTTTAAAATGTAGATGAACATTTGTTTTTTTAGAAACTGTAGGCAATCTTGGATTAATATTTTTTCATTTTTTATTTGAAATGACAGTTTAAAAAATTTCAGATCTATTGTTATTAATAAATGACTTTGCCCTTATTCTTGTTATTTGTCCAAGATTGAATACAACATTTATTTATGAAAAGAATTTGTTCGAACTTCTTAAGAGATTTGCTCTTTTCCTTTACTAGATCTTTACATTTGAAATTCATTTAATACTTAGTCTAAAGCATGAATTGTCATGAAGGAAAACGGTAACTATGAGATAATCTCTGTGCAACAGATATCAAATTAAAAAGTGTACAAGTTTATTTTGATGTCTAATACACTGTACATTCTTTACATTGAAATTTATTTATACCATGACTAAACTCATCCGTGAATAAATATTGAATTTTGACCTCAAAAGCACTTCTTAAGTTTTTTGGGTTAAGACTTTATATATGCATATAAATCAAAGGTGAAGAAATATGGCCATATATATCTCAAACAACTAAGATGGTTCTTGATAAAACAAAAAAGGATAAGAGGTATATGTGTATGTTAAGTTAATAGAACTTGTAAATTGTGAAAAAAATATGGAGCTGGGAAGTGTTCATGTCAAGGACATTCAAAAAAAGTCACTTGAAGGTCATTTACAATTCCATACACATCTAATAAAGGGCCAAATATATTATCTGACAAACTGATTCATTATTCTATAGAGAGGAGAAGGGGATACTTGAGAGAGAGAGAGAGAGAATATGCTCTTAAATAAATATGGATACAAGAGAATGTTTTTTAGGACTACCGTCAGTGTTAACTACAGTATATGTATGTATAACTATTGTAGAGCTAATTAACCTTCTAAACACTCATACCAACCTATGCTTTTGATTTATTTAAAAGACATGTAAATCATTGTTCAATTGCTTACTGAAGCATGCACGGATCCAGAATTTTTTTCCCGGGATGGGTCCGAGTTTGCCGGGGGGGGGGGGGGGGGGGGGGGGGGGGGGGGTCCGAGCCGAGGCATTTTTTCGTAATTTTACTATGTAAATTTAAGAAATTTTCCAGGGGGGTCCGGACTCCCCCCGACTCCCTTCTAGATCCGCGCGTGCTTATGAAACCTTGCGATGCGAAATTTGAAAGAAATTTTTAGATTTTATTTTATACATTTGAGAATTATCTATCTTGTCGGAGGATTATCTAACCTTAAAAGATGATGTACATTGTGACAGAACATATGAACTTGTCATTAAAAAAACGACCCTAGATTGAAACATGACTCATGTGGTGTCCTATTGAAGTTTAAAGATTTGAAAGGGTAGTGACAGTGAACACTTGAAAAAAGTCGGGACTCTTGAAATCGATGACACCCCCCCCCCCCCCCACACACACACACACAGTAGGAACGACTATAATATTCATTGCAAAGTTTTTAGCAAACTAATGATTAAGTTACTGTAGATTTATTGGCGCCAAGAAGGATCAGTGTACTCAAATCTGGTTTTAAAATAACATTAATATTTGGAAAATGTACAGGTAATAGTTTTTATAGGCTACTTTACTGTATCAAATTTAACTTCACTTACTTAGTATAATCATTAGATAAAGTATTGATGTTGTTTTTTTTAATCTCTAAATTATGACGTAAGAATATATGAGCTCAGTAGATAAATAGATGGCGTTTCAATGTAAACTCTCGTTCAAAACCGAATTAATTTGCCATTAAATATTTTCACCAAACGTCCGGTGAATCAATATGGAGACGTCCATTTACTCCGGATTTTGTTGTGTATTCTCTCACCATTGTTCGCGTAATGCACACATCAATAGTGACACATTTAAACACTTAATATACAAACACAGGTTCAATGCAATTTATCAACCTGTCCCCGACAAGGGGCCCCTTGTATGGACCCACGAACTGTTTGCCAACTTGTAAAATCACCTGTACAGATATTGATTTTAGCTTCTGTTTTGTTTGAATTGCTTATTTACAGACCACTTTCGAACATCCGAAAAGCAGCGAATGAGCCTTTTTTCGGGCGCTTTCTACTGACATTGGTGATATGGAACTGTCAAATATCACAATTTAAGATGCATTTTTGGAGCATGAAGGAAGAAAAGAGGGGGCCTATACTTGACATGTAGGGGATTCCCTATTGTCTTATTGTCCTAACTTTTCTTTTCGGATTCTTATACTTTAACTGTCATTCAGCCATTCGGAAACCATGAACCGAGAACAACGAAAGCGAATCACTCAAAACATCACGAATCTGAAAGAACGGCTCGTGGACTTGGATCCTATCATTGACAGACTCATAGAGAAAGATGTCTTCTCGCTGGAACATCGGGAAAAGATCGAACACGTTAGCCCGGCTACCCCGCAGAAAAAGTTCAATGAATTCATCCAGCTTCTACTGGCGTCGCCTGAGCCCAATACGTACTTTGTGTTTCTGGAAGCTCTGACTGAGGAGAGACATCACTATATGGCGGAGCGGCTACAGAACACGGTCATTAGTGGTAAGTCACGGTGTACATGGACAAGAAGTACATCCTAGATATATAGATATACTATATGCATGCGCGGATCTAGAGGTGGGGGGGTCGGAGGGTCCGGACCCCCCTCCCCCTTGAAAAATTCTTTCTTAAATTTATGTAGTAAAATAATAAAAACTATGCCTTGCGCCCGGCCCCCGGCAAACATAACTCTCCCAACCCCCGGAAAAAATTTCTGGATCAGCACATGCTATTTGTATGTACATGTAAAAATAGCTACAAAGTATACAAGTATACATCTGTTTACATAAAAAGAATTACTAAAATGTGTGTGTGTATATATATATATATATATATATATATATATATATATATATATATATATATATATATATATATATATATATATATATATATATATATATATACACACATGAACATGTACACCTAAAGAATGTGAAGATACAGTATAAAGAAGTAGTTTAAAACAATACACAAAAACTAGACATGTACGTGTAAATGTGTACATCGACAATCGACATTAGGCGTCGATGTATACCGATACCAGGCTCTATATTGTCGGTTATGGTTTGTAAATCTGTCATTGTTCAGAACTCTGAAGTGATGATAAATGTATATGTTACTGTACCTCAAGCTGTAACTATATCCTAGATGAACTCTATAGGTGTTCTTGTTAGTCCATATAAATATTGTAGTACATGTAGCATTTGTCCTCGTAGAAATGGGACACGACAACCTTCATTATGTACATGTATAATCATTTTTAAAATTTCCCCATGATATGATACTATAGTACACTCCTGTAACATTAAATTGGGTGAATCTTCAAAATTTCGTTTGATGGCATACATAAAAATGATAAAGTTATACAGCAAATGTACATGCACATGTACTTAGTATATGCAAGTGTATTAGATTTTGGAAAACACACCTTTTATCTTATTTTCATTCAAAATAACTATTATCAACTATTTTATGTTAGTGTTTTTCGAAACTTTTATCATCATCGACTGTCATGTTTTAAATTTTGAATTTACCGAGTGGCAAAACGAAAGTACAAAATTAACAACAGGACAACAAGATTTACCTCTGTTCAATTAATTCATAACATTTTATTGTTTTCATTTAATGTGATTATTCAGATTGTTTTGATACACAGTTGTTTCTGTTTAAATCTGTAGGGACCTCTCCTGTCCGCCATTCGTCCTCTTACAGCAGGGAGCGCGCCAGATCCCGCGGGACATCCGCCATGGTCAGTATCACCTACATGTACATGTTGATGCTTTATATTGATTGTTTCGCAGTAAGGATTTTATATGTTGAAAATACTAGCTGCACGTGCGAAGTGTACTGTACATATGTGCTCGTTCCTTGAATTCTATTGATATACCGGTACATCTTCGCTAGCCAAGGCTTTCAGATGAAGAGAGACCCTTGGCTAGCGAAGATGATACCGGCATTGCAATCTAATTGAAATTAGACCTTTCATCTCGCTCTCTGTTATGTATGGTTAACGCTCGTGAAAGGAGCTTTCACGAGCGGTAACCATACATAACAGAGAGTGAGATTAAGCGTCTAATTTTAATTAGATTGCCGGTATTGCACCATTTTTTCCATCGTTGATACATGTGTACACAAAGGTTTTACGTCATAACTCGTGTCATAAATTACGTTAAGCAAGCCAACAAAGGGTTCTTCAAATGAAAGCTTATAAAGATAGTTCTTTGCGTTTTTAATGCTACATGTAAAATCTTATTGTGAAATATGCTGTCAGATCAGGATATCTGGCATTGTGAAATATGCTGTCAGATCAGGATAGCTGGCAAAATCCGCTTGTTATTTACCTTCTTTAAATAATGTAAACGAAAGTAAAAGAAGGTAATTCCCCAATGTCATTATATTGTTTTAAAAATGGAAATATGTACTTAACATACTAAATGTCATGATAAGTTTCTAAAAATTCTTTTTGATTTACGAAATATTTCATTACAACAGATGATGATGAAAATGCACATTTTAAATCTATTAATGCTAAGGAAACATATTCCAATTTTTGTAGTCTGTTTTTAATACAATATTTTTTTAATACAATAGCAGTGAAGACAATATTGCTATTTCAAAAATTATTGACATTTTTTCAGAGCAACAGATCTTACGACCACTCCGGGGCTTCCGGTCCGGTGGGTGTCAGCTATGGGGGTGCCCCTGCGATGGAGATAACAATGTCTCGACTCCTGACGGAATTCAGCGGGAAACTGAGCTCTAACATTTCCAGCTCTCTCCAGAAGATGAGAGCGGAGGACAAACAGGAAATGGAAAAGCGGATGGACGAGAAACTGGCGTCGTTCAAGAAAGAATGGAACGAGGAGAAATCGAGTCTTCTGAGGATGAACGATTCGGCCATCACAAACTTACAGGCCAGTGTCGAGAAGCTGAGACGATCCAACGAGGAGTATAATAGACTGTCGGAGAAATACGACAAACTGAAAGAAATGCAGAAGGAAATGCGCGAACGTGAGAATGAGAGATGGCAAAGACTGTCGCAGGCCAACGCGGAGAGGGCGCAACTGAAAATTGCTAACGACGATCTGAAAACTCAGATTCAGAAACTGCAAGAAAAGGTGGCCACTTTGGAGTGCGAGAACAGTCGTTTGAAGGAGAAGGATTGTCAGAGTCAAATAGATCTGGAGCATCTTGCCATAGAAAATAAAACCCTGATGCAGGAGTTAGAGGAGAAAGACAAAGAGAGACTGGCGCTAAAGAAGGAGGTCGAAATGGCGTACAGTCGGATTAGTGACGTAGTCAAGTTCCAGAGGGAGAAGTCTGAGTTGGATGACGTCACGTATAAGAGTGCTTTGGAGAAACAGTCCGAGAAGTTGAACGAGATCTTTGAGGTCGTGAACTCTCTGAACTCCAAAGAGAGGCCTCGTCTCGCCTCGCGTAATCTGTACATCGGAGGAAGTGGCATCGTGCCAAAAACTCCGAACAAACAAGGGGATAAGAAATAATACTAAAATGTGTATAGATATAGTGTTTTATGGATTTTTTGTGAATTATAATAGTGCATGTATTTTTCAAAAAGTTTAGTTTTTTACTTTGAAGTTTTGATGACACTGGCAGGTAAAAAGATAGTCTAAAGATAAACTTTCCAATGACATTAAATGTATATGAACTTTGAGACGCCTGGCAGGTAAAAAAGATAGTCTAAAGATAAACTTTCCAATGACATTAAATGTATATGAACTTCGAGACGGTAAAGACATTTTTATCTAGTTTATATAGTAAAGAAAAATATTAATTTACTACTCTCAAGTACAAACTGAATGCTAAATACATTTACATGCGCCTGTCAAACCTCAGCTGTACATGTAACTTGGAAGAGAATACTGTACAGGGAAATATTCGCCCCCCGTTTTATTAGCTCACCTGAACCGAAGGTTCAAGTGAGCTTTTCTGATCACCCGTTGTCCGTCGTCCGTCCGTCCGTCCGTCCGTCCGTCCGTCTGTCCGTCTGTAAACTTTTCACATTTTCGACTTCTTCTCTAAAACCACTGGGCCAAATTTAACCAAATTTGGTACAAAGCATCCTAATGAAAAGGGGATTATAAATTGTTAAAATAAAGGACACAGCCCTTTTTAAAAGGGAGATAATTGCGAAACAGTGAGTATAGGGTGTATGTCTTTAAAAATCTTCTTCTCAAGAACCACTTCACCAGAAATGCCAATATTTACACAAAAGCTAGTGTATATAGTGAAGATTCGAAATTGTAAAAATCGTGACCCTCGGACCAAAACTGGGGCCCTAGGCGGGGTTCAAAGTTTTGCATAGAAATATACATAGAAACATGTTTACAAGATTTACAAGATTTTTGTTCCATTTATTCAACTAAATTGTGCACCAAAAAACCCAACTGTGTCTCCCTGATTATTGACAACTCATGGCATAAGTATATAAGTTTGTTTAATCAAGAAATGACGGATGAATACGATAAGGTGTAAAAATTTACTAAACATTATTTTAGTTTATCGCTTACAGTTTATTTGGAGACCGTGCCCGATAAAAATAAAAATTAATATGTAAATTTATTTGTTGTCGGGCACGGTCTCCAAAATGAATGTAAGCGATAAATGTATCTTGTGATTTTGTTGTATATTGGTTTAGCATTATAGATACGGCATAGACTGGTTCGCCAGCCTATAGGAAATAGCAGTGACGAGAAAAATTTATTTTTAGGCCCACAAGTTATCTTCACACGCTTGCGATGGAATGCCGAAAAAATCTTTCGGAGAGTCAATAGATTTATTTTAAAAGTAAAACGGCTTTAATAGTTATAAACAAAGAAAGAGAAACATCTTTCGATTAAGTAAAACCGCTACAAAGTGTTAGCCTGAAAAAATCTCTAGAAGCCAGGCAACTGTATATTTATTTTACCTACTGGTTATGGAAAGTTCTTAGCTTTACAAAAAAACATTTTCTACACTGACACGATCCCACTCTCTAAGTTAATAACTCCATATTTTATAAACACATAAGATAATATGTACCATCGTCGGAAACCCACGGTCGGTCCTAGGTAAGAGAAGCGAGACCGACCGTGGGTTTCCGACGATGAATATGTACAGACCATGTGCTATAATTGTGTGTACCCTGTGTGCATTCAATTTATATGTTATCGGACCTTTACGAGAAAACGGAGCTAAATCAGATCGTTACCATCCTCAGCAGCCCCATAAATCAAGTTATAATGGGCATGGATTGGAATGCTACGAGTAGTCTAGTGCCAATTATAACTTACTCAACAATGAAAATATTTAACGTTATACATTTCCGATGTAAATTAATATTTACAATACCCACATAAACAATGTATTGTCAACGGTGTCAATTAATTTGTTCTTGTTAATTTGATATTTATTGTCAAATTCATGTTTAGTTCTTCTTAAACCTTCTTTCCTTGATCCGCCTCAATCTTCTTTCCGATTTATTTTAAGTGTGCGCCATTTGCTGTGCGCGAAGCTGCAGTGAGTTTTCCCACTGTTTACCTGTCCTTGAATTTCCAAGCGGCAGCGTTTGGAATCAAGGGCAGGCTATCCAGTCTAAGATACGGCAGATCTACGAACGTGGTGTAGATTTACTACCATAGGTAATCTTGTTTCACACGGAAATTGAAATAAATAAAAGTATGTTTTATTATTATTAGGGAAACACTGTTAATGTGTTACACTCGTATACTAATGATGAACCCGTGAAATTTGTTCAAAGACTGCTTAAAGCAGAAAGAAGTTAATTTATTTTTAAACTTTGAAATTTCTTCGATTTTTGTAACCATGATGAGTTATGATTCATTGTATTACAAATGCATCACTACGTATTTTATAAGGAAATATACTGAGTATACAATCACATGGTCATGTTAAAATTGCAAATAAAAATATAGTTGCATATGTGCGAATTTAGTTACACAAACCATTTTTATATACTGATAATATTTGATATACGACTATTGGTACAGAAAATTAAATTAATGATATCTATATTAAAGAAAATGTCAGCTCGACGCCTTTGTGGCCGTTCCGGCCGTTGATATGTATAGGGAAGATTCTAAATTGTAAAAATCGTGACCCTCGGACCAAAACTGGGGCCCCAGGCGGGGTTCAAAGTTTAACATAGAAATACATAGGAAAAATGTATAAAAATCTTCTTCTCAAGAACCATTGCACCAGAAATGCCAATATTTACAAAAATGCTTGTATATATAATGAAGATTCTAAATTGTAAAAATTGTGAGCCCCGGACAAAAAGTGGGGCCCTAGGCGGGGTTCAAATTTTAACGTATATAGGAAAATGTTTAAAAATCTTCTTCTCAAGACCTATAATGCAACAGTTTGGAATATTACTATGCATACATCCTTAAATAATGTAGATTCTAATTTGTAAAAATCGTGACTCTCGGACTAATACTGGGGCACCAAGAGGGGTTCAAAATTTAACATTTTAAAAAATATATAGAAAATTTTAAAAATGTTCTTCTTGAGAACTACAATGTTACAGTTTGTGGAATCCTATACATGCATCCCTGGCTTATGTAGATTCTTAATTGGTAAAATCGTGACCCCCGGACTAATACTGGGGCCCCAAGAGGGGTCAAAGTTTAATATAGAAATATATAGGTAACATGTTAAAAAATCTTCTTCTTAAGAACTACAATGCTACAAGTTGTGAGATTACTATGCATGCAACCTTGGATAATGTAGATTCGATAGTTTTAAATTAGTGACCCCTGAACTAATACTGGGGACCCAAGATGGGTTCAAAATTTAATGTAGAAGTATATATGGAAAATGTTTAAAAACCTTTTTCACGAGAACTACAATGCTTCAATTTGTCAAATTACTACATAAGCATCCTTAAATAGTGTAGAAGCTGTGACCCTCAATCTAATACTGGGGCCCCAAGAGGGGTTCAAAGTTTAACATAGAAATATAGAGGGAAAATGTTTAAAATTAAAAATCTTTTTCTAGAGAACTACAATGCTTCAACTTGTGAGATTACTATGTAAGCATCCTTGAATAATGTAGATGCTAAATTAATAAGGCTGTGACCACTGGACTAATACTGGGGCCACAAGAGGGGTTCAAAGTTTAACATAGAAATATATATGGGAAATGTTTTCAAAAAGTTTTTCTCGAGAACTATTATGTTACAGTTTGTGAGATTACTATGCAAGGATCCTCAAATAGTGTAAATTCTAAATTGTTAAAGCCAACCATAAACCTCGGACCAATACTGGGGCCCCAGAAGGGGGGTTCAAAGTTAGAAATAGCATATGCTACGAAGTAGAATGTTACAAGAAACTGTTGTTCAGGTGAGCGATGTGGCCCATGGGCCTCTTGTTTTCGCTCCTTTCGCCCTCGTTGTCAGCGGGCGAATATAAGATTTGACGAATTCCTATGTCCCAACCTATCTTGTTTTAATAAACAACTTTGTCTGGACGAATTCCAGACGGGGGAAAAACGTTTGCAAGTGAAAAAGGGCGAAAATAACACGGGGCGGAAATAACCCAGTATACATTGGTAAATGCATGTACCTTTTTTACCGATATATCACTTAAAGTTTATCTTTTCAGAATTTGTATTTGAAAATCAAATGGGTAGATAACAAAGATATACTAATGTAAAACAGGTCTCCACATAAGAGATTCATGTTGCTCCTTTGTGAAGATCATTTTTCTTCACCAACTATCTTATCAAAATGAGCATTTATTTATATCAATGGAGTGCATATACTAATAGTATTCCTCTATAAGAGGAAAAAGTGTACGTATTAACAATACGACATTTGTGATAACTGTTGAAAACCAGAACTGGAAAATATTTTTTATTAGCATAATTACCTTGTTGTAATCAAAATAGGTATGTATAAAATACAATATATTCCGGTTTATCCCATATCTTGGAAACATCACCCGAATTACATTGATTTTGAGGCGGCGGAACAAAAGGAGATAATTGTGAGTGTCCCTCTTGATGGTGGAATAACACACCTGGAAAAAGTCACTCAAATTAACAGTAAATTATTTGATTATGAACGATATAATGATAAAAAAGCTGTACATATGTCAAATAAGCGAAAAATTTGCAGTTTGAGGTTAAAAATTGAATACCTAAAAAATTCATTTCAGTAAGTATATATAACAACAAAAGCCCCTGGGGGGTTCGAACTCGGGATGTACGCATCACAAGCCCGACACTTTATCCACTCGGCTATGGAGTAAGTCACATGATGCTGTCGATAAAATCCTTTTAATAAAATGAAATGTCGTTTCGATCAGAGGTCAGCCATTTTGTGTTGATGTGTTATATTTTAACTGTGTTTTGACTAATCACTCGCAGCATTGAAATTGGTACCTTATTCATTATGTTTAAAATACATCATGGCGAAAATATGTAGCACGCACCCACTCTTAAATTAATAGGCAATGAGGTTCTAAAACAACACTACGTGTATATATTTAAAATTTTAGTATGCAAGAAATTGGGGGCTTATTTTCAAAACCGTCTTATTCTCAAATCAAGGCTTATTATCCAAACAAAATACCGGTAAGCGACGACAGCAAAATCACGGCTTATTATGAAACCAATAAATTGTAATCAATCGATTGTAAACTACATGTACTTGTTTGTTCTAGGATATCCAGGTAAGAGTTAAATGAAAATGTTTGTGTCTTTAATTCTGCGCGTCCATCTTCAAAACAGTGAGCTTTTAGCAATGGCGACTACTAGACCTACTCCTACCGCTAATTAAAGATTTAGAAATTTTATTTTGAATCTAATCATGAATATCAAGAGATTTTGATGCGATATCGACACAATGTATAAAATGCTTAGTACGGATATGTATTTAATGTTCTATAATATTGAAATTAGTGAATCGATATCGATACAATATCGTCGATATCGATATTACATCGTGTCTTGGACATAAGTCAAGAAACAGGTGGCTTATTATGAAACCGGCTTATTATTAAATCCGGCTAATTTTCGGAGAAAAATTGAAGGTTTTAAGTATTATGCATATCAACGTCACAAACTCAAAGCCGAATATTTCATGCTTTTAATTGTTTAAATTAAATATTAAAAAATAAAACAATGTAATTCAACAAATGCTTGACGCGATGACTACTTTACATTAGATTTTTTGTTGTTGTAACAAAACATTCAACCAAACGTTTCAGGAAAATAAACAAGAGGCCCACAGGTCTTGACGGTCACTGAAATACTATTAATAGCCCTTGGATGGGCCTTTCATGTAGTCTTATGTTTGCATTTTAAGCTTCATTTTGGAGTCTATAAACCCAACCATCGATTGATAAAAGGGGGAAGGGGAGGGGGCAAGAGTCGGATGAATATCTGAGTTACTGAAGTGAACTAAAATAAAAAAAATAATACACGTTCTCTATATGGTCTCCCCCGCCCCCAAAAATATTAATAAAAAGCCTGAACCCCTGCCCCATGGACAGTGAATTTCACAATGTAAGAAGAGGACATTGTGGACATAATAAAAATGCATTTAGTTTATCTCCCAAGACGGTGAAAGTACAGAATGATGAAATTTTATACATTTTATTATATATGGCCATATTGGCCCCGCCCTAAGATCTGAACCCCGTATACAGGGGCCATGAATTTCACAATTTTGGTAGAGGGCTTCATGTACATCATAACCATGCATTTAGTTTTTAGTTCACCTGAGCTGAAAACTCAAGTGAGCTTTGTCCGGCGTCCGTCTGTCCGTCCGTCTGTCTGTCCGTAAACTTTTTACATTTTCGACTTCTTCTCCAGAACCACTGAGTAGATTTGAACCAAACTTGGCATAAAGCATCCTTAGGTTAAGGGGATTCAAGTTTGTTAAAATGAAGGGCCACGCCCTCTTTTAAGGGGAGATAATTAAAAATCATTGAAAACTTGTTGGTATTTTTCAAAAATCTTCTTCTCAAAAACCATTCGGCCAGAAAAGCTGAAACTTGTGTGGAAGCATCCTCAGGTAGTGTAGATTCAAGTTTGTTCAAATCATGACCCCAGAGGGTAGGGTGGGGCCACAATGGGGGATCGAATTTTTACATAGGAATATATATTAGAGTAAATCTTAAAAAATCATCTTCTCTGAAACTGATCAGTCAGGAAAGCTGAAACTTGTGTGGAAGCATCCTCAGGTAGTGTAGATTCAAGTTTGTTCAAATGATGATCCCCAGGGGTAGGGTGGGGCCACAATGGGGGGTCGAATTTTTACATAGGAATATATAAAGTAAATCTTTAAAAATCTTCTTCTCTGAAACTAATCAGCCAGAAAAGCTGTAACTTGTGTGGAAGCATCCTCAGGTAGTGTAGGTTCAAGTTTTGTTCAAATGATGATCCCCAGGGGTAGGATGGGGCCACAATTGGGGGGTCGAAATTTTACATAGGAATATATAGAGAAAAATCTTTAAAAATCTTCTTCTCAGAAAAAGCTTTAACTTGTGTGGAAGCATTCTCGGTTAGAGTAGATTCAAGTTGGATAAAATCATGATCCCGAGGGGTAGGGTGGGGCCACAGTGGGGGAGGGAGGTCGAATTTTCTCATTTGAATATATAGAGAAAAATCTTTAAAAAATCTTCTTCTCAGAAACCGATTGGGCAGAAAAGCTGCAACTTGTGTGGAAGCATCCTCAGGTAGGGAAGATTCAAATTGTTCGAATATGATTTTGACAAATTTTAATCTAGACTATTTGAAGACTAAACTGACTAAAGTTAGAGCTCTTCTAGACAATTTGTGTTTTAGAAGATTTTTCCCTATATATTCCTATGTAAAAATTTGGCACCCCCCTTCCAATTGTGGCCCCACCCTACCCCCAGGGATAATGATTTTTCAGGAGTAGGGTTGGGCCACATGGCGGGGGGGGGGGGGGGGTGTCCAATTTTACAAAGGAAAACATTTAAATTGTTCACAAAAACTCAAATGTTTTTATATATGGTTTTACTTATATGCAAGCGTTTTGACATATTGTTGATTCTTTAAAATTGTTTAGACTCTGGCCCCTGGACAATTCTTAGACCTCACAAGGGGTTCAAAGTTTGATGTAGGTTTATAATCCATATATAAACAGTTGTTTAAGTCTGATCATCTTCTTAAGAACTGCAATGCTCAATATGTGATATGACTGTAAAATCACCCTGTTACAAAGGGGATCAATGATAAACATAAGAATATGCAGAGGAATTTTTTTTTTTATACAGGATCTATTATACGACATTGTTTAGATATTTTGTATACGACTCCATAAAGCTGATTTTATTATGTCTGTTGTTGCTCAGGTGAGCGATGTGGCCCATGGGCCTCTTGTTTCACATGTGTGAGAGTAGAGAAGAACTTCAAGATTTTTGAAAATTTGGCCTTTTTCATATTTGGCCCCGCCCATGAGGCCTGTATCTGTATGGGTTAGGTATAACTTTCACAACTTAGATTCCTCTTATCCTAGAGTTGCTCTAAACCGAAAATAGTAACAATTGGCCTGTACATGTACCAAAAGTAAGTTAAAAATGTAAAATTGTTAAAAGACGACGGATGGCGAACGACGTACTTCGCACGACGACGCACGAAGAATATATAGTGACTAAGGTGACCTAAAAAGTCAGCGGATCAGAAACCCTTTGTTAGAGAAGATGAAAAGTCAGTAGTTTCGCTTAAGATTTTACTTGGGCTCAATCACAATCAAAATTTTGCGTTTGTAAAAAAAAAATTAGACTGACTCTTTTCTAAAATCCTGCAGTTTTAATAAATTGAAATAAAATTAGAAATGAAATCAATAGTCATTGCGCCCACAGGCACCTGACGTCATATATTTTTCTCATAATAAAAAAAATACTCCGCTTACCTAATAGACTATTATCAGGTAAGCGGAGTATTTTTTTTTATTATGAGAAAAATATATGACGTCAGGTGCCTGTGATTACGCCATCTTATTCGCCCTTCGTCTTACTCCTTGTGACCTTTGACCTCATCCACTTGTCAGCATGTTTAATCTTCATAATGTTTACCAACATCGTGGACGTAATCGATGCCTGTCAACCAATGCTCGAAAGACATCGATTGGACAAGACTCTTATTGACATAATCTATATACTGACCAATTGACCTTTTGAACTGGAAATGCTATCAAAATGGTCAGCCTGTATACAGGGTTTAATGACAACATATCATCTACACACCTACCTACAATCTTAGAAGATTGCACACTTCCTCGAAGGAACATAATCATTGATAAAGAAAATTGGGCATTACATCTCCGATGCAACAATATATAAATAGTGCCTGTTTGGGAGGGTTACAGTTGAAATTGACACCCCGAGAAAACCATTGTCAACCGATGCGAAGCGGAGATTGACAATGGTTTTCGAGGGGTGTCGTTTTTAACTGTTACCCTCCCAAACAGGCATATTTTATTATACTGAATGTCTTAATTTTTGAGAAAAGGACTATGTGCGGTATTATGCATTTTTTGCCCCCAAAATTTAAGTTTTATAAAGAGCTTTAAAAATAAGGTGGAAGATAGTTAAAATGATATTGAAAATAAGAGTGTAAAAGGTTATCACCACATTGACGTCATAATGTAGAAATGACGTCATGAAGATTGCCTTATTTTGATAAATAATTGATGTTTTGTAGCAAAATATGAGTGTTTTCTGGTTTTTCGACTGGGAAACATCGAGCGCAGGCTTGCTCAAGTACCATTTTTTAGTATAATGTGTATAATTATCTGAAGATAAACATATGTTAAAATCGTACTTGAGCAGACCTGTGCTCTATACTTCCGAATGCAAAGTATAAAGCAAAAATGAGAATATTTCATTTGTTTGCAAATTTGCGGGAATTAAGTCATTTAGGTGACGTCATAGATAAACAGCGAATGAGCAATGAGGACTAAAATCAAGATTAAAGTGATAGGCATCCTCTGTACAATGATTTATGAAGATTTGAGTTTTATACCGTACGATACTATTTAAAAATTGGTTAAACTTGGGGGCAGATATTTGACCATACCGCACATAGTCCTTTTACTGCTTTTATATAGAAATGACGTGAATTCTACTGCGAACCGTATGCGCATAATGTACGCGCATGTAACAATTCGTTGTGTTACCCGTTGCCAAGTGTGTTGCTAACGCTGAGGGTAATAGAACGGATTATCAACTGCGTCTAAACCAATCAGATTTCAGTATTTAACATGAAAGTATAATAAACAACATTTTTTTCAATTTCTGGGGAGAATTTAAAAATGTTACAGTTTTTAAAATTTTTACCAGATCACGCAAACATTCAGACATTTTGCTCCATTCTTTTGAATCTAAAAGTCCATTTTAATACCGTAATATTTAAAACGATGGTGTAAACCCCCCCCCCCCCAAAAAAAAAAAACAAGAGGTCCATGGGCCACATCGCTCACCTGAGCAACACTAGACTTAATAAAATCAGCTAAATATAAACCAACATCAAACTTTGAACCTTATATGTGGCACAAGAATTATCCAGGTCCACAGTCTAAACAACTGAAAATCAACAAATGTCAATATGATTGCATATTAGTAATACTATATACTAAATATTTTTGAGAATGATCAAATTTATTTCCAATGCAAAATTTGCCCCCCCCCCCCTTTTATAGTTTCATCCTTTTTAATTTGATTTTTCAAGATTTTTCTCTCTCTATATAACACTACCTGAGGATGCTTCCACGCAAGTTACAGCTTTTTTGCTCAATTGATTTTCAAAACTAAGATATTTCTCTTTACATTCCTATGTAAAAAACTTGTAGCCCCATTGTACCCCGGGGGATCATGATTTGAACAAACTTGAATCTACACTACCTGAGGATGCTTCCACGCAAGTTACAGCTTTTCTGGTTCTAGAGAAGAAGATTTTTAAAGATACCAACTAATTTTTAATAATTCTTAATTATCTCCCTTTGAAAGAGGGTGTGGCCCTTCATTTTAACAAACTTGAATCCCCTTCACCTAAGGATGCTTTGTGCCAAGTTTAATTAAAATTAGCCCAGTGGTTCTGGAGAAGAAGTCGAAAATGTAAAAACTTTACAGACGGACAGATAGACAGACAGATGGACGCCGGGCAAAAAGTGATCAGAAAGCTCACTTGAGCTTTCAGCTCAGGTGAGCTAAAAACTAATTAAAACAAATTAACGAAGTTTTGTCTACAAATCATTTATTAGTCATAATTACACATTATTTAATGTATACAATGTACAACTGCAGGGTTTAATTATTACTGGTGTGCAAGAAACCAAAGTTACTTATAGAAATCTTAATGGAACAAAGATCAAATAAACATCATTCAAATGTTCAAGAAATGTGGTACCTTCATTTTTTCTGCTTTGAGAAAAGAAAATGTATGATTTATATCTTTATTCTTAACAAAAAGGATTGAAATAAACACACAACTTAATATAAAGGAGAGCTAAAAAAAAAAGTTTTACAGATATTTAATTCAACTTTTAGTGTCATTTTTTAAAGATTAAAATGTTTTGATTTCTTTGACATATACCAAACAACGTTTTCCTGATTCCTATTCTAATAATGTACATATAAGTTTGTTTTGACATAAATGCATAAACAGTCGATTTGTTGACAATAAAATCACTACACTAAAACAGTTTGTTATTATGATGCATAAACATGATAAACAAAACAATGATATTGTTGACATTAACTAAATGGACGACGTGTATTTTATATGCAATAATCTATTATATAATATGGTTAATTGTCTTTATGATAATACATGTTTTATATATACACACAGTCAGTTTGTCAACACATAATACAAGTATACAATGTTACACTACTGTGTAATGTTCTAGACATATTGTATTTTCTTCACTTTACTTGTACATGCGTGCCACTCAGTCACAAAGAGGTTGTCTCTGGTGTCCACACATAAACCCCATGGATCCTGTAAATGACAGTTGTCAATGTAGCGGAGGAACTGTCCGTCCTGATCCAGGATGTGGATACGGGGGTTTTCATCATAGTCTGCTGTCAGGATCCGACCCTGGCTGTCTGTTGTGATGCCGAATGGATAGAATGATCCCTTGGTAGCAGAGGGAGGACCAGTGTAGGTAAACCGGAGTTTCCCGGCTTGATTGACCACCACTACTGCACGGGCTCCATAGTCTGACACACAGATATCTAGGTTCCTGTTCTCACTGATGTATTTAGTGTTGGAACATGATGAATAGAGAGGTTGTCCTTTGTCGTCGTACTGAATACTTTGTATCTCTGTGGAGCCAGAGTAACACACAACTTTTGTTTGTTTATCATCATCACTCTCCATGACAACCAGGAGGTCACCAGAGGAGGTACTACGAACATTGCGAGGTCCCCACCCTTGTAGTCTAGATCTGATTACTGTCTTTATCTTTTTTTTCTTCACTATGTTCACAGTTCTATCATCGTAATCAGTATAAACTAGATCCCCACTCTTAGTCACTGCTATGTCATATGGATAATTCCCCGACTTGGTTTTGACTGACTTCACTAGTTCCCCCCGCAGGTTGAACAGTCTCATGATTTTGTCTCGCTCAAAACATGTCCACATCTCCTCATCACTTAGACAGGACACACTGTCTAATCCTCCAAACTTGGTGTTTATCTGTGTGATGATCCGTGGTACATCAGTGAGCGGTTTGTCTGGGGGAGAGGACTCAGCACCGGGAGATTCCATGGTGTAGCCATGTTCTTCTGTTTTGATAGATAACGCTGACAGAGAACCAAACTGTTGATAAAGCTGTTCTTTGTTGATCCTCTGAGGGGTAAAACTTGGTAAGGACACTGTGAGTTTAGGAGGCAATCTTCTGAATTCATCATTCCTGGATTTGTAGGCAGAGAAACGGCTGACATCATTGGAGTCCAGTAACTTCTTTAGATCAGCAATGCTTTGTGTGATTTTAGAAATTGTGTGTGTGATTTCATCTTCCTTTTTATTTAGGAAGGCCAGGTGTTTGGTGTCCATTTTCTCCACGTTAGATTTCAGGTTTCTGATAATGGTGTTAATTTCTATGTGCAAGTTTTCTCCATGTTTGTCGATTTTTGTTGTTAATTTCTGGGAGTTTTCATTCAAAGCAGATTTCTGGACTAGGATAATGGATGCAATCTCTTGGTATTTAGGATAAATGGATTTCTCTAGTTCTTGTAAATCTTTTTGAATGATGTCTTTCTTGCTGTCAATGTTTTTTGTTATTTCAATAAATGTATGGCCGCGGTGTTCTTTAGAAGAAGCACATGTTGTACAAATAGGAATGTCACATTGTTTACAGTAAAGTTCACATATTTTTGTTGAATGTTTTGGACATTTAGGAGTAGATCCTCTCTTTTCAAATGGCAGCACTTTGTGTTCTTTGGATTGATCTGAGAGATGTTCCCCCACACAGGCTTTACACAGATGTATGTGACAAATGTCACAGTACATAGGGGGGCCTGGGGTCTCACAGAGATGACACCGTAACACATCCTGGGCCCAACCCTCGTCCATGGTCAGATACTTTTACTCATTTTCTGAAAAATAAAAAGGTTGATATATCACTTTTTTAGCTTTTGTCCATTTGACTATTTCTTATAAAACTTTGGTATTTTCTGATGAAAAAACATAGGTAATCACAGATTACAAAGCTCACCGAGACGAGGCATCAACTTTATGAGGCATCACCTTTATAAAACTACCTTTATCATATTATATGAAAATCATAGTTAATGATCTTGGATATTCATGGATACTGTTTTGACACAATATCGTATATCATATATAAAAAAATTGTATGATAATCATATGTTCATTTCATACAATATTATAACTTAAAGATACAATGTTTATCAATACAATAATATAAAATATGATATTGCATCTAATGATACTTACAATATAATATCATATATAATACAATATAATACTGTTATAAATATTAATGCAATATGATATTGTAACATAAAATATGACATTGTATCGTGTTATACATTATTGTGTTTAATCACATTATACAATATCATAATACCTAATATAAATACAATATAGCATTATTTGATACTATATCATATCACATAATACATCACAATATTGTAACATATGATATTATATTGTATTATATAGTATAATATTGTATTGTATGATATTGTATCATATTTGATACACAATATTGTATCATATGATACAATATATTTTGATAAAACATTGTATCATATCATATGATACAATATCATCTAATATAGTAATATATTATATAATACATTATCATTTTATACAATATCATATCATATGATACAATATCATATTATACAATATCATTTTATATGATATCTGATAATATCATATAACACAATTTCATATTTCATATAACAATATATTATATAAACCAATATCATATTATACAATATTGTATCATATGATACAATATCATATATTGCAATATAATATGGAACAATATCATTCGATAAAATAATATATTAAACAATATCATATTCTACAATATTGTATCATAATATACAATACTAAACATAACAATATCATAATACAATATCATATAATAATGTACAAAAAAATTGATACAATATCAATATCGTATTATATAACTTTTTACAATATAATGTATGATATTACATTGTATCATATAAAACAATAGTGTATCATATCATAGAATACAATATCATAGGAATCATGTTATATCATTTAACAACAAACACATTCCATCAAGCAGGTTTGAGTGAGGTAGGAGAATTTTTAGCATCCTTGATAATGGAGATCTGGCTATGCATCTGAAACTACCTCTGCAATTCATTTATATTATAGTTGAATCAATTATGCAAGCTATTATCTATAACACATGTAACCTGTTCCAAAAAACTAAACCTCATCCAGCATCCGAAACCTATGGCTCAGATTCAGCATTCAAGCCTGTCAGATGCATCAGTATCATGAGACGCATCATCCATGCAAGTTTGGTGATGTAAGGACCAGTAATAACTAAGATATAATCATCAGAGGGCACCTGCTCTAAAAACTTTAACCAGCTCTTATAACCTCAACCTCATCCAGTATCCGAAACCTATGGCTCAGATTCAGCATTCATGCCTGTCAGGTGCATCAGTATCATTAGACGCACCATCCATGCAAGTTTGGTGAAGTTAGGACCAGTAATAAGTAAGATATATTTTTTAGCATCCTCGATAATGAAGATCAGGCTCTGCATCTGAAGCTACCTCTGCCATTCATTTATGGTATAGTTAGATCATATATGCAAGTTTAAAATAGTGCTATTACCTACATTCAAGTCTGTCAGGTGCATCAGTATAATAAGATGCATCATCCATGCAAGTTTGGTGAAGTTAGGACCAGTAATAACTATGTTATAACCATCAGAGGGCACCTGTTTCAAAAACTTTAACTAGTTCTAAAAACCTTAACCTTATCCAGCATCCGAAATCTTTAGCTCAGATTCAGCATTCAAGCCTGTCAGGTGCATCAGTATCATAAGACACACCATCCATGCAAGTTTGGTGAAGTTAGGACCAGTAATAACTAAGATATGATCATCAGAGGGCACCCGCTCCAAAAACTTTAACCAGCTCTTAAAACCTTAACTTCATCCAGCATCCGAAACCTATGGCTCAGATTCAGCATTCAAGCCTGTCAGGTGCATCAGTATCATCAGACGCACCATCTATGCAAGTTTGGTGAAGTTGGGACCAGTAGTAACTTAGAAATGCCTATCAAACAGCACCTGCAACAAAAACTTTAACCTGCTCTTAAAACCTTTACCTCATCCAGCATCCGAAACCTTTGGCTCAGATTCAGCATTCAAGCCTGTCAGGTGCAACAGTATCATAAGATACACCATCTATGCAAGTTTGGTGAAGTTAGGACCATTAGTAACTTAGAAATGGCTATCAAAGGACACCTGCAACAAAAACTTTAACCTGCTCCAAAAACCTTAACCTCCTCCAGCATCTGAAATTCATGGCCCAGATTCAGCATCCAAGTCTCTCAAGTCCATTAGTAGGTCCAGATGCATCATTCATGCAAGTTTGGTGAAGATAGGACAAGTAATAAGTTAGATACAGGACCTGCAACAAAAACTTTAACCAGGTCCGGACGCCGACGCCGAGGGTATAGCATAAGCTCCCCCCGACTTCGTCTCAGTGAGCTAAAAATTAATGTTCTTTTGCAAACAGGACACTTTAGAGCTTAATTAAAAGACAGGAAGACATTTAAATTCTTCTAAACAAAAATCTCTCATAGATATAACTTGTTTTAAAGAATGTGACTGACAATTTGGGACATTATATACCAAACAGGCTATGATGACCTATTCCAACCTGTTAAACCATGCAGTTCCATAGGGCATGTAGGACAATATCATTTACTATACCAAGCGCCAGCAAGCACTGCCAGCTCTAACCCCAAACCGTAAAAAAAATTCGAACTTACTGCTCCCTTTGACCTAATGAATTCTCTGTCATCAGAATTGAACCCACAATTTCCAGTAAATTGCATATAGATTTTTACCAATGTTCTCGTGAGATCCAGGGAAAAAATCTTTTGAAAAAAAAATTGGGGATAAAAAGTCAGTTATCAAATCTAAAAGGGTCACAAACGTAACTTCTCAGCTATTTTTGTAACCAAGGCGAGCATGATCTCATGAATGACATGCGCGGAGCCAGAAAATTTTTCCGGGGGGGGGGGGGGGGGGGATAATAGTGTTTGCAAGGGGGTGCGAAGCATATTCGCGATAACTTTACTAAGTAAATTTAACAAATTTTCATTTTCCGGGGAGGGGGGTTGGTTGGGGTTGGGGTTTGGGTGTTGGGACCCCTCCATCCCCCCCACCTCTTGATCTGCGCATGAATGAAAGGGAGAGCAAGAATTTTCAATGTTAGGCTACAATAACTTAAATTGCATTGAAACATGCATTGCTTTTGACACACTCTAGATGTCACACTGGACAGTCGATCTCACTTTACTTACTTTACATATGCATCATATTTTAATGTAATGAAGTACCTTCTTTGTGTAATAATATAAATTAAACATATTTTGTTATTTTTCAATGTGAAAGTCATTTCCAGTTGTTTGTACATTGCATTATATGATGTAAATAATAAATTTGATAGCTAACCTGAGAACAAATCAATAGCCAACAAAAAGCTTTAGACTGACTTTTAAGAATATCAAATACAAAATTTCTAAACAACTTGGTAGTGTATATCTACATTTTCAAAGATTTTCACACTTTTCTCCAACATATTCTCAAGTTAAACAATGAGCTTCTTTTGTTAGGTAAACTGACCCTGTCGATAGGTATATTGACCTTGGTGATAAAGAATAGGTATACAGAACATGGTGAAAGTCTACTGACCCAGGTAATGGATGTACAGACCCTGATGATAAGTGCACTGACTCATAGTTGTGATAGGTATAATGACACTGGTGATGGACACACAGACCCTAGTGATACGTACACTATCCTTGGTGATAGGTATTAATGCCCTGGTGATGGGTATACTGACCCTGGTTAAGGATATACGGACCATGGTGATGGGCACACAGACCCTAGTACTACGAACACACTGACCCTAGTGATAAGTATAATGACCCTAGTGATAGGTATAATGACCCTGGTGATATGTTTACAGACTGGCGATACGTAGTCTGACCTTGTTGATTGGTATACTGACCCTGGTGATAGGTACAGTATAAGGACCCTGGTGATATGTTTACAGACTGGCGATACGTAGTCTGACCTTGTTGATTGGTATACTGACCCAGGTGATAGGTACACAGACCCTGGTGATACGGATTTCCGGATTTTTAAAGGAATTTTCGTTGATTATTAATTAGTGAAGCTTGATTGAGAAAAAATAAAAACAAATTGGTAATCTTCAAGTACCAATGATGTTTAAAATATATATAACAGAAGACAGTACTCTTCCGATTTCTCGGTATTAAAGCCCAAAAATTCGAGTATATTATTTTAATATAGTAGTATAGATATGACATCATAATGCAGACTGAGCACGCAACGTCGTTAAGATTAACTTTGGCTAATGATTTGAGTAGGCGGATCCTACTGTGTGCGTTTCAAATAAATTGTTGTACAAAAATCAAACTCCACTGTGTTAAATCTGCGCTAGGTCCAACGGTCTGTCACACCTTTTACATATGTATTATAGTTGTGCGCGATCTAAGTTATGGGGAATTTTTCATTTTAAAAATATATCTTACGTAATACAAGTAAACAGTTATAAAAATGACTTAGATATGACACATAAACGTTCAGAAATGCTTTTGAAACTTTAAAATAAATTTTTGGCGTGTTTTTGGCCAATGGGCACTAAGGGACATAACTCCCACTTTGTTTACATTATCAGAAATAACATTGATGCGTTTATCAAACTATGCACCTTGTAAACAGCACTGATAAAGGCCTACAACAACTCGAAATGGCGACAATATCCAATATCCGGTGTGTCGAATAACCGAAATCCGCGGTAATCACCGAAATCCTACCAAAATCTAGCAAAATCTAACAAATGTGGGCATTTACTATAGATTATTTTTCATATTTAGAAAGAGCACACTATTATTCTTAATTTGCATTGATTTCAATACTTTTTATGCAGTCTTTCCCACAAATATTCATGATTTCTGATCTAAGCGGAGAAAATAGGCGGCCATCACTAGGATTGAAAATATAGCGACTACCGCGCCCGATCGTTTTTTTTTCAATGTATCGTCGGTTTTATAAAAAAGTTGTTAAATTCTCAAAGTAAATAATAAAATATTCTTTAACATAATGTAAATCTTTTACAATTTTATTCTTATCAATTTAACATCTTCCATAAGCTCTATATTGCTATATTGACTCTAATTCAAAGTGTCATTTTAAGCTATATAATCTTGACAAATAATAAATGTAGTCTTGCTTCAATCGGGGCATCTAAATATCTTTTTCTACAAAATTATGACAGACAAAAGTGTATAAATCATTTTATTTTTGTGTCATTTAAGTAGAACTTTCCATTTTCAAAGTAAAAAAAATGCTACATGAAAATTGCAGCTTATGTTGCTTAAAGACAATTTTAAGACAATCAGACAGTTTTTAAAAGCCTGAATTGAAATGGTGTTTATATATAATTAATTCAAAGTTTATAACTTTTTTTAAAATTTGAAATACATGTAGCGAACCAGTCAATTTTAAAACTTTCGAGATTACGTGACACTTATGTGGTTACTTTAGATAAGAGAGAATTGGCTATAAATTATGTTACTTATCATAAAATGTCATAACTTATATGATTTCATTTTTACAGAAACAGCTCACAAAACACATAATACATGCAGACACTTATAGTATTTTCAACCGCTATTTGTGATGGTTAAGGTCTATAGCTTCGTAGCATTTTCATTTTAGAGATTTTTCTCGGTAGCTAAATTGCTGGCATATTCATTTTTTTAAAGCATTTTATTGCCTAAGTTTACATGTACCGTATATACATGTATGAGATGAACAAAAACGATGGTGTCTTGATTATCTCTACTAAGTATGTTTTATTTTAATTTTTTATGAAAATCGACAATAATACATGTAAGCCTGAGGAAATTGACAATACATTTCGACAAAATCTGTTTACACCAGGGAAGTATATATGTCCTTTTGATCTGCACACACCCCAGACACCCACATCCCTCTTGTGTATATACACAAGAATTGGGGTTAGACATCGTTAATTACAGCCTATTGTCTACATGACTGTTTCATTCACACCTTTTGTATATCATGTATCCACTATCAATTGGCCTAAACTTTGAGTACACGCAGACTTGATGAAAGCCATTTTCATTTAATTAAATATATTAATTCAAAATATATCCATAATTAAATCAATTTGGAACGGTTTGAATATTATGATATAACTTTAGCTGTGTTAACTCTGGTATTAACTGAATTTGTACTCAAAACATTCAAACTATATAAAATGAAACTACAAGCAAATAAAATTGCCACGCTGTGTTCTACGCTATTAAAATAATTTAATATGGTACACCTATTCTCCATTAATCCGTCCAATTCACAGAAAAGAAATCTGAAATTAAGTTATGGTCAAAATAAAGTCAAACATGTTCTAATATTTAGTTTAAACAATCGACAAAATTATGACTCAGTTTCAATCCGTCTTTATTTCACAGATGTATGTAAAAGGGGCCCCATAGGACGGATGTAAATTACGTGAAAACTATGCTTCAAGGGAAATTTTAAATCTGGAATGAAAATCTTTATCAATATTAATTTTTTGAATCAGGTTTTTTTAATCCGCTTTTGCTCATCGATGTTTGCTGAAAAGATTTTGTAACGTCTGATGCATTACACTGAATCCCTGATCTTCCTCGTTTGACTTGCGTGAGTCAAATTTCAACATACTTGACTGTTAAATAGAATGCAAAAGTAGCAATGAAGATTTGACTTAACGGATGTCCATAGTGTATTGTAAAATGTACTCCCGACTACCATTGTAGAAATTATCTTGCCTTTCTATTGAGTCATAGGTTTTCTGTAAGGATTTCTTTGAAGGTAACGTAGCTTGCAAAATAATAAAATCGAGAGCACAGTAGATTATATGCAGCTATATGATATAAAATTATGTTGTATATTTTGGTTCATTTATATATTTTGGTTCAACAACACATATACATATAATATTATTTAGGCAGACTAGAATGATAAGTTAATTGTGTACAATAGCCGAAAAGGTTATGCATGTATATTTGACAGGTATATACTGCAAAATACAGATATATTTTTTATTTGAGAAATGTAATGTCATTAATACCGTTATATATGTGCATATCTAATCTAAGCTACGAGCAATATCAAAATGAATGTTATTCGAATACGTATTACATTTACATTTACATTCACGATTACGTCAAAAATTAACGAAGATATTCGATAGACATGTGAAAGAAACGATTCCTTACTTCCTTATTTGCTTCTAACTATCAAACCTTTTTCAAATGGAAACAATATGCATAGTTGTTTAAAAAATATAGTTTTTATTATAATTATATCAATCAATTATCGTAACCTTATCAATATAGAAGAATGTTATAAATCATTACGGTAATAATATTTTCCCATGTAATTATCAGTTTGCATTCTTACCATATCAAATCTGTATTTTCTACTTTAGGATAAACAAACTTCCACGTTACTTCTAAAATACAATGTATATTTTCCATTCTAAACATTTATACTTTTTTTTTTATTATTTTGTTTTTCACTTTTTAAAAACTTTTTTTTTAGTTATTTATTAGACTTGAGTTCATGCAGATTCTTTAGAATTCGTTTTGTTTCCTTATTGGTTTTTTTTTGTCCCACGCTTTTACTCTAAATGGGGAATATACATTTAGCTTTGTCCGTTTGTTCGTCTGTGTGTCATTCTGTTTGTGTATTTCCGGTTATCATAAATTATAAATTTAACAACGAACTTTTGAATAAACAAATTCTGACTCCTACTTAGTTTTTATTCTTACGGATTGACAACTGCAACTTACACTGCACTACAACCCCCTACTCCCTTGTTTTGTGGGATATAAATAAACGTTCACACCAAGTGGCAGACACAAATTCATTGAAAAAGTCCATTAGGTTTTGTTTCAATATGATTTTGTTTCGCATTTTAGGTTAGGTACTAAGGCGTGTTAAACGTTCCATCATTTAACATTTTTGTTATTTCTATTCAAAATCTTTGCTTTTTTTATTCCTAAACATACAATTTTTATTCAATAAAACATGATTTCTATTTGATAAGTTGATGTTTTATGCAAAAATTTACTCATACTCAAAATATTATTATTCTAACTCCAAGATGTTATTCTTAATTATATTTTATTGCAACTCTTCAACACATCAGAATATTTGACGTGAAATCTTTCAAATAGATAATAAATTAAACGTACAAAATAGTTGTACGTTTGTACGTTTAATTTATTATTTCAAAATAGGAGATGCCCTTTCGTTGACTCCATCTTTGTGTTATCCGCAAATTGTATCAGTCTTATTCTTAAGTCCTATGATTTATAAGCAATTATGGAACTTTTTATTCCTAATACTTCGAAAACGTATCATTCCTATTACGGAAATTACGTTCATGAGAACAATTCAAATTGAAGAGTCAGAAATCTGTATACCAGAAAAAGTTATTATACATACTGGTATACGAAAAAAAATTGGCAGATCTTTAGAGAGATAACAATTGAGATTATAGTACTCTATTTTCGTAGTATTATGTGTTCTTAACCTCCAAGAACCTGTTAAGGAGAAACATGATTTATCAAACATGGCCCTTTTAGTTACTTTAAACTTCACAACACATTTATTACACCGAATTTTGGAATAATGAACCTTCGGACTAGTGGGCCTTCGGACTAATTAACCTTCGGGCTACTGGGCAGACCCCGAATGTAAATGAACAATATACTTTCCTTTTTTTTTAAATAGCATGAATTCCTTTTCTTACGGCTGATCCGGTACTAAATCTTAGTTTCAGACAACAAACTTGGGTAAGTGGAGGATCAGGCTTCGGGATTATGAAACTGTTTTAAATCTTGAGTTTGACTTAAGATCATAAAGCCTATAAGATGTGTGATTTTAAGAACATCATGCTTTTTAAGTAAATAAAACAGTATACTTCGCTTATTTTTATTTCTCAGGGGAGTTCTAAAGAGTCAGACGACACTTAAACGTGAAATTTGACGTCACAATAAGGGGAAATTACGCTAACTGAAGTTATTGTAAATCTGCTGAAATTACCAAAATCCTTTCAAAATCTTGCAAAGCTAAAGAATGAGGACATTTCTTCAGATATAGGAAACAGTTGTAACTTGCACTCATTTGGATGACTGCTCACATTTATTGTACATTTATTGTATTCATTATAATTACGGTAATTTCCGGGAACGTACACGTAGCATCGGTTTTTTTAAAAGGGGGTGGGGGGTGGATGACAGCCTCATCCAAAAAATCTTTACAAGCAAAAAGATAAAAAAAGTTAATTCTCAAAATTCTGAAAATTCTAATACTTCAGCTCTATAGCAGTTCGATCAATGGTTTCTTTATTTTTATTTCCATTTATTACATGCTCCCAATCCCAAGTGGGGGGGGGGGGGGGGGGCAACGCAACTCCATCTTACTTTAATATGATAAGCAAATATTTTTAAGCGTAAATAAAAAAAAATTAATAATTAAAAAGAAAAAATGTCGACTGCAAAAAAGGGGATGAACTGACTTAAAAGAGGAGATACAGTGCAATGAACATTTATATTAAAATCTTTATTATTCAAAAACATTGTATCTGAGATTAAACTATTGTTCTACTTAGGCTATAAATAAATAAATAACAAATCTTATAACATATGAAATCTTATAAACTATAGATAATGGAAATTTACTGAAAAAATAGGTATGTTTTATTTTATTTTGCAATCAAATTTATTTACGTTGTCAATTTCATTTTTATTGATTTATCATAATTCCTGGTTTGATCACATGCCGCCCCAACGGTCGCACCGTAAAACATATTATTTGTCGATTTCGCTATTCTACAGGTACAATAATGATCGGGCGCGGGAGTCTCTTTATTTTAAATCCTAGTAATGGCTGTCGATTTTCTCCGCTTATGATCAGAAATTACGATTAATATGTTTAAAAATGCTTGAAAAGTATTCAAATCACTACAAATTATGAATATAATTGTATTCTTTCTAAATATGAAAAATGATTTAAAGTAAATGCCTACATTTGTTAGATTTTGCTAGATTTTTGGAGGATTTCGGTGATTACCGCGGATTTCGGTTATTCGATACACCCTCCAATATCCATGTTTACTCTTCGGAAGAGTCTTCCCCTTGCAAAATCACGTGATTGGTTTTATAAAAGACAAAACCAAACATTCCGGGTATAATCAATGCATTGTGTCAGTGTAATGGTTAACTTGTTGAAGATCAGTTAAAATAATAATAATCATTAAGTCAAGGTTATACTCTGATATTTCTCGTATTAATTGAGTATCATGATATGCAGTTCTAATGAAATTAAGCTTCATGCATGTTAATAAAACAGGGTGACTTGTCTAAACTATGATAAACAAAGTGCACTGCTGGGTTCGATTCGTTGATTTATTCCATGATCAGATGATTAAATAAATGAATGAAGGAATCATAAAGAAAGAGACAGGTCCTGAATTAAATATAAGCAATAATAAATATTTGGCAATAATCCGTGTATGAATTATATAACTATATAATCGATCTTCAATTATATATGCATATAATTAACTAATAAATTTAAATCTATTGAATTTTAAAAGAGGTTTAATCTAAATTACACTTATAATAAATTAACACATCTTTAAACTTCAATCTCAATCAAATAATGTAAAACTTATCATAGAAACATATAAATACCAATTTGTGAAATGAAAACCTGCATCCAGTGATCAGAATGAATTTCAATGAAAGATGTTAGTAACCTAGCTATGACAAAATATATCACTGTATTATTTTTATATTATGTATTACAGATATAAATACTGTATAACAATTAAATATATTAAATACTTACAAAAATATGGACACTCGCTGCAGTGCACATTATACAAATAATGGCGCAAATTACTTAATCAGTTCTCATTTCTGGGTACAAGTGGCGACATTGCAGAAAAAGTACAAAACCCGCGTTAGTATTCCTTTCAAAGAAGTTTGCTCAATAGCAGAAAAAAACCCAGCAATCATCTTTTTGTTCTTAAATTCATTTCCCCTAACATTATCATAATAATTGTATATAGGGTATATATATATATATATATATATATATATATATATATATATATATATATATATATATATATATATATATATATATATATATATATATATATATATTATGAGAAAAAAATATGTGTTTCAAATTCAAATATACACATAGTTATAATGAAACTGAAAACTAAAAATAGACATTGATTATAATCTCTGTTAAAAAAAAAAGACCAGTATGCATACACTGTATAGGGAAAGTTGCCAAAATAGCTTATCAGGAAAGTTTGCAAAAAAATTATTGTCAAGTCGAATAAATTAAATACAAACCGTTCAACAACTTGTCAGATAAAAATATGACAGTTGTTTATTTATTATTTTGTCATGCAGGGAAATATCCCGACTTTTCATAATTAAATACAGGCACCTGACAGCGTAAGTTCTGCAGCTAAATCTTTACTTAATAATACAGTACATGAAAAAATGATAATAACAAACCGTCAACCAACTCAAAAATCCAGAAAACGAATTACAAATTCAAAGCAGAGGAACACGGACCTCCAAAAAGATAGAGGTATGATCAGGTGTCATGGAGGAGTGAGCATACTCTGCTGACGGTCACAACCGCCGTAATCGGGAAAAAACATGTATTATTAGGAAGAGTGTACACTGAATGGCTAAAAAGTAACGTTAACGGCCAGTAATTTTTGGACATTTCTATCAGAGATTATGATGAGTTTACATCAATTAAAGGGAATTGTGAGGGTTCATGTCAATTTTTGAGAAAAGAGACACTTTAGTTGTATTCTGTTTTAGTATACTTGAAAACAAATAACGTATTTTCTTTATACTGACAGCAAAGGCTAATAATTAGTCTATCATTGATGACTTTTTAATTCTGTTCCAAGAGGGAATGAAAATCGATTCTATGTATAAAAATACCTCGACTCATCCGTCTAATTCAGGGGCAAAAGCTCTCTAAGTTTCATTTATATAGTATTATAGATATATACATGTACCAAGTTTTCAGTCTAATACTAAACGGTTGTAGTCTTAAAAATCAACCTTAAACATGTCAAATTATTGAGAATCTCCAACTATAACCTCTGTTGGAAATATCCCCGACATTATTCAAAGACCAATAAAAGAATATGCGGTGGATATCACTCCAGTAATAAATGACTCCCGTCATGAGAAAAGGGCCCTTATCTTTTGACGTCACATGCAATGCTCAGAAAACGACGTCATAGTAGCGGCATTGTAAACGCAGTTTTTTATTTTCTGTTTCTATTTTTGTGATCGGCTTCGGCCGATCACTGTTGTGTCCATATGAGGCATCCGGCAAATGCTTCCACGTGCGCACACATTCCGCTTGCATAAGTAGTTCTTATAAAAACTTGAAGTTTGGTTTAGTATTTATATAACATTTTACTCGTTTTATTTCAATTCATTTACCTTAAGAGATGCAAACATACATAAAATACAGTTCGACCTGTTAATTCAAGAATGCACATTTTGTCTCACGCGTAAGAATTTCGATCGAAAGATTCATTCAGCAATGCAGTTGACCTCGATGAACTGTCCTCAATCATAAGAAGATGCTCCATGAACTGACCTCGATCTATTGATTAGTCAGCCCATATTAAGTTAGGATGAAACTTCAATTGCGCTTGCGTAAATTGGAATTCTGGGAAAAAATTAGACAGTTCGTGTTAGAAAAATTCGAAGACGTTATGAAACCGGTCAGTTTCTAGGTCAAACTGCGCATCAATGTATTGGAGGTGTCAATGGGAATCGTCTGCAGCCGGAATCCGCGTATATTTGTGAGATTAAAAAGTAAATATATTGGAAGTACTGTAGTTTGCCACCAGACCATGAAAATCAGATAGCTATGCCTACAAGTTACAACTTTAAATATTAAGTTGATGTGCAGTCCTACATTGCATGTACTATCTCCTCACCTATCTACATGTACAGCCATAAAAATAAGGCTGCAAACTAAATGTGCACCCGCATATTAATATTGTTCTGGAAACTATTTATCTAGTATTTAAATACATTGTGTATTCACTTTTGTCCTAAAATTAAAATTCCGCTGGCTGACTTTCTTAGCTTTTTATAAAGCTAACCTTGTGTTGCATAATAGTAGCTAGGAAGACGGCTTGATTTATAAACAAGGTTACGTTATAATGCGACCTCAATAGCAAGTTATGATGGCATTCAATGTTTTTCAGTCGCATTAAATTATTTTAATACATGTACAACCTTTTCTTTGTATACGTGTTAATGCTCTTTGAAGAGCCCTACTCAGTATTCTGAAGAAGAAGAAGATACATTAACATTTAATAATTACGTTAAAAATATAAGATTAGACAAGGAGTTTACGAACGGCTTTTCCCAAATTTATTTAAAAATTAAATTTGTTGACGGTTTATAATAATGAAATTATGGTGTACAGATTCAAAATATTCTATATTTTGTAAAAATACAGTACTTTTTTTTTTATTATTTTACATCAAACTGATCATGTTGATTGCTTCTAGCTATCAATATATCATTATTGCCGATCATTCCTTTAAAAGGAATACTTGTTTTTTCTGCGTCTGTGTTGTGTTTTTTGAATAATCAGAGTATGGCCTTGTTTAAATACCGATAATAATAATTGATAACTAATAATAATATTTAATAAAATAATTAATAAATAATTAATAATAATAAATAATAATAAAATAATAATTGACTTTCGTGACGTCGTGTCGTTTTCGACCAGCTACGTCAAAGTCGTGGTAACATGTCTTACTAAAATTGTCATAAAATGCTTAAAACACACAAGATCTTGGATATCTTTGTATATTTGTATTCAGAAAGAGTTGACTAATCGGAATTGAGATAAAAGTGAGTTTGTGAAATTTTGACCTTAATGGCCCTTTTCTCGTGACGGCAGTCAAATTGTTTTATATTACACTGTGTGTTCTTACGCCACGTGACGTTATATAATTTAACATAACGTAGCTTTAATCCAAGCTCACATTAAAATGGTTTTAAACCCGTAAAGTGAAAGACTAAAGACTATCAAAGACTAAATTAATGAAATAACTAGCCTTTGCTAATTTGGTGACAAGTATGTTACGTTTTAATGTGTCTTAACAAGAATTTTAATTACCGTGGCTTGCAAAGATGTTCTAAATGATATATAGATTTCATGTATCTATCGAAGTTGAAGTGGACAAGAGTGAATGCAAAAGTTAACAATCACACAAGGTCAACCAATACCAGACCTATGAGATTGTGTGGCAAGGTTCCTCCATTAAAGACTGTATGGTAGGGGTTGTACGCCAAGGTGGACGGAGTATTCTCCATTGACCACTACAAGATCTGTGTTGTTGTATGGGACATATCAGGCTGTTCCTCGCAACTGTACCTGAATTATAACAGTGCCAAGGTGTTGGATGCTAATTAAATCTGGGCATTAGGGTCCTTTTTGTCCTTTTTTTGTTTAAGTTCAGTTTGCATTCTTACCATTTTAGTTAGTTTTTGTTCTTTTGCATCATAGAAAGAATACTCAATTAAATGAACCCAAATAATTCTAAACCATATATTATTAAAATATCATTTAAGCAATTGAAATATTATTTAAGAGATCTGCACTGTAATTTTGTTTGGAATTAAACAAAAGTGTGTACTTTGATATGTCATTTTAGAGTGTTTCGTATACCGATAAAGAACCCCAAACCTTCTGCTATAAGCCTGGAGTAAAAATGGACATTGGATGAGAAAGCATGGATTCCGAAAGTGAACACAACAAGTTTTGCCTTTCAAGTATACGCCAAAATACTACATTTGTAAGTACAAAGTACAAGCTAAAACTTTTTCTTAATCGATGCTCTACTGAAAAGGAGTATATATAATAAGTAAACAGTTTTAAACTTCTTTGAATTACACTGTATTTTAAGATGGAGTGTTTGGATGATAGCATATCCAGCTGTGTATTTTTATTGCTTGTTTAATAGGAGGATAGTGTTGAAAAGAAAAAAAGGAACCGATAGAGCAACATATACACTATGATAACTGTTGTTCATGTTGTCTCTGTCAGAACACTTTTGATTATAACAGCAATTACATGTAACCCAGTTGGATTGTTTTAATCGCTTTTCAACAAGGCTTGTTAATATACTTTCATTGACGAAGATAAAAAAAACCCAAATTGTTAGATTATACAGCGTTTTCGTTTTATTCTGAATTATTATTACAGATTTGAATGAACTACAAATAATAAATTATTTGTTTTTGTAAGTGATGAACAATCTTTGAAACATACCATTATTCCGAAGTTTTTCATGACGTATCTTCGTCAGAGATTTCTTAGTTTTCACAATTTTAAATCAGGATTTACCAAGCCTAAAATGAGGGACGCATAACGCGTATAATTATTCAATAAATTAAGTGGAGAGATCGAATAAATCTGTTTTTGGATCCGATTGCATTTTCTTTACTTTTTTTGCGCGCCAAAATCGAGTAAAACAATTAAGATTCACTTTTGAAGTCGCCCTTACAATCAAAAGGTATTGAAATCTAAAAAATGAAGAAAAAAAAAAAAAAGAAATTTCAAAAATAAAATCCTACATAAATTTGAAGACTAGTTTATATATTTTTTAAAGTCCTTATTATTTTTTTATATGTATGTGATGCAACTGAAACCACAATAGTTAATATGTTTTGCAAATGCAATATTCTTATAAAATCTTCCAAGTTTAGATTCCGCTTGAAGAACTTTTGTTTTGATTATGGTAAACATTCGTATGGAAATGAGGTGTGTCATCTATCAAATCAGATTGCTTTTAATTTTCAGGAATTTACTCAATTGTTTTTAGATATCTTACTTTAATTCAAAAAATATTTTTATTACACTACCTGTTAAACAACAGACTAGACAATACCTTTTCGATGGAAAAAGGACTTTTTTCCTCCTCCTTAACAACTCTTTCACGTTTCCTTCGTGGATTTTACGATGTTGTAATGAGTTGGATCATAATCCCAGACAACATCGCATATTTTCACAAAATTACCGTGCACTTGTCAGTGTCTCTTGATTTATCTTTAAACAATCACCTCGATTTGAATTTTATGAAGATTAGTGTATAATATCTTGAATTTAATGCTGATTAGATCCGACATCGAACTCAACATCTTTCTATTCATGCATCATAATGATATTAGGGATAGTTTCATTATCATCGAAATGGCATTTAATGGTTCCATAACATGGTAGTATTATAGTCAAGAGGTCGTCAAGACCGTTAGCCTTCTTGTAAAGATATCTAACGATGACGTTTCTAGTTGAAAAGGAACTAAACTACCCGAAAAAGTCAGGTTATGAGAAAACAAGTATTTCTTTTAAAGGAATGATCGGCATATAATATTATTGTTCAGCTCTGTTAATGTAATACGAAATCATTACGCTACTTGCAATAAAAATGATAAATAAGATATATGCGCCGTTTTGTTGATTTCCGAAATAGCAAGGTATGAATAAGCTTTACTTTTAGTAGGCGAATTATACTTCCGATTAATATTATTACGCATATACTTCCGATTAATATGATTACGCATATGTGTAGAAAAACCTGATTTGAATCATTATGTACATGTGTATGTAACTGTAAAAATGTTTTACTTTCAAGGCAAATGGATAAGAGTAACGTTTTTTTGTAATCTACGTGTTATTTAAGATTTAAAGCTGCATGGTCCGATTTTTTCCGCTAATTATAGTATCGTGTTATTTTCTATACAAACCAATTATCTTTGAAAGTTATAGACTTTTGCCTATTTACACCAGCAGAATCGGCCCCTTTTAAAGTTAGAAGTATTCAAAGTAAATAAAATAATTTCTGTTTGGACAAACGAAAAAACAAACCAAACTGCATCATATGGGAATGTTTAGAAAAGGGAACCGATTAGTTTCGTACCCCGAATGATTAGGTTAATTTAACCCGCATGCTATGCATTGATTGTAAACAAAGCAAACTTCAGGAATATTAGTGAACTAAGTGTGCATAGGTTTATTTTTTATTTGCCAAACATTAAGTCCTTTATTTACAGCGATATCAAAATCGTAATACAATCAGAGCCGCCTCGACGTCAGGGGCAATTTTCAATATGAGGCGAAATAACGCGGTACCCATTTGTGTCGTTTGTTTTTAAGGACGACGGACCCAATTCAAGATTTCGCACCTCTGCGCAGATTCCGCGCATATGCTATGAATATGACTGTCGTAATTACTTATATCAGAATAAAAGAAAATAATACAATTTTCATTCTACTAAACATAATTTGTGATACCAAAATATTTCTAGATGAAGAAAAATTGAGAAAAAAGAATTAGTCCGAATTTCCTCTGTTTGCGACAAGTCCGTTATATTTCTACGGTTTATAAATTATAAAATACGCAAAGGCAGTTTATAGTCTTATAATCTGGTAGATATTGAATTTATACCTTAACCTTACAATATCTATTTATATAGCAGTTAATGTAACTTCAGGAAATAATTAATTATGTTCCTTTTTCAATGATATTTCTGAAGAAAAATGAACCATGTAGTGAGCTTTGATACAACCTCTCAAAAAATTTAGGTCGATGACCTACATTTTTTTTGCTGTTTATCGGTAAGCTAATTGACTTCTTAATATTACGATTTAATTAGAGTAAAAAATCTATTGCAGAATTTTTTTAAATATCAGTTTTTATACCAAACCCCAGAAAATTCCAATTACTTTCTATTATAACTGAGAATTTTCGTACCCAAATATTGAAACGTCCCCAGTAAAATAAGGAAGTCGATGATCATGTAATTTTTTAATTGATTTTCACTTACCATAAACTGATTAACATTATGTAAAAACTTGAATAAAAAATTGGGTCCGCCGTCCTTAAAACAATATTTCGACATCATTTTTTTTTCAATGAAATATGGCTAAATTGACAGGGAAAACTACTGCAATGTGTTTTATTGTACACATAGTCATAGCTTAACCATCGTTTAAAAGCGCTCACAAAATTTGATATTAAATCGGACCAAGCAGCTTTAAATGAGGTTGTCATTGCAGTGCAAGGCGCAATGCGTGCGCAAATACTAAAACTTGCCGGATGCCTCATATGGACACAACTGTGATCGGCCGATCACAATAAACGCAGTGATTATGAATGAAAACAACATGAACATTTTGATTATTGTTACTAGATTTGTTCATGACTATTGCCAAATACATATACATGTAGTTCACTAGTCCAATCAATCTCTATTCCCCAGCAACATTTTTGCAGATTCTATGATATATAATGAATTCATAATTCATTATATATATATTTATATATAATCATAATAGTAAATTCATATATACAGGTAAATATCGGTATCTCGAACATGGGATATCTCGAATACCCCGCTTATGTCGAAGTCTTCCGACGGTCCCGGCCGTTTTCTCTATATAAATGATTTTAAAAATATGAATTTAAGATATTTTATAAAGTACAATTATGACATGGCATTCAGTTTAAATTTGTCATCTTAAGTCCTTATTCACGGCAACAACTCAACAGTTTGTTCAGTTTCCGATCATAGTCGTGTATATATAAGGATATCGTATGCAGCAGCTTTGACTCAAAATTTCCTTATTAAAACTTCAAGGCAATGCTGTAATCGATATCAGGTGCTTGAGAGATGGCATTTCAACGATAACTTCTAAATCAGCAAAGGTTTAAGAAAGCTGGACAAATTATTTCATTCCACATGTCAGAACAATTTTCACATCACACACTGTGAAAACGTTTAGCCTTTGCTATATCCCTAATCAATGTAATGACATCGCTCAATTGTTTCGTATCAATGAAGATGCGCGCTTCATTCTTAAAGGGGCATGGTCACGATTTTGGTCAAAAATTATTTTACCGATTTTCATGTTTACAATGCTTCTGAAAGGCATTTTAAATATGCAACCAAAATTTGAGTGTCATTCGATGAGTTATAAGCGAGTTACATAACTTACAATTCCTTGCTATATAAACAAAGCTTTTAAAAAGCTTTATTTTATTTAAAAAACATTATTAATTATGAAAAATATCGTAATTGCAAGTAAGAAATAGGAATAAATTGATTATGACTTGACAGAAGATTTGCCAGACTTTCTCGGTACGTTATAGTGCATCAACAATATCATCAACTACATGTAGAACAGCTCAAAATAAGCTTAATTATTGTTTTTTCATTTCTGTCAAAAAAATAAATAAATGTTGTTTTATCTCATGTTAGGATTTTTTTTAAAGTCAGAGTATTAGTGATATATAATACCGTACTGAAATACACACATATCTTCAAAACTTAAAGCAGGCAGGTGATAAAGAAATCATTATGTAAAAGCAGGTCCATCACCAAAGAGATGCTTGCGGAGCCCTTTAATACATATATTGATAAAGTTATCTTATCTACCCCCGTTATGTATATCACTGTAGTATATTATCATACTAACAAGGCGAGAGTTGGGTGGATAACATCATGTTTTGTATAGGAGTAATCTAGTGAGAAGGAAACTACTTCATTAATTTTTACACCAAAAAATACAATTTGTAATATATAAGGTATGTACCTATATATTGTTCAAAGTATTTTGAATTTATTTATTTTCGTAAACACGCGGGCTATTTTTAGATTTATTTTTATCGGTGATTTACCTTTGATATTGACGCTGGTGATGCAACTCTTTAATTATCACCAGGCATAGATATATTTGTCGACACCTTATTGATTCAGTAAACACAGATGTTGTTCAGTATGTTATTTATGTAAACTTGTCCAAAATCAGGGTTAAACGAGTCTAGCAATAAAGTGGTGTTATGTTGATGCAGAAAGTCGTATTTTTTAGGTCCTCATAATTTTAAACAAGTATATTCAACGTACATGCAGCATCTTAATTGCTAACAATATTTGAATTAAAATGAAAATGAAAATTTTACTATCGTATCCGATAGGTGTACAAAGTTGTCTCTTTTTAGCTTGTGTCATTTTTGCTAAAATGAATTGTATTGAAAAGTTTAGAAAAATGTTAAGTCTAATATTAGCGAACTAGGGGGCTGAACTCACAAACTTAATTATGAGATCAAATATATCTATGAAGGTTTACCATTTAGCCTATTACATGATTAGAAATACCATAAGAATTTACCTACGCTTTTTAAAATAAAAAAGACTTTAAGATTTATCAAACTTCTCAATTGTGTGTGCTTGTTGAGTTGATTGTTTCTTCTAAATTTCTTTTATTTTTGTATGCATTTATCTTTAATAACTATGTTTTTTTCTTGTAGAACATGATCACGTTTTACAGAATACTCGAATTATCCGGCCTAGTTGTTTTATTTTGTCCAAGCAGCGCTTTTGCTAAAACCTATACAAGTAAGTGCCGGTTAATGCGTGTTTATACACACTCTTGTTAAATCTCATAAAGAACTGAAAAACTCTATCTTTTGCATATACAATGCAGGAATAAACATTATTGATATAAAAAAAATCTTCTAAAACGAAGAAAAAGAAACGAAGTAAAGATTAACAAAACTGATGTGATTACTAAGTCAAAACATCAACTACGATTGATTATTTATTCTAATCAGTTTGTTTAAAGATAGTAGCGTGTGTAACTTGGAGTACTTTGTAAGCTTCGAAATCAAAATTGCATTTTTAATTTTACATTTTATTTAACTGCATGGGTAACTATTGGTGAACATCTTTTTTGCTAGTCAAAGATTGAAGAACTTTCATATGATTTTAAAATGGTTTCTCTTTTTGTGATATGCAGTCAATGTGGACAAGGATGAATGCGAGTATTACCAAACCCACACGATCAACCAGTACAAGACCTATGACATCGTCTGGCACGGTTACGCCATTAAAGGCTGTGGGGTGGGTTTCTTCGCAGTGGGGGACAGCATCTTCTCCTTTGATGACTACAAGATATGTGTCAAACCTGTTGTATGGGACATGGAAGACTGTTCCTCGCAGATGTATCTCAGATATAACACTGTCAAGGTGCTCAAATCTTCTTTACCTTTTGGCGTTCCTTGTTCCATCGCCAATTTAAATTCTGTTTTCGGCGCTTGCGCACCTTCACCAATAAACAAAGGAACAATAGTTCAAGGTGTATTAGTTACTCATCATTGTAGATTTCAAAAATTTGCTAAGTGGGTGTAAATACAAAATTTGAAATATGACAACTTTGTCAAGTTGTAATTTTGAATCTACACCCAATCAATAATGACAGTACAGACAGGCATGATGATAATTTGAAATAAGATCGCAATACCGTACATACTCTTTTGAAACCCAACCCTTCTGTCGTCTCTGAATTTTCTTCTTTTAATGTCATGTTTTTGCTTTCACTTATTTTTTCACGCCTTATGATAACTAATGATTTGTTTTTTCTAACCTTTGATTTTAGACTATTGTATGTACTGATAAAAAGCCAGAATCCCTTTGCTATGAACCAGGGGTTAATTTGGACATTGATGTAAAAATGCATGATGAGCTGGCTTGGAGAGTGAACACAACCAGCTTTACATTGAAAGTATACGCCAAGGACACCACGTACTGTGAGTATCATTCAGACAGCCAACAAAAGAAACATAAATTTTTCTAAACAAAGGTGAAAATCTTGGATTTCAAGTAACATTACCTTATTTACCAGTTTTCTTTTCTTCAAAAAGCCTAAGGATGTTAAAGGGGCATGGTCACGATTTTGGTCAAATTCTATTTTATGTTTTTATTATTTACAATGCTTTAGAAATGCATTTCTAATGATCTAATGAAATTTGAGTTTTAGTCATAGAGTTTTAAGCCAGATACAGGGCTCACAATTCTTTGTCATGTAAACAAGGCTCGTGCCCTGTTTTTGTTTACATATGTTCAATATACTAGTAAAAAATCTTTTTCAAACTGATTTTTCTCGCTTCTTATTCATTTTAAACATAAATAAACAGTCACTAACGTTTAACACATTCATTTAATGTCTAAAACTGGAGTTTTTTCTTCAACATTCAAAATGTAAACAAAAGCTTTGTTTACATAGCAAGATTTGTAAGCTCTGTAACTCGCTTATAACCCAACGAATGACACTCAAATTTTGGTTGCCTGTTAAATAGGCCTTATTAAAGCATTTTAAACATTAAAATCGGGAAAATATTTTTTGACCAAAATCGTGACCATGCCCCTTTAACTCTAACGATTTGAATGTTTAATGCCGTGATAATATAACTTATGCGTTTAAGTTTTTTAAGCGGTTCAAAAGTCGCTCTGACATTACCCATGTCAAACTTTATTCGTATTTTCAGACGGGGTTGGGCTGGTAGCGGCCTGTATCATTCTGTGGCTCATTATAGTGGTGGTTTGTACTCATGCCAGGAGACGACAGCGGTCAGCGACAAGACACCAACGAAGGTCACGCTCAATTTACAGTCTGCCAGGTAAACAAACACACACAATAAACAAAAATAAAAAAAACAAACGAATAAACAAAGCTAAGAAACACAACAAACAAAAACAAACGTAAAATAAATACGTTAATTTTATCAATGGTTTAAATTGAGCAAAGTTGGTGTCTAACAACTGAAAATGTAAAGCAGTTATTTCAATTTGAATCTTTTAAGAAAATAAAAAAAAGTATAATTACATTGTGTATCATGAAAAGCTAATGAAATACTAGTTCTCTTTTTCGTTAAAAGCATTGGAGAATAAAATTACAAAAAAGCCTATTTGATTGGTGGTAAAATACATGTACAGATTTTTTTTCTGTTTTCAATATATATAATAATACTGATTTCTTGCAATAGCAAAATTTACTTCAACTACAGTACCGAACAGACCAAACCTAACAGAAAGTAAACCCCAATTAAACCCTGGGTTTACTTTCTGGGTTTTCTCTGGGTTTACTCCGGGTTTACTAGAGTGGACCCAGAGTACCCAGAGTAAACCGAAAGTAAACCCAGAGTGGACACAGAGAGTTAAACTGGTCAAAAGTATACCCCACGAAAGCAGACGCTAACTGTGTATTCGGAATATACAAGGGGCAGGAATTACAGGCAGTAGGATGGTAAAATAAAAGATGGGTCTGCTTCACACTTTAGTGCGTACAGTTGACCTCAAAAGCAATTTCCAAGTAAACCCAAGGTAAACCCCAAATGGAACAAAATTTTCAAAAAGTAAACCCCAAGTAAACCCCAAAAGTAAACCCGGGGTTTAGTTGGGGTTTACTCTGGTGTTAAATTGGGTCTGATCGGTACTGTACAAGGGTAAGTACAGTTGGTTATATAGCATTGCCAAAAAAAAAAACACCAAAAAACCCAACATAAAATCCAAAAACAAAATGCAAAAAAAAAAAACACCCCAGGAGATGTCGAAAGTTTTATATGTAGCGGACCTCAACTTAAATATCCCAAGTCTTGATGGATATTTTTTCTCGGTAGTGAAATAAACACTTAGCAATCTAATTTAATATAATATGAGGATAATAAATATGCTTTGTAATTTTAGTACACTCTTTCCTTATCAAAAGAGTGCAAATTTCATTTTTTTTCCTAAACAGAAGTCCAAATGTTTTTGCAGTTTCAAATTGATATTTTTAATGTACATGTTTAGTGAGTTAACTCTTTAAAGGGCCTAGACACGATTTCAGATGAAAATGTTATTTTTGATTTTTATGTATAAAATAGTTTACTTGTGTATTTTGAATGATTTACAAAAAGTTGAATGTTAGAAGTCATGTTACAAGCGAGATACAGAGGAAAGAAGTCTTTTATGTAAACAAAACTCGAGTCTTATATTTGTTTACAAATAATGTAAAGTTAAGAAAGTACAATTTCTTTGACAAAATAATTTGTGGAAACAAGATAAACTCATTCAATGTGTTCATAAATAATTTTATCAACAACAAAAAGCAGCATTAGATTGAAACTTTTACCAGTATGTAAACAATAAAAAGACTCGAGCTTTGTTTACGAAACAAAGAGTTTTAACCCCTGTAACTCGCTTGTAATCGATATTTGGCTTTCAAATTTTGACAAAGCATTAAAAACATCCATATTGACCATTCTAGACATTAAAAATGAAAAAAATAAATTTTAGAAAAAATTGAGCTCAAATCGTGTCTAAGTCCCTTTAAATTTTGGATTATTCAAATAGGTTCTTTTTACATTGTATTTGAATTGAAGAATATGACGTGCACATGCACAAACATATGAAGCACAGAAGCAGACTTACTGTAAAAGGTTATAGCATAGCCATTGAAGTTTTAAAATAATATATAATAATTTTTTTGAAGATTTTAAGTTCTGTTCGTACATGATCAAATTTTTAAGGCAAAAAAAAAAAAAAAAAAAAAAAAATACCCCCCCCACCCCCGACCCCCCCCCCCAAAACAAAAAAACAACAACAAAAAACCCAAACTATAAACAAAAACTAAGACACACAAATAACCCAAACCCCATGGTGTGCTATAAATTCACATCTAGCGCTAAAAACGGATTATTAAAAGAAATATTAATAATCAAATACGTTGGTATTTTCATTTTTAGTTTTATCATTCTTATCATCTTAGTCTTACTATTGGCGCAGTTTCAACCAGTTCGCCCATCTTGAAGTTTGGTTTAATGATTCTGAATATTCTCACATAATTTGCCGTATTGTCGAAATCATTAATTTTATTTTTAAATACTAATAGGTCCTCCTTATTTGTTTTATTATATTATGGCATGCATGTGTGTTACCATTCGTAACTAGGAGCACGCGAACAATTTTATTGATAAATATTGAAAAATAAAGAAGTTATCTATATATTTTTTAGGTATCGAAAATTTGAACTTTATACCAACGGACGGTCCAAGTCCCCCTCCATATTCGCCAAATGATGAACATCCGCCTCCGCCGTACTCTGCAGAAGATCTTCTAAAGAGGGATAACTCAATGTCACACATCTAGATCTCATATCTTTTTTTATGATTTTACTTTTTCATTAAAACTTTAAAGCTGGTTTAGGTGGCGTTATTTTTCGATTGTTTTCACGAAAAAATTTTGATGCTTTTCATTGCCACAAACCCAATACTTTGAAGTGTGACAAAATGTCACAGAAGGACAGTTGTCATCTGTCCCTTTAGGTTTTTAATAGAGTATGTTTTTGAGAATGACAGGTTTTTAATTTTTGTTTAAGTATTGTGTAATTTAACAGGCTGTTTTACAAGGAGAAAAATAAACTCCCATACAAGTCATGTTGCATAATTGTAGAATAACAAAAACGTTGTTACATATGTATACAATTTTTTTTAAAAGAATTTGATTTAACATTAATCATGCGAGCTGATCCATTTTTTTAGGCTTGACATATAAACATACATTGAATTCTTAAGCTTAACATATCTAAATTGTGAATCGAAAACTGTTTAATCTTAAGTCAGTTTTTTAATCATTTTTAAAAGTTCAAAATTGCGTATGTTCATACTCGGACTAATTGATTTAACCTAGTTCGGTCTCGTTTCGATTGTGTAAGTAGCTGTTAAAAACAATACTTTTTAAAAGTAAAAATAGTAATTAGAAAAAAATAAAGTTTTTCATTTGATGGTTCATTTATTTATTAAGGTAGCGAGCAGTATAGAAAAATACATGTATATAACTTGAGTCAGAGGGCAATGTTTTCTACTGCAATGATCGCTTCCTTCATAGCACGCATAAATTAAATCACTAATTGAAAGAAGGTATTGCACTGGTTATATATACTTATCTCTTTGAATCTCTCTTTATACCCATACAACAAGTTCTGTAAATTAAAGTATCGTTCGTTGTGATTCAAAACGAATCATAAAAGGAACAACAGATGCTAATATTATGATCGATCACGAGATAATTCACGCGTAGTATCTTTTAGTTGAACAAAACACTATTCGACGTATTTTTTATGTTATTAAACTGGTAATTAACGAAGTCAATAGTTTTTAAGTACCTGTAAGAGTTCGGAGAACATATGGACTGACAATATATAATGTTCAGTCACAATAACTGACTGACTTTAAAAATGCGATATTAACGACAAAAAAGGTAAAAAAAAAAATTCGATTTCGATTTAAATTTCCCCTTCTTATCTGTGAGTTTAACACACTTGAAGAAAACAAAATCTATTAATAGCTATGCAAAGTTATTTCAAAACGGTAGGCTTGTTTAAATAAATGGCGTGATATAAACCAGGTAGCAAGAAACGGGACAGTACATAATTGACTTTTCAACTCGTAAGATTTCAAAGGTTAGTAATTTGTGATAAAAGTACAAATATTTTATTATCAACAACATATCATTTAATGAATAATAAATAATCTATTGTCATATCATTCGGAACAGTTTGAATTTCCTCTGTTAGGTTCACCAAAGTTCAGATATGGGATATGTTTATGCAAATTTGATTGCGTATTGATCTTTAAGGTCAGACGACATGTTCCTCAATTTTAAATTTAACTTTTCCCAGGAATTTGTGATTGATTTACTACTATTTTGACAAGCTTTCTTGCAAAAAATTAGGGTACCTTACCAGAGATTTGTGCAAGATACTAGAGTATGCAATTTCCGATATAATCTTATTGATAATACCTTTAAATTGTTGACAAGAATGGGGTCAATTTCAATGGATATTAATTAAATTTCAATTACTTGCTTAAACCTTTCAATTAATTTACCACGACCATTACAAGAGTTTTCAAATGTAATTAATTAAAGTACAATTACTTTGTAGATGTAATTAGATAAATTACAAATTACATTTGTCATCAAAACTTACTAACACCATGATAAATAGCTACAACACATAAACATTCAAGGAGCTATGTCCATAATGTAAATATAGTTCGTCATAATCATAAAAATTGATAACTACTTTAAAGACAAAAAATATATAAATTTGGTTTTATTGCTTATTTCAAAACGACACTAGTCACAATATGGAGGTGCCCCATACCACCTTGTATTCAATAAACATTTTAAAGTCATATCCCCTAACCTACACCTATCATGTCTTAACTAAAGTATTTCCTGCATGCAAAATTATTATCTGAAAATGTTCTCCTTTGCATTTATATCCACTATTTTTTTCTTTATAAGCACAATGCCCAAATACAGGTTAATCTCAGGTAGACGCCGAGAGACTATAATTGTTATCAAAACACAATTCACACTTGTTGTTCCTTACCTAATGTTTGTAATAAGGGAACATACCCTGTGGACATGTTTGGCATCCAAAACTTAAAACCCATTTGAAGCCATACATTTTAGCTCTAGGTATTTTAGACTATTAATTACAGAACATGACTTAATAGTTTATTTAAATTTTGATTTTTTTTTGTAAATTAATTAGTGATTTTTTTAAATATACTAATTCAATGATAATTGACACATTAACTTTTTCAATAAGTAGGAAAATAAGCATTTTTTTTTCAAGAAAAAGAGATCATGTTGCAAAGAAATTATCAAGTACATGTACTTTATTAATTTGGGAAAATTATAGGTAAATAATGAATCACTGAAAAAGTTCATTTTGAAAAATATTAAGTACGGTTAATATCATAATAGTTTAATGCTTTTTAAGTATACTCTTCCTAACTTGACCTTGTACTATTAATAGTGTGGGGAACAATGGGTAGTGGATAGCTTCATGTTTATATGTACATCAGTGTGTAATTAAAAGTAATTGGAATTGCATGCCTTTTTTGAAAGTAATGAATTAAATTACCATTACATGTAATGAAAAATTTGGCCAATTACACATTACTTTCAATAACATCAAAATTTGTAATTAATTACACTCAATTACCATTACAATTACAATTACCCCATTCCTGATTGTTGATATAAAAAAACTTTTTATGAATGTATATTTTTTTCTATAATAAAAATATATTTGATAAATTCAAAGTTAAAAAAAAATAATTATTATAAAAATGATAATAAATAATATTTCTGTTTGGTATGTTATCAAGCTGTTGAAAATTTGAAAAAAATTATCATCTTTTTTCGAGGAACAAGTCGTCTGACCTTAAGAGAGATATAGATATTTTTTTTCTATATTCTTAGTTTTTCTTTTATTAATTCAAATTTATTTTGCAGTTTCATCAAAGGGATTAAAAGAGACTGTTAACCTTATGAACCGTTTCTTAATGGTTTCTAACCCACCATGGACGACCTCCAGGATTTAGTAAGATGCCAGGTCTGTAAGACTTCTGTTCCCAATTTGCACTGTGACATTTGTAATATTAGTCTATGTAAAGTCTGCGTGGGAGAACATCTCTCTGATGAATCAAAAAAGCACAAGCTGGTGTCTTTTGATGAGCGGGGATCTAGGCCTAATTACCCAAAATGTCTAACGCATTCCACAAAGCAATGTGATCTTCATTGTGAACAATGTGATATTCTTCTTTGCCTGCAATGCATTTCATCTACCGAACATCATGGTCACACTACAGTGGATATTTTACAGTGGTTTGCAGGAAAAAAAGAAGTCTTGAAAAGGGAATTACAAGAGCTTGAGAAATCAATTTATCCAAGTTACAAGGAAATTCTATCTTATATCCCATCTCAAATAAGTGATCTCAAGATCAACTCGCTTCAAATTATTATAGAACTTATTAAACATAAAGATGATTGGCTTAGAGAAATAGATACTATTATCAAGACAATGAAAGACGATCTTAACAAAATGGAATCCAAACATCTTATTTTTCTTAAAAGACAGGAAGAAGAAACCAAACGCAGTATTTCAAAAATAACAGAAAGTATTGTTGATTTACATAATTTACTTGCCTCCAATGATATCAACCTTGTCTATAAACATAAATCCAGGAATGATGAATTCAGAAAATTGCCTCCTCAACCCACTGTGACCTTACCTAAGTTCACACCTTTCACAATTAATAAAGAACATATTTATCATCAGTTTGGCAAAATGTGTCCTATATTAGTTATAGCAGAAGAATTTGGACACGTATTGTATTCTGAAGATGCAGAATCCTCTCAAACACATATGCCGCTTATTGCTGAGCCACGGGGCATAACAGAAATACATACCAATTATGGAGTCTCTACTAAATTACGCAGTGTAGCCGCTTTGAATGATAACGAACTATGGACTTGTGGTGACAGCAAGATGATGAAACTCTATAACCTTCAAGGAGAATTGATTAAATCAATTAAGTGTAAATCAGAAAACATGCCATCAAACATAGAAGTGACAAAGAATGGAGATCTAGTTTATACTGATTATGTCGATAGGACGGTGAACATAGTGCAAAATACGCACATACGTGAGGTAGTCAAACTAAATGGATGGATACCTCGCTGTGTCTGTTGTACCTCTTCTGATGACCTCTTGATTTTCATGGACAATGCTCATTACAGACAATCAAAGATCGTACGTTATTCTGGCTCCATAGAGAAACAAAGAATCGAGTTAAATGACATGGGACAACCTCTCTATTCATATGGACAGTCTTATAAATACATCAGTGAGAACAAAAACTTAGATATTTGTGTTGCTGATTGGGGGGCAAGGGCGGTGGTTGTAGTCAATAAGGCCGGAAAACACCGGTTCACTTGCACAGGACCAGACTCTACTGACAAGGGATCATTTGACCCACACGGCATCACTACAGACAGCCAGAGTCGGATCCTAGTAGCAGACAGTTTAAACGACCGTATCCACATTTTACATCAGAACGGACAGTTCCTCCGCTTCATCGACAACTGTGGTTTAAAACGTCCAGTTGATTTATGTATCGATACAAAAGGGAATATCTTTGTGGCTGAAAGGTTTACTGGTAACGTTAAATAAATCCAATATCAAAAACAGGCTGTGCTAATATACCAAGTGTAAGGAGACTGACAATTGAATTATGTAGTAAATAAACATAATCTCAATAGAAAAAAACGTTGCTACATTTGTACCGTACAACTTCAATTCAACAATATACATGCTAATTATGATTATGATGATTTTTTAAGCTTCAGAATTACAGTATTCTCTTATATCTTTTTAACAGAGCTCTTCTTTTTAAAGAGATTTATAAAGTCTAAATACATGTATGACATTGACCATCCAGACGTCTTAAGAAAAGGTCCTACACTCATTTTAGATAAAAAATTACATTGTGTTTGTTTCCAAGAAACTTAAACGTTTCTTATTCAACAGTAAGCATAATAAACTCTCTAAAACAAGTTATTAGTTTTAAAATCATCAAAAGTAAAATGAATATATTTAAATGTTTTGAATTGACATTTTACACGAAATGTATTTTAGCGCAGCCCGATATTCTATTGCATAACCCAGTTAAGTCAACAAACATTTCGAAACCACGTGCAGCCATTTTGCTTGTCTTTCACACACCTGGCTTTCACTATCAGTGAATATCTTTTGAGAATGTAAAGTGCACCCATATCACACTTGTCGATATATACTCGCAGTCAACTTTCTCCCCCAAGAATACGTTAATAATAATAATATAATCACAAAAAAAATAGTACCTTCTTAAATTTTATCACGTTTTTTTTTTCACCGTAAACATGTATTGGTAGATATCGACAACCAAGACGAACAGACAGTAACACTTAACACATAACAACTGGAGTTTTTCTTTTTAAAAGTTAGCGAGTATAACTGTTGAATCATCATTAATCGTGGGGGACCAATATTCGTGGCTTTCGTTGGTAACCCTTGCCCTCGGATTGACATCCCACGTTTATACAAGCATTTATTAAATATTTATTTACGAAATAGAACTTGCTACCAACGAAATTATGTCCCCACGAACCAGGCACATTTTGGCTACCCAGGAACATTGATCTCCAGGAATAGAAATGATTCCACACAGTATTTGTTTTGTTTTCAAATCAGGTAAATGGTGAAAATGTGAATCAATTATTAATAACCTTTTAAAAAACAATCTCCTTGAAATTTTACTACATTAAACATGATTGCCAGAATTCGCGACAAGTGAAAGCAGTACGATTCATTCTCTAGTTTCTAACCATTTGGCTTGTCAATTTTGCATTGCCAAACTGTAAGACTACAAAATTGTGCGCCATCACTTGACAGCTTTATGTAGACTTTAAATATTTAAACTGGTAAAGTGTTGAATTTTAGAAAAAAATAAACGTTGAGTTTTAAATGTCTCGATGACAAGCTAAAGGACACATCACGGGACTTTTTTTATTTAGCATAGTTACGCACATAAACATACACTATTTGATCTCTCAAGAGTGGAGATAAAACACTTAATGACCCTACTGTAGATGGCAAAACATTTGATTCATTATTATACATGTATTATATACATGGTTATTTTCGCCCCGTGTAATTTTCGCCCTTCTACACTCGCAAACAGTTTCGTCCCATCTTGAATTCGCCAAGACACAGTTGTTTTTAGAAAGAGATAATTTAAGACATTCGAATTCGTCCAGTCTTAAATTTGCCCACTGACAACGAGGGCGAAAGGGGCAAAAAAAAAAAACGGGGGCGAATATTTCACTGTATACAGTATCAATATCAGGACTAAGAGGAAAAATTACAATAACAAACTGTCAACCATCTCAACAATCCATAAAGCGAAATACGTACATGTATTTAAAGCAGAGCAACACGAACCTATAAAATGATAGAGGTGGGATCAGGTGCCTAGGAGGAGTAAGCATCTCCAGCCGACCGATCGCACCCGCCGTGTGCTCATTGTCAAGATCATGAAAAAAAACCCGGAAGAAACTGAGTCAGTTTGGTGTATAAATAATGGTCTAAAAAGTATGAAAAAACGTCAGTCAACAGTGTGTCCTAATGAAACATTGTACTTGCTGACAAGGTCAATTTATCGACCATAGAACTTGTGTAAAGATGATTTTAATCAAGGTTCTTGATATTCTTGTTCCAACAACTTGTTTGTAAGTATCTTGCCTCGTTTAATAAATTGTTCGTATGTAGAGCATGCTCTTGGGTAACGAATAAGCTGACAGACATAAACCCCGTAAGCAGGTGATGATGGTATATTGCTACATAAGTAAGGGAAGTTATCGTGGGAAAAATTAAAATCATCACGTATATTATATAGTTTTGATGTTAGGTTACCATTAACGTCTTTTTCTAGTAAAACATCCAAATATAAAACAGTTGTTTCGGAATGTGTGGTATCTTTTATTTCAAACTCACATTCATATATATAGTGAACACAAAAGTGAAAGTAACAGTTGTTAATAGATAAAACATCATCAATATATCTAAATGTGGAATTGAAGGCTACAGGAAGAGCTTTATTTTTTTCTTGCTCAAGCTTTTGAATGAATTCTGCTTCATAAGAATAAAAACATAAGTCAGCTTATAGAGGAGCACAATTTGTGCTCATGGGAATTCCGACTGATTATTGGAAGACCAGGGGCCCGTTTCACTAAAAGGCGTAAGATACGACGAAACTTAAGTTAGGCCTCAGGGCGTACGCCAAAATTTAGTCCGGCGTAAATTGCGTTTCACTAAGAGGCGTACGCCTGGCCGTAAATACTAGTATCGGACTTTGTTAAGGCCAGACTTACGTACTTTGGAACGAGCTTATGCACATGCGCATACAGACAGACAGATAGATGGATAGATAGATAGATAGATAGATAGATAGATAGATAGATAGATAGATAGATAGATAGATAGATAGATATAAACCTTTACATGTATCAGTGTAGATAGATAGAAAGATAGAAACTTGTCATTTATATTTTTATGATAGAGAGAGAGAGAGAGAGAGAGAGAGAGAGAGAGAGAGAGAGAGAGAGAGAGAGAGAGAGAAATGGGCCCAAATTATTTACGCACATTGGTTTCATTTATGTTCAGTACATTGTTGTTAAATATTAATCCTGTTTAGTGACACAATCACACTTGCTGAAATGTTTTATTTGAAGAATATATTTCATCAAGCCAGTAGGATATATTCGAAATTATTAAGTTAAATTTTCTGGTTTCCTCTAGTTTAATCATTGAAAGAAAATCAGTGAATTTTTTAAAACATATACATGTATATAGAAAATAAAGCGAATTAATTGAGTAATGAGCTATTTAAAGAGGTATCGGACAATATGAAGCAAACATCGAACAACCATACGAGATAGATATATTATAGATATATTATATCGTATATTATATATTAAAAATAACGAACTTTTCTTATTTCTTGCAACCCCCCCCCCAAAAAAAAACAAACAAAAAAACAACAAAAAAAACCCAAAACAAAACGACCCCACAACAACAACAGAGGATCGGATAAATATATTTATTAATTTGATATGTATATAGATTTGTGTCGATGTAATATGTGGAACAAAAATTACCTAGGAAATAATTGATGAAATTCCAAGGCATATTTTTTATCACAATCTGTTTTAGAAATTATTTTTTTCGAATTATTTAAGTAAGAGGGTACATTTTCACTTAGTCCATTCAAGTGCCGAACATTGAAATTAATAAAATGTGTGTAACCAAGTTTCTAATGATGGCGTATTTTACGATGCCTATATTGCTATTTCTTTGACAATGTGATTGTCAAATTCTTGACGATAATTTTTATCAGTTCTAATTCAGGAATAAATGAAACAATACGAAAGTGCATGCACGTTTATTTGTAAATGTTTAACCAAAGTTGTCCGAGCCAAGGTAAAGATGTATGTGTCCGATGTATGGTGAACTCAAGTACACTTACATGTATATTAAGTATATTGAATAAGACTTCATATAAATTTTAAAGTAATATAGGTGTATGTAACCTACGAAAATTCTATTGAAACTGGAGTCGGTGTTTGTTTTGCATTGGTTGTATAATAAAGACTTTTGACAAGTCTGAAACACAGTTGTGATTTACTTTTAACTACCTGTACATGACACCTTTCACTCATCAAACATAAAATAAAAAAAAGGGAAAAAATGAAAGCCAATAAATTCATTTCGTGAGTTTTAAATTTCAAAATATCTCGATCACAAATATTTTGCGTGGAAGTTGGGGAGAAAAATGAAATGCTACTAATTTCTTATACAAATACACCTTTGCACTACATGTACGTCGTACATGTATACATGTATATTTTTTTGCATTATTCATTTGCTCAGTCTACTAAAAAAATATGAAACGTAAATCAAATGATTGAATACAAGTAATCGAATGAAAACTATTGATTATTTGTCTAAATATGTCGTTTTAAAATGTATACGGAAAGTGCAAACATAGATTATGTGTATAAAGCATGGTAAGAAAGTTTATATACGAGAATTGATACCGCCTATCAAAACGCCGTATTTTATTAATTTCATATGAATTTAATCAAATTTACATGACAAAATGTACAATTAAACATTACATTCAGCCCCGATATTCTCAGCAACAGAATTAACTATCATTTTATGCTTACGCCAAAAGTTACGACTACCCATGGCTAGGCGTAGACTTTCAGCTTAACTTAGGTCGGGCGCAAAGTTACGCCTTTTAGTGAAACGGACCTTAGTCCAAATATTTGACTTAAGTCCGGATTTACGGCAGGCGTAAGGTTACGCCGGGCGTACGCCTTTTGGTGAAACGGGCCCCTGGTCTCCAAAAACTACATATATATATGTTCTCTATCAGAAATGCAAGCATCTTTTTTATGTCAACTTCAGAGTACTTGTGTGTGCAATCAGAATAGTTTTAAGGTAGTCCTATACTCGGCAGTAAATGGGCTCAATCATTACCCAGCAGGCATTACAACGTTGTTTCAACGTTGAAACAACGTCACCCTTCAACGTTGAAATGACGTTGAAATTTCGTTGAATATGAAAGTTGAATGGACGTTGAAATTCCGACGTTGATTCAACGTTGAATTCTGACGTCAATTCAACGTTGATTTAATGTCTTCTGACGTTTATGCAATGTCTTTATTTGGTTGATATATGGTTGAAATTTCGTCATTCCGCTTTTTGTATAATCAAAGCTTTTGAACTATAACCCAAGTAGTTTTATAAGATTTACTACATATATATTAAATTATTTCATATAAAACAAGTCACCTAGTGTTAGATAATATCCAATTTATTTATTCCGTGAATTATTTTTTAACATTAATTCCTTCTGAGTCAGTATATGAGTAACAATTTCACTATAACGCTGATGAAACACATTCTAAAAGTTGGTTCGAATCACAAGAAATGTTCTGAACAGTCAATCTTTTTTCTTTCTCCCATCTCCTCCATCAAGCTACAGTGTATGGGGACATAATCATGGGACTCAACAGTTTGATCTGATATACATGATCCCGTACAATCGTACCTGCAAAAAGTAAATGCAAAGTGTGTTTACTCAATCGGTTGATTTAAACCCCTTTTATCAGTCCAACTGTCTGGTATTTTTCAAACAACAAAACATCGAATTACATCCGGTCAATCCCATATGCAAGGAACACATGTACACACGTTATATTATAAATTCAATAATACACGAGTCTCCTTCACAATTATTTTACGAGTCAATGTTAAGTTTTTAAAAGTACAAGAAGAGACAACTTACTTTACTGTTGCAATAATGAAATCCAAATTATTGTTCTTCAGTGGTCAATGTGTTGCTTCACACATTCAAATTCAAAATGTGCTCTCTATCTCCACAGCTGGACTCTATTTCTGTGGTTAGTTTGCGCCAGTAATTTGATACTAATTGATCAGCCCCTTTCCAGCAGTGCAAATTGAGGAGCGGTGTTAGGCTAATGGCCTAACACGTCTTCACTTATACAATTTGTTTACATGATGCATTTTACATTTTGTAACTCTACGCCTGTTGGCTCATATATTTTTTTAATGTCTATTATAAAAATGGCATTGTTTAAAAATCTTGTATTTAGAAAGGTTGATCATTGCATTTGCAGTTTTGATCTATTAAAATAATTAAAAATATTATTTCAAAAACAAAACAAATCAGAAAGTTGGATTCAAAAGTTTGATCTTTTAAAATCATGTGTTTGTCGATATTTGTCAGAGTACAAGACGTCATACTGACGTTGAAAATTAGGTAGGTTTTCAACGTCTTTTTTTCAACGTCTTATAACGTTGTTTTTTGGTTGTTCAACGTCGTCAACCATAATCAACGTATTTTCAACGTTGGTACAACGTCGTATGCCTGCTGGGTAAAAGCTTTGCTTTGAATGATAGATATATGTTCAAGCAATTCATAAACAAAAGAAAATATCTATGTTTACTTGCTAGTTTTTTTGTTATCACTTCTCAGACGGGAGTACCCTCTTCCGAAAATTATTGACGATAATAGAATTTGCCAGACGTCCGTTTTTCCTAAAAAATAATTATCAACTTTGGGGAAATCAGAACTGGACATACAAAATAGAGTTATAAACATTTATTAAAACCATATCTCATAAATATTTTTCGAAAATTGTTGTTGTAAGTACGCTTTATGGGCCTGATGTATCTGTGCTGTCACGCTTTTCCGGAAACCAACATTCCAACCCGGACGGGTTTTGTTCGTGTTTTGTTTTTTATGTCAGGGACTCGGCATGGTCATGGCTTGTGTACATGCCGGCTATTATTTTTGTTTGTTTTGAACATCAGTGAGGTGCCACAACGATGTAAGTGTTTATTTGACTCTATTGTTACATAATGAAATATATTAGATTTGTTTTAAATATGTGTTGTTAGGAATTATAAAAAATTATCAGAGAAAATTCGGGTTAAGTGGGAATTTATTGTTTGTTTATTTATTTTCAGTTATTTACCTCTTGTGAAACCATTACAATATTAAAAGTTTTAAAGAACGAAAATCGTTTCGAGGTTTTTTGTAAACGGCTGCAACACCAGTCTGGGACTGAGACAGCATAGTATCAAAAAAGAATATAAAAAATGCGATGCATGTATTGTATTTGGTAATTGTTTACTATTTTATGGACTCAAACCTAAATTTTTGGTGTTTATTCTATAGAATGACTTCTTAGAAAAAAAATATTTGGTAAAAAAAAATCCTATGTTGATGGATTACTTTTCAACCTATAAGCTCTAAACCAAGTAGACCCTGAAGAAAATTTTCGTAATAATCATATTTTGCTACAGTTTTCTGCTTAGATCTCTCAACAATGTAAGATATCATTTAATATTTATTAATTGATTATTGATTAAATTCGAAATACAATCTGTCAATTCAATACTATTTAAACCGGTGCTAGTAATAGAAAGAGAAAAATTCGTGGGGGGGGGGGGGGTCCAAACAAAGAAGTTATAAGCATACCGGAGATACTGGTTAAACAGACTTTTCGTTTTTCATTTTACTTTAACAAAATCGAGTTTCTCAATCAATTAATCATTTCTATCTCTCATAGAATACATACATTACCGTTCTAATTGCTTATTATTGCCATTGTTTACAACAGCGATGAAGAGCAAAATCAACACAGGATATCTAAAACGCTATGTAAAAGTCGAACCAATATTGTAAAATCCGTATTATGACGTCGTGCGATACTCGGACTACTTTAACTTAATATTTTTTAAAGATTTCCAATGGCAAGGTAAGAAAAGGATGACTGCACTTAAGGACATGCGATATTTGCGAGAAAATGAAATTTAGATAAGATTTTTTCTTTCAATTGCAGAAATAGTAAACATCTTAACTGCAACTTTACGTAATTGCGTTAAATAAACGTATGTTGTTACCAAGTACGGATTTGTTTTTATAGGCGGGGGTCATTACGACTTCTCGAATCTCCATACGATAATGAGGACGCCCACTTTTATACTGACTTCATACATAGTCAGCGCATGTTTGTCTATTGTTCTCCGTTTAACAGTAGTTGTATATTTGCATTATCAAAGTTATGCCAAAGGGAAATTAATAGTAAAAACATTTGCTCATGGTTTAAATGAGAAACAAAACTGCTTCTTCTTCTTACTTTTGCTTTCCCTGTTGTAACCAAGGGTTGATGCATGTTGAATATGATAATTCACCACGTGATTTCTCACCTCAAGTATCTTTGTTTATACAAAAACTCTCACGTTGTCAAGCATTGATTTAAAGTCTTCTGTACTCACATGGGCGTGGTCTAATTGTTGAAACCATAGTAAATAGTATACTTGTACCATATAGAATAGATAGAGATATGGTGACAGAGTGATCACATACATTTTTATACATGGCATTGTTATTCATGCTAGTCTAATTTTAGTACCATTCTGATGTACCACCTCGCATGGATATTAATATCAATCTTATGTTTGATCAAGGGCAGATAAGCAAAAATTCTCCATTTTTCAAAAGTTATAAGGAGAAAAACATAAAATGATCTTATTGTATTACAGTCTACAATCTTAATTCATTTAGGAAATTGACTAGACTCTTTAAAAAAAATTAAAAAAGTGATATTAGGTTAAAAAATTAACATAAAAGAAGCGACCGAAAAGGGCCCAAAATCCGGCGCTAAGTGCAGTCATCCTTTACGAATTCCATTTTTATTAAAAAAAAAAAGTCGATGATATAAAAAAGCCTAGATTTTAATTTGTCATGGGGAATGGGTGTATAAAGCGTTGAAAAATCGTACGTTTGATTTTATTGATTTTGGTAAGATTTTGTGACCTCAAAGTTTCTAATAATTCTTTAGAGTTTTTAAGTATCAAGATCTGATTCACACCGCTTCTGGAGTATATTGTTGTACAGAATTCTTGAAGTTTCTCCTTCACTACTGTAAGAATTTTAATAAGGAGTAAAGAAAAAGGCTTAGCAGAACATTTACTGGAACCTGCTTTATATCTTTGTTTGTAAGGATTTTTGTGAAGCTTTAGAATCCAGTATAAATACGGTAAATCAACTTCATTTAGTTTTTTGGGATATTAAAGATATCCCAAACCGATTTATGATTTTAAAGTATTTCCTGCTTGGAAAGGCTGCTGTGGGTGTAAGTAGAATTACCATATGTAGAATTGAAACCCAGTTCTTTTAAAATGCAATTAATACAATGTGCATTACAAAGAAAGACAATGATGTTACATGCCTTGTCAGCAGGGACCGGTACAGTAAAGTATAACAATATAGTGTAAAATAAATGACTCACAACATTTTTATTAACTAGTACATGTAAGTGATTAAAAGAATTTACAACCAGCAATATGCAATCAATTTAAAGTAACAATTAACACCTGCTAATATGATACACATTTTAGTGCTCCGTTTTTAAACCAATGCAAATTCATTTGTATCGCAAAACCGTGCTTTCGATTGAGCTTAATGCGCATTTGCGCAAACGGACATAAGATTAGCATAATAAAAGTATTTTTTCAGTAAACGTTTGATTTTAACGATAAAATATCAATATGACCCGGTAATTTTTACGTATATTTTCTCTGTAAATAACTATATTGGCTATATTCTTAATTCGTTGTAAGACATTTTTCAACAGGTGTATTCAACTTTCAGAGGATGCGTAAATGTATCATGTTCTTCTACTACAGTTATAATCAAAGCGAATGAGTGCACAGTTCAATGAGGCAATTATTCCACGAAATTTGCCGACTGACCATTTTCCGTTTATTAAATCATATTTATATCGACTTTTCAAAATATTAGTAATAGTAAACCAAATATTATGACAGTTATTTTGGAATTGATTTATCTCAGAATAAACATTATTATTTCCTATGTTGCTTGTAACGCGAGATTTGATCGGCTAGTGAGCCGGGTGTACATTTCCGTACACCCGGCTTGAGCCGGAGATAAATAATTTGACGTCACAATGCACTAAATGTGACGTAACAATGCATGCGTACATGGCATATCTTGAAATTGTAATACACCCTTGATTGGACATGGTAAACAGATTTATTTGGTTTACTTAGGAAATTAATTCGTTGTCCTCAGAGTGTATGGAATACAACCCGGGGTAAATCCCCGTGCACCCTTGATTGAACCTGGATAACTAATAATTTGAGTTCCGTAAAATCTATATGATCCACTATATGACAATTCATTCTTAAATTCAAATGATAATTATTAACCATATAAAGTCAACTATAAACCATGAAACAATTATATCATACCTGCTGATTTTGTGTTAATAACACAAATTTAATTAGCGTGGTAATCACAAAACTACAAGTTTCAATTTGGGTACAAAGTTGACGTCGTAATACTTTTTAAAGAATGACGTTATAATGCTCGAAGGGAGAAATATTTCGTACTGACTGTTTATGGAATATACATGCTCTCCACATGACTGCTGTAAACCAATGCTTTCCGTATAATTTAGCAGGGGGTAAGATTTAACAGGATACAGGCACGATATGACAATATTCGTACACGATATAAACTGATACACGAACACAATTGCAAATGACTATCCATTTTTAGAATGAACGTTAAATGTCAGGAAACAGTCATCACGATTAGTGTAATAAAAAAGATATAATTAAGGAACAAGACAAACAATGAAAAAAAAAACAAGGCAGAATATCAGATAAACAAAATTAATTTAACCCAGCAGCGTCATTAATAAAATAAAAAGCGGATTTTTTTCGCTACTGAGAAAACGTAATCTTGAACCGAACAGTTGAACCCGAAATCAAATCACACGGAAACACTGTGCTAGAGTAATCATAAACATATTTGTTCTATACAACTCACATGAGCTATAATAACTATAATAATTTTAGAGAAATAAACCGTATAGCTGGTTTATTTGGTAGGGATATAATTTTGGTCTATTTTGGCGATTTTTGAAAATTCACCAAAATTAAAATTGCCAAATTTAAGTACTTTCTATACAGCTTTTATTGACAAACATGTAGTTTTTATAGCTTTTTTTCATAATATATCTTTAAAGTCTGTGAGCATAATATAAAGGGTTAAAATAGTTGTTACATGCACACAGTGTTACACACACAAATGTACATTTACTCAAAATCAATACAAAACTAATGTAAATAAATAAAAGCTAAACATTTCTATAAATTAGAAGTTAATTGTTTAAACACCATATCACTTGTCCCTATTCATGTGTGTAATTAGCCCCAGAGACAGGAGTGTTGGCTTGTGTTGTTTTAGGGAACATGTGATTCATTATTGACTCAGATGCAGATAATTGTCTGATTAACGGTTTCTTCACTAACAATAAAATTAAAATTGATTGTTAATACGGTGTACTATTTTCATGCATATTATAAGTACTATATAGCTATTTCTTTTGAAAATATTGAAGTAAGACAGAGTGAAACCAGGGTAATGTTTATATTTTACCACCTTGTAATGGTGACATAGGATATTTGCTCAAGTGCATTAACTTCTCAGCTATTAAAAATAAACTGACAAGAGTTTTTAATGAAAGGTAAAGGATTCACCAAAATTATATCCGCAAAAATTAATGGTATACCTTGTAGGCCCAAATCCGCCAAATCTGTGTCCCGCCAAAAAACCCGGCTATACGGTATAAAGCATGAATAACATACCAACGAATTTGTTCTTGCAATTTGAGTCCCCCGTCGTACGATTAAAAATTACCTAATATCTACAGGCAATTCATCAATCTATGTTTACTTCGTTCCTCAGAATTTTACTTAAACACGTTGGTCGCTCATTTCTTTCCCTTATAGGTTTATTGCGGATTTATTATCCCATGATCATACACAGATAACATGACGACGACCTGTTTCTCCAAGTAAATGCTAATATCTATGGCAGATACGAAGAGCAATAAATTTTACAGTCCTGAATTCAAACATTTGTTCCCACACAGGTAATAAGCGCAGGATGTGTAGAACATGTTTTTACCATGTTAGATTAGTAAGGTTTGTATTTTTTGTAACCTAAATGTATCCAAGTTTTAATTCTAATGAATAATAACAATGTGCAGTAAATTGGTAAATTGGTTTATCTTTTAGAATTACATTTAATATTTTAATTCTTACGAACTCTGAATTGTTTTATTATTACATATATAAACACTGCTTACCTAGATTATTTATTAATATGCACGTTAGGACAAAATCAGACAAAAATATAGTCTTAATAAAACAATTTTTAACCAAAATTTAATTTTCTTGTGAATCAATACAATTATGTTTCAAGATTTTTTTTATATGATATATATTTATATATACCACTTTTTATGATAACAATACTGGGCAGAAAGCCAGTAAATATTTGAAAAGGTCGTTATGCGCAACTAAAATGTGTAAGTATTCATCATAATAGGTAAGACGATTTTTTGGACGCATCAGATTTAGAAATATTATCAAAAACACATAATCTTTATTTACTCATATTTCAGCCAATGTCCATTGCCCACTTATGAAGTATGTATATCAATTCCACTGTAATAGTTTTTAAATCCTAACTTATCAATACATTTGGCTATGAATCTAGAGTATAGCCTTCAGGATGTAGTGCGGTGTTATCGCAGTGAGACGCCTCTTCCCTCTTTGCATTGTGTCACGTGTCACGTACACCTTTGTAAGGACTGTGCTGGGGAACATATCTCTGACAAATCCTTCATTGAATCCATAGGGCACAGAGTAGTGTTATTTGGACAGCGGGAATCTACTTTTACTTACCCTGAATGCATTAAACATTCTTCAAAACAGTGTGAACTTCACTGTGAAAACTGTGATACTCATATTTGTGTCCGATGCATTTCCTCGGGGGAACACCGTTTTCATAGAATAGCAGATATTGTGCAATGGTTGGAAGGTAGAAAAGAAGTCTTAAAAGATGTTCAAACATCTAAAAACTGCATAAGACCAAAACACAATACAATCCTATCTAATATCCCACTTCAAGAGCATTACTCCTTACAAATAGCTACAGATCTATGCAGACTAGAAGAAACATTGCGAGGAGAAATAGATAAAATTAACAAGAATCTAGAATATGATCTTGATGAAGTGATATCTAAACAATTGGCCTCATTTCAAAGACAGAAACATGCTAACCAACACATTTTAACCGAAATGTCAGACCCAAAAAGTTTAACAGCTTTCAACGACATTAACGTTATCATTGAGTACAAATATAGTCTGTCAGCATTATCTACAAAAACAGAAAGTGGCTGCATATTGATGTTTTTTTTAAAAACTGAGAACTCTCCTAAAAAAATATTTGCAGCTGATGAATCGAAGATCATAAGAAATATACAGACTAATTACGGAGTCTCTAATAGATTACGCAGTGTGTCTGCTCTAAATGACGAACATATTTGGACTTGTGGTAAAGACAATTTCCTGAGACTTTACAATCTTCGAGGAGAAGTAGTTTCATCTATCAAAACTTACTCTGAAAACACACCCTCAGACATAGAAGTTACGCGATTCGGAGATCTAGTTTATACTGACTACAATGACAGTTCTATCAACATAATACAAAATAAGGATATACATGCTTATGGAGTGATAAAACTGCGAGGATGGAAACCACGTAATGTCTGCAGCACTGTCTTAGGAGACTTCTTAGTTTTTATTGAGAAGGATGACGGTAGACAATCAAAAATTGTACGTTACTCTGGCTTCGAAGTGAAACAATGCATTGAGTTTAATGACGAAGGACGACCCCTTTTTTCACATGGTGATATTAAATACGTCAGTGAAAACAGAAACTTAGATATTTGTGTATCTGACTGGAGAGCAGGTGCAATAGTGGTGGTCAATCAGGCTGGGAAACTCCGATTCACGTACACAGGAGCTCCTTCCACCACTAAAGGATCATTTGATCCCCACGGCATCACTACAGACAGCCAGAGTCGAATTCTAATAGCAGATAGTTTTAAGCACTGCGTCCATATCATAGATTCTAATGGAGAGTTCCTTTGCTTTATTTGCAACAGCGAATTAGAATGTCCAATTGACTTAAGTATAGACACAATGGATAATATTTTTGTTGCTGAGAGATTCACAGGTAAAATAAAGAAAATACAATTCCACATATAGATAGCAATTGTGTATATTTATTTTAATTAATAATTTATGCAAATTGTATGTCAATGAAAAGTGTCCTTGTTGATTTGAAACCTGAATCTATGATTTCTGTATTTTTCTGTATTGTAAGGAAATCTGGGTATTATATTTTATACAAAACTTACATTAGTTTAAAATGTGACATATTTAGTCCATATTCTACTCTTATACGTCCGGATGATCGATTCCCCACTGTATTTAATTAGTGACCAGATTATCATTTTTGTTAATATATTAACAGATTGCATCGTTTTGTAGATTGGTTTATAAGTTGACAATATGAATATTTCATGTTCAAAAATCGATTGTATTTGTGTGTTTTCATTAATACTAAATAGTTCTGAAAATTTAAGTTAAAAAAACCCCACAAACAACATATTATAGAAAAAGGCAAGTGACAAATATGAAAAAACCACAAGCTAAAACATTTCAGTTTACTTTTCATAACCTTTATAGATTATCCGAGCTCTTAACAAATACGGGGTTTGAAGACTATTTACAACCTAAAACCAAATAGAAAATCAAATAAAAAAGCCATAAACATCAAATAACTGTAACATTATTTATTTTTATTGATATATCGAAGATTTAAAAGCATAAAAGAACGCTGCGTGTTAATCTTTGGATTCCAGTCAGATATCTAAACTATTGTTAAAAAATAACAGATAAATTAATGTTGCTTTTATATCTTTAAATAAATAAATTTAATATCTTGAAAAAAGCTTTATGCTATTTCTTAAAATGCACTTTGTTTACAGAAGAACTAGATATGCCTAGTATACCGCACATGTCTTACTTCACCAGCACCCGAAAGGGCCAGACAAAAATTCTTCGCCAAGGCATTTGAATAAAAAAAAAATGATTTCATCACTTAAGATGCATTCATTCTTATGTCAGCATATCTACAATTATTTGCAAAAAACTGAATTCATTTTTTGTTGAAACACTGTACGACCAGTTTGACCCCGTCCTTCAGTAAGAACCCCTATCCTGGGGATCGTGAATTTTTTTCAATGTGTGTAGAAGGCTTTATGGTCTTTCCATATTTGCAGTCAGGTTTAAATCAGTTCAATAGAAGTCAAGTAGAATTTTTTAAAAACTTTTATACATTAACTCTGAATTACAATTTTGTTCCTACCCTGCAGCAATAACCGCTACACCATCATCATCTTTTTGGTTCCATGTACAAACTATCATTCACGTTAGGTGGCACGGGACAATTTTTTGATTCATTGTAGCCAGGGGATGTGTGTCTTCGGAACTCTGTAACTAGAATTCCCTCAGTTCCCATTGAGCACAAATACCTTTAATTGACTGGTTATAGGGCCAATCACTAATTTCTGAAGAAAATTACTAGTCAAAACCTGTAAAATTTTCTACATACTGGATTTTATGAGATTTTGACCCTTTCATATTTGCTAATTTTTCATGATTTTTCAGCTTTTTATACCTCCCCCAGCTAATTCCCTGCAAAGGGTTGACCTTCCGTACCGTGTGCATGTTGCCGCGGTTTCGCATTTTACTTCTGATTCTCGTGTACCTAACATATGGGGCCTACATATTGCATGTCAATTTCAACAAGAGACATCACTCGAACTAATGATAATCAAAAAAAAATAATTTCATGAATATTAGCAACACTCATAAGCCTTCAAGTACAGCAACTCTCAATTTTACAAAAAATATTGAAACTGTCCCTTTCTACCTTAATTATTCAACTTATTAGCTCGTTCCTTAATCGGTTTAATCTGTACGGGTTCTTTTTGGTATCTTTTTATTTTATTATTTTTAATTGGTTTTTTTATCCATTTTGTTTTCTTTATGTAACTCCTGTTAGTTTTTACACTTTTGTGTATATTTATGTGGTCATTTATAGAGCCTATCTCCCCTACAAACCTTCATTACGAATTATCTGACTAGTACAACTTATTTAACAGTAACCCCCAATTAGCAAATTACTTCGTTCGCGTTATCTTTCAGCACTTCTACACAGACCGTCCGCTGCGTCGGACTGGATTTTTCTTTCTCGAGCTTATGATCTTTAATACAAAGATGTAGTTGCCACGTTCCGATCCGGTGTTTTATATATTATTTAGTTTTTAGTTTAGTGCTAGTTTTGTAGATGTTTTTCTCCTTTCGTATATAGTTTTTTTTTTGTCCTGAAGAAGGGACTATTATTTTGTGAAAAAACATTCTGATTGCACACACAAGTAATTTAAATTGACAATAAAAAGATGCTTGAATTTCTGATAGACAACATCTATGTTGTTTTGGGAGACATTATTTATACACAGGACTGACTACGAATTCTTCCGTTTTTCATGATCTTGATAATAAGCACACGGCGGGTGCGACCGGTCAGCAGGGGATGCTTACTCCTCCTAGGCACCTGATCCCACCTCTATCCTTTTAGTGGTCCGTGTGGCTCTGCTTTAAATTTGTATTTCGCTTTATGGGTTATTGTATCATAGAACGCCATCAATGATTTATTTCGAAATAAAGTATGGGAATCTTGGTTAAAACCCAAATTTATGCATTAAATGTATCCAATTTTCAAGTGGTTGAACTTTTCTTCTGGTATAAACTATTAAATGAAGTTTAAAAACATAACAATTTAATTGCCTATATTGTGTTAGCTTCTTGCTTTTAATTTTGTTCCAATTCACTCAAAATGTCGACATATATCACGGGTTGAAATTTAGTGAAAGTCCTCGGATGTTTTGTAAAATATGATCGCATGTTTACTGGTCACACGGATTTGTCAGGGCGCCATACATTGAACATACATTGTTTTCAATGCGCCCGTATCTCAAAGGCGGAAGTGATGATAAATCAAGTTTTTCTGGTGTGCAACAAAGTATTTGTCATACTTTTTAATTAAACTATATAATTTTGTCAATGAATAGATAATAAAAAGTAATTTTTACCAATAATTATAATGTTTTGAAGACTTTAAGCAGTATTTCAAACGCAAACACATCCTGATGATATGTTTAGAAACCTACATGTATTTTCTATAATATGTTGATCTATACTAATGCTTTCTTTGTTCCTGTTTAGTCTGTGAAGGTGTTTTAAATTTAGTTCAGATGAAAAAAGTTATGCGAGAAGATAAATATATTCCAAACAAAGTCTCTCTCTTTTTTTTAATTTTATTTCAAAACACTGACTCCATAATATTAGCTACATGTACAAAACATAGAGAAGTGCTATTAAAAGGGCATGATCACAATGTGGCCGGAATTTTTCACATTTTGTTCTAGGTTGATATTAAAAATGCCCCTATAGGTGTTTCCTATTATCAGCCAAAGATTGTATCAGTCGACAATTTATAAGCAAGATACAGAGCTCACAACTATTTGTTATGTAAACATGTGTTCAGGCCATGTTTTTGTACATTATAAATTGTAAATAGAAAATGCAGTTAAGGTTTCAAACAAACTTTGATGTGACAAACACTGGAAATGTTTTATTTGTGTTCAAAATGATCCAGCGAAGACAAAAAAGTGTGAAATAGAACTTTTACTGTTTTATTTACATGTAACAAACGCAAACAAGAACATGACACGAGCCTTAACAACCAATTGTGGACGCTGTACCTTGCATATAACTCTCGACGACTTACATTCAAATTTTGAATGAACATTTATCTTGCTAGTACTCATTATTTAAAAAAAAAAATGAAGGCATACATAAACATTCTGTTTCAGTCAGAAAGTTATTTACAATCATACCAACTGAAGTTTATTGCTTAAGAATGACGATCGAATGATGCTTGACGAAAAATCATTTTACTTAATATAAACGATATTACCGGGGGTATTGGGTTGTTGATAAAACGCCAGTGTCTTGTGTCTCGCCATCAAATGACTAAATGTTTTTCTGAGTTCTGACAACTTCCGCCCGCCCCTTATGAATAGACAAATAATAACAATCATCATAGTTAAACTGAAGACCGCGTGCTTAAATGTACATTTTTATTAATAGCATTAATATAAAGGTTACTGATCTGGTTTAAATACAAAAATAATACAACTTTAAATTTAAAAAAAGATATGCCAGCTTTGTCATTTTGTAAATTTTGCATCTAAATCCACTGAATAAATTCAAAATATATAATATGGCAGAACAAAGCATCATATTGTCTTAATTTACATATTAATCAACATGATACATATATAAAAATCCTAAACACCAAGATTACAGCTTCTGTTTTACAGTGTGGTGTGCTATCTGAACAGTTTCCTATATATAGAGGTTGTAGACAAGGCGACCCGATTGCCCCATATCTTTGTATTCTCTGTGCAGAAATATTAGCTATCCTCATTAAACAAAATGTAAATATTTGAGGCATTGTAGTCAATAGAAAAGAACATAAAATATCCCAATATGCTGACGACACAACCTTGGTGCTTGATGGTTCTTCAGAATCCCTTTTTGCTGCTCTGGATACCATAGATCTTTTTTCAACTTTTTCAGGATTGCAGATAAATAGTTCAAAAACAAAAATTGTGTGGATAGGTTAAAAAAAATTCTCTAAACAAGTATACCATCATACAAGATGGAAACTGGAGTGGGGATGTACAAAATTCAATCTTTTCTGTTGAGTTAGAAAAAATTGTTAGTCTAAACTATTGTGTTCAAATACCTAAAATCAAAGCTTTAATACAACAGTGGAAAAGGAGAATTCTTACTCCTTTTGGTCGAGTTACTGTAGTTAAAACATTACTTCTTCCAAAACTCAATCATCTTTTTATTTCCTTACCAAGTCCAGATAAAGAAATTATTTCTTCCCTTACCAATCTTTTTTATGAATTTATATGGAATTCAAAAATAGATAAAGTCAAGAGACAACTCATTACTCAAGACTACTTAAAAGGTGGTATTTAAATGTTGGATATTAACAATTTTTTAGTGTCATTAAAATGTTCATGGATAAAGAGGTTAACAAAAGATAACAAACCATGGACGGATATTTTTTTTTAGATATTCATGGCAACAAAGTGGTAAAGCATTTGTTAGACTTTGGTGACAAATATGTACAAAATATTATAATTCATAGTAATAATTTTTGGAAAGATGTTCTACACTCATGGTTAAAAGTTTTAAGAACAATTGACTATTCATTATCTACAACAAATGTATGTGCTATGCCAATCTGGTACAATACAAATATATGTGTTGGTAATCAATGTTTATAATTGGTATGAACATGGTATTAAAACTATAGGTGACTTTCTAAATGAAGATGGTCAGTTTTTGAAACATCATGATTTTGCACAAAATTATAGACTGTCTAATGTATGTACAATGCTATACAACAGTGTTATTAATGCAATATCTAGTTTCCTTAGATCTAGTCTATAAAAAGATCTGATGTTAAAAAATATTACTATCCATACATTCCATTTTACTTTGTTAGTATGTTTTATTGTTTGAAAAATGTTCGAAAATATTGTACAATCTTATTATTAGTAAAGATATTACACCAAGTTCCATTCCGAAATGGAACACTGAACTATCCATGCAACTAGAAATTAATGTTTCAGTTAAAGAGTTCTTTAAAGTATGTTTTATAACAAGTGCTGATACCTCAGTACAGTGGTTTCAGTACAGAATTATTTTCAGAATGTTGCCTACAAAATACTATCTTAAAAAATCAATGTAAGCACTGATGATTGTAGAAACAATTCAACATGTATGACACGCGAAGCGTCAAATTTGATTTGATAATCGGTGCCTGGCAACGAGACGAGATTCGGCTCTTAGGATCAAGTTAATGTTACAATGATAAATTGGAATATAAAATCGGATCATACTCTGTAAAATTGACAGTATCAAGAAAGGAAAATTAATGGTATAAATTAATACTGTGTTGTATGATAATCTTATGATAACACTAACACTCTAACACTCTGAGTTTTATTTTTCTAATTTTTATGAGTTTAATATTAACATACTATTGCTTTTTGTAAAATGTTTAAACCTTAAAACTTTCAATTTCGTATTAAACAAGACTAAAATTGTATCTATAGATAACGAGCCAGAAAACCTTTGCTATGAGCCATGAGTTAATTTGGATATCATGTAAAAATGCATGATATGCTGACATGGAAAATTTAACCTTAAAATTAAAACTGTTTACGTGCGCTTACTTGTATGGAGGGTAATCGTGTTCAAAAATCCAGACCTGTAAACTTGTAAATTCAAATATGCAATCGTGTTGGTGTGTAATTCTGAGTATGAATGTATGTGATTCTGATCGTGTAACCTATAAAAACTCGACCATAAACACTTTAAGATTTGACTCAGTTCCTTTGTATGATGCATATTTTGCTGCTTAATTGTTTTTGTTAGTTAATTGAACCTTCAACTTTGCCCATTTTGAAATCCATAGTTTCTGCATTTGTATCTTCACCCTCGGATATAGCACAGTTGACATGTTACAAATTGACAAATGTAAAGTCTACAAGTTTGTCGAATTTTGACATGACCTTATATGGCAAATACTCGCTGCGGGAAAAGGCATCCCGTAATCGCCGGCCGGAATGGACTAAAATAAACTTAAAATTCAGTTAAACTGTTTTGATGAACGATACTATTTTATTGGATCAAAAATATTTTTTTTATTTTTTATAAAATAAGATTTTGAGGTATGATTGAAACTGGACCAAACAAGAAGAGGTGAATGTTTGCAAAAATCGGTGCCGGTGTGACGAATGCGCTGGTTTCTGTAATATAATTCCCATGGACACTGGTACATGTAATATACGATAAGGGTTAACTTTTATTTAAAAAAAAATTGCCTAAAATCTATTCCAATATTGCTAAAATAACTTGACATGTAATTTAAATTTAATTTAAATAAAATATAAAGTTGAATACGTGCTCTTTTCTAGAATGAGACGGATCAAGAAATTTCCTAGGGGGTGAGTACCTTTTGTGCAGCATGGGGTTTGGAGACCGCCGTGAAGCCCATATAGCTTCATTGCTTACCTAAATACTAAGAATTTTGAGAGTGAATTTTATATTCCTTATTTCTTTAAAATTAAACGACTTGCAAAAAAAATTTGGTAATTTTTCGCGGAAAAATGTATGTATCTATATATTTTTTTCAAATATCAAAATGACTTTGTTGTGCAAGTGCATGATAAATAATAAAACAATCTGAAACTGTTATGAAAGAAGTTTTATAATCATTAATTAAAGTACATAATGTTGTCAAAAATTGAAAGGTTCTGAAGAAATAAATAAGGGATACTAGTATGTTTTTATAATTATAATTTTTTCTTCGAAAATCGAATTTCTGAAATTAAGGAACAGGTAGGTTAAACAGATTTGATTCTAAATGAAATGGTAGAGTTTTAATTTTAGATTCTTTTAAATATGTACTGTAATGACAGTAATTTTAAAAAACCAAGTAGCTACTTTATGGTAATCAGTACATGTTCACAAGTGGCTGTAAAGCTGTAAAATTTTGATCAACCAACTTCACTGAGTGTGTCTGGATTGAATTGAGATTCAGGACGCCATACTTATATCCCGTAATAATTGCTTTATATCAAAACATTTTTGCTATTACAGTTAACTATATGGTTGGATTTTTTTTTTCAGGTGCAGCTACTCATGTCTCATCTAAGTCAAAATCTTAAAACTACTGTTTTCAGGTAGATAGTTTTTCTTATCGATAATTCAGTTCTTTAATTAATCAGCAGGCCGACCAACCCACCCCGTAATTTTTTCTTCTTCGTGGGGGGGGGGGGGGGGGTTCTCTTGTTTCAACATTCTCAACATTGTGGTAGCGATAAGGATGCTTTTGGTGACATTTTCTTTATTCAGACGAATACTAACACGATTTGTTAAATGTACTTTAAGACAATAGAAATGCGTGTATACATTTAAACAGAGCATGATATTTAAAATTTTCCAGATCTAAGACATCTTATGCCGATTAAATTCTTCGCTCTTTTTTGGGATTCTCTTGATATAATGGACACCGAGCCTATAATCTATTGTTCGAAAAATCGTACTTTTAAAGTTGCAAATGTACATCTGTGGGAAGAATTACATTGAAGGTCTGCAGAGTCAACTTTAGAGTGTTTTTATTGATTACACGATCAGAATTACACACATTCATACTCAGGCTCACACACTAACACGATTGCATATTCGAATTTACAAGTTAACATGACTGGATTTTTGAACACAATTACCCTCCATATACTTGCGCTGATCCGGAACTTTTAATCAGAAAGGGGGGGGGGGTCGAAGAATGGTTGTTACAAGGAATAATATCAATTTTAAAGTTGCTTCCAGGGTTGGGGGAAGGGTCTAAAGCCTATTTTCATTAACTATATTTTATAATTTAAAAAGATTAAATTTCAAGCACCCCGACCCCCTCAACCTCTAGATCCGCTCCACGCATTGTTTATGTAAGATTGAGTATAGCTGATCGAATTAATGAGAAATGATGAAATCAATCATTGATAGATCTAAATATTAATCTTATTGTGCGAAAAAAAGATATATTTAGTTTTGAAAAATGTATCTGCATTTATTTGATTATTTGGGAAACAAGCAGTTTTTGGGATGCAATCAGCAGAGTTTTAAAACTTATCAGCTTCACGTGATGGATGGAAAGTTTCCACTTTGCGCACAGATGGTTCCTCTTTTTTTGATTTAAACATCTCCCATCACCTCCTACCTCTACCTATAGAGTTACATTAGTTCAATGTTGTATCCCTTGTTGAAAAAAATCTAATCTAAGTGGTGAGGTAACCAATACTCTATTTTGTTGTTGTTTTGTTTTTAATTATAAAAATGAGTAATAACTGAACGAACGGTATACCAGGGTTGTTCGAAATTATTGAGAGATTTAATTTAACTTCTTGGGAAAAAAGTTCAATCATTGAAATTACACTTGAAAGTAAACAAGGATGTATATCATTAACGTAAAAAATATTTTGAAGTTAATAACATCATCTGTTCATTCCTTGTAAGCTAACATACTTGCCTACATCCATGACCCCAATTAACCACATACTCATCACAACGCCATTTTAACGTTTCTCATTGGTCCTATGTTATAAACACCTTACAAACGAACGAAAAACATGAAATAAACTTCATTTTTTCCCCCAAAAGTCAACTTACTGTGAAACTTCTATATATTCATTCTGTGCATATCTTAGAACTGTTAAAATCAGTTTGTGTGTAAAAAGTACTTGATATTAAGTATCTTTGTTTTAATTTTAGTTAAACAATGAGTAAATACATCGCGATTAACTGATGCTTTTGACCCTTTTCCATCGTATAGGTTTTATTTAAGCAAAAAGAGGTCTTCTTCTTCCGAGATTCACACCCATTTTAAGTATATTCGCTGCGCTCCCTTGACGTCAAATTCAATAAACTGTCTCAGTCCGATTTCAATTGCTTGGTAAATATTTTTGTACTTCGTTTGTATTTGAACTCGAACACTAGAACAACTTACACAAAAGGTATTCACAATAAATAGCAAAATGAACATATAAAATTTGATTTTTGTTTTCAAGAACTGTAGGTCTACCAACACCTAAAATGAAGATGTTAAAAGTTTTTTGAACTCCGAGATAGTGCTTGCACTGGGTACCCGACCATCGAATCGTTTAAGCACCATCGTAAAAAAATATTTATTATTTTATAACATTACTTTGCTCAATTATTCGTTTAGGTAATACTAATTTGATTTCTTGACGTTTCGTCACGGGTAATTGATTTCAATCGTTGTTGTCTTCTTTCATATGTGCTATTGATGAAAAAACATATCAGTTACAAAATGTTAGCAATTTTACATTATTTTATTTGGTAATTTTTTTAAATTATTCTTTTTATCAGGGAGAACACTTAATATTTTGTTAAGTGTATGTACATGTATATTATTTTTAGACACTTGCTTTACTGAACGTATAAAAATATTAATGTGATACAAAATCGGCGCGAATAAAATGTCTCAAATAATCGTCGTTGATCAATAAGGAAAAAAAGTAGCACAGTCAATGAAAATATAAATGCTTATTCAAGTGTATTCATGATATACATTCACAATACTGTTTTTGATATCTATAAAGCTGGATTTTTATAAGATATAATATCACTTTTTAATTTGTTATATTTCACTCTTTTTTAAAGAAAGAAAGAGTTAATATAAGCTATCTTCACTTAAGATACGTCTAAGATAGCTTCGGTTTACATCTTAAGATATGTCACAGAGGTCTTATGATATATCCCAGGACATGTCTTCAGATGGATCTTAAGATACTCTCATGAACATGGTCCCTTGTTATTAGATAACAAGACGTTTTCATTTTCAAACCGTAACTTACTGTCACAAAATTACCTAATGTCAAATCCTCAAGTGTAGAGAAATGTTGAAATAATTAATTAATTAGTAGTTAACTTTAACATATAGTTAATGCAGTATTTGTGTTAACCACCTATCCATATCACCCCCTCCCCCAGAAAAAATATAAAAAAAATTATATGTTTTTCAGAGGGGGTGGGACTGGGAATAACCTGTATCATTCTGTCGCTCATAATAGTGGCGGTTTTAACTATATTCAGACGACGTCAGCGGTCAGCTACGGGACACCAGCACAGGTCACGCTCCATATACATGTATAGTCTGCGTAAACAAACAAACAAACAAACAAACAAACAAACAAAACAGACACCAAATAAACACACGAATAAATGACAAACAAAAGACGTTACTGCCAAAGAAAGGTAACACTATATTAAACAACTAAATGCATCTCATCACAATATAAGTGAATGAAAAGTATTTATTATAAGCAAAGAAAAAATATAACACGTAAACGTCAAAAGTTCCAAATATTTGAACTATTTTTTGACACCATTGTGCATTTTATGTCTATTGGAGCAAGTATATATCGATAAATATTTGGAAATGACTATGTCGAAGGGATTTCTTAGTAGCGACAAAACCTTTTGCTACAAGGGTTACGGTGGAATCCAACGCTCCCTTGCTTGATTGCAAACAAGGGAAAAGGCACTAAATGTAATTGTGTCTAGAAAAGCTGAGTTCAGTTGCATAGAACATGATAATATTTTGGTAGTTTTAACATTTTTGGACATTCAATTCAATGTACAGCACCTTTAAGGAGTTTCTACTTTTCTATTATATACCGGGTACATGTTCTGCTAACAATTATGTTCACCAACAGTTCCGGAAAAAAATACACAATGCATTTATAACACGACATGTAATGAATATTATTTTTTTTATAATAGTTAGAGAGTGTTTACAAACGTTTGTTCTGATATATTTATCAAAATAATGTTATATTTAGAGTAAGTTTGATTATACTGTACATGAATGTATTTTCAAATATCGAAAATGTTCTTTATTCCGACGGACGGTCTTAGCCCTTAGCAATATTCACCGTCTGATGAACATCCGCCTCCCCCTAATCCGCAGAAGATACCCTTAAGGGGGATAATCAAGTGTTATCATCTATAGCTAGATCTTTATCAATTTACTTTTTCATATCATATGTTTAATGTACTAAAACATTGAAAACTTTACCTTGGCTTCTCTATGTTTATCTATTTTGTAAATGTTTTTGTTCACATGGAAGATTAAAGCTGACAAAATGTCGCTCACCCTAAAAAAGTCTTCAACATTATCGATAAAATGATTAATGCCAAAATTGCTGTTCAGATGTGCATTGTTTTTTTCTTTGATGTTTCTTGAGTGATGTATCGAATACAGTGGTGATATATTAGTAATCGTATATTTGATATTTGTGACCATTAAGCTGTTAAGTAGCTGTACATATACTAGTACTTTACTACATGTTTAAAGTCAAATCGAAGTAGATTCACTTACACCCTCTCATTAGTTACAGTCGAATAAGAAGCATATCCGAATGTTTTTCTACATATTACATATACGAGCTACAAGTAAATAATGATAATAATATCGACCTTCCTCCAGCCATTTATACAAATATTGAAAGTCATAACATATGTTAAACTTAAAAAAACCCAATACATACCAAACACACACCTTGGTCAATTTTGAGCCTGTTTTCCTCTTTATCAAACATTAAAAAAAATTAAGATTCCCCGCGATCTTGCAACCTATGGTCCATGTTTGCGTGATGGGAAACGATACATTTCTTAAAATGCACGACATTGTGATTCACACAGAAAATCTGAACTCAAACTAGTATATACATATAGATGTGACACCTGCATCTACCGAAATTAATCGGCATCGAGTCGAAGACGGTTTCAAATATAAAATAGTGATGATATAATAACGTCGCATCTCCACATGCATAACCTGAAAACATGATAGCTGAAAAAATTGAGACACGTACAACAAATCAATTAAATGATTGACAATTCGAGCGTGGGTCACATTTTGAAATCCTTTTGACACTCAGAGGGTCCGCCCCTCGAGCCAGAATGTTTTGCGATACATTCAATCCATGCTCTAGAGTCATCAAGAAGGAATAATTCTAATAAATGATTTTAGTGATTATTACTGAAATCGTAGCATGATTGTTTTGATCATTAAATTGAAAAAAAAAACATCCCAGCCTCTTGCTGGCCTTTCTTCGGTATCATATTATTACATGTAGTCTAATCAGTGATGTTTACTAGAATTGTGCAAGCATGAACAACATTCAACGAACAGCGTAAATGCACAAAAATCATAAATAACCACACGTAGTACACGTGATTTTGTTTTTGTGTAAATAATATTTATGTTAAGAAAATTGCCTAAAACCGATGATATCGCGTAAACAATTCAGGGCAGCTTGCGCTTTTCCTGGATTGATATAGGATGATGAATCCGTCGAAATGAATTTATATTAATAATTCCTTATAAAAATTGCAAAAAAGTCGATACAAATACAATATCAACAGAAAATAATTCATTACAAACAAACAAAAATACGCAAGAAAAATGATAAAATGATTCAACATAAATAGGTAGGAAATACACATACAAACATAGGAGAAAATACAATACTATGCCAATGATTTCCATAATAATGTTAAACATGCCAATGCTATCGATAAATTTTTTTAACATTCCATATAAAAATAAATTACTTACCAAAATGACAAGTACTTCAAAACGGAGATACTGACCAAAATTACCTAGAGAGGAAATATCAATTATTATTAGATATTATTATCATTAAGAATGCTTAGGCTTCTTGTATTAACGGTGAACAACTAATATATGTAAGTGGCAATTATTTAGAGCAGTTTATCTTCGAGGGCAAGCATCTATATCATATAAGGTTGTGAAATTAATCATGCTCAATATTAGCAGTGAATTTATTCATAGTTGACTTGCGTCTAAACATAATGTATTCTTACATCTGATATCATGAACTGTACTACCGTCATAATGTCATACGACTGAAAAATGAATTGCTTAGCTACTCGCGTCAGTCTGAATTTCTAACTGTCAAGGCAGGTCTAGCAATAAACAGAGCTACTTATTACCTTATAAGGAAAAAAGGTCTATAATTGATATTTTAAACCTGTTTTTAGAAATATGCTAATATTGTAATTTTTCAGTCCTGGCATATCAAAATTGAAAAACAAACACCAGCCGCGACCATGATTTAAAAAAAGGCGTGTAAATTTGACGGCAGTTGCTGATAAGAGGAACAGATGACAAACAATTCTGATACACCCTATTTTATCAGCATTTCAATTGACAGGTTTCTACATCAGTTTTGGACGGATAAAAAATTTATGCACGTTGAATTGCAAATACATAAAAAAGTAAACAATGTTTAAGCATGACTGTGATGTGAGTGGGATTGTTAATCATGACGGTTTTATAATTACAAATCAAAGTCTCACCGGATATATATTAAGACCTTACATGTTATCAAATCAAGCGCTTTCGCAGGATGGCTGATATTAGACTGAATCTTTTGGTGGTTGCCCTGTGCTTTCTAAACCTCTGCAGCGTTGATGCAAGGTAAGGGTTATTTTCTTTAATACTCCTTTGTTCCTCTCGGGGAAAATCTATTAATAATACAATTATTATTATTCTGTAATTTGTCATTCCTTGCGCTCCATGTTATTATCTTTTGTTATTTTAGCACCTGCAATGTCCACAGTGGAATCCAGTTTCATACGTGCACCAAATATTCCCAAGTGAAATACAGCCAAGCTTACCAATGTGGGTTCTGGCATTGGCAGCGATGCTACAGAACAAAGTAAATATAGATGCTTAATGGTAACTTTGTTTTATTACCGGTGAAAATAAAAAATATATACAGAAGATTTACTTTAAAAACTTTTGTTTTCTACAGGTACTCACATACCGCACATCAGTCGACTTGTACAAGAAATTGTAAAGGTAAATGTAACATTCATTCTTTCCTTTATGTTATTCTATAATGCTCTTTTTCCCCTTTCTCTCTCTCTCTCTCTCTCTCTCTCTCTCTCTCTCTCTTATACACAGTTTTACAATTGACATCCAGTTAATGGTGCCTGGACGTCGTGGCAAGCTTGGGGAGGATGGTCGACTTGTGACAAGACCTGTGGGGACGGGCAAAGAGTCCGGTACAGTATACGTCAGTGTAGTGACCCAACGCCTAAAAATGGTGGCGACAACTGCAACGGAACTCACGTGCAAAAGGAGGCAGAAGAGTGTTTGTTGAAGGTTTGCATTGGTAAGTAAAATGTTTACAATTATGCTTCTTGGTAATTGTTTTTTCTTCAGTTCGTAACAATTTTAATCATATTTTTTTTAGCTTATATTGATTTTCATCCGTAACTTACATTCTACTGTAATAATTGGAAACAGACTTTTTCGATCTTTTGTACACAAAATTTCAAATATGATTTCACATACCAAAAAAATTAACGGTGAAATGCCCCTTTAATAAGGCTAAAAGCGCAAACATAACTAAAAACTCGTTAAATGGTATTTATTTAACAAGTATTAAAAGAGTGGGTCAGATATGCTGAAAGTGTTCTTCTCCTGCCTTAACATTAGCGTGCAGGGTGTTACATATAGTTGCTGTTGGGTTTACAAAATTAAAATCAGTGTATTATATCTATTAATTAACAAGAAAATATGACTTTAGAGTGTATATACAAACGTTCTCTCATTGCGATCAGTTGATGGCGGTTGGAGTGAGTTTGGTCCTTGGAGTAAGTTCTCAGAGTGTGCCAGAACATGTGGAGGGGGAGCAAAAACTAGGTACAGATACAGGGAATGCAACAATCCCAAACCGCAAAATGGCGGGCGCCTCTGTTCGGGAGAATCCATCCACTCAGAAACAGCTCCCTGCAACACCAATTCGTGTGACGGTATGCCATTTTTGTTAATCCTACTATCAATATTTAGACAATATTGAAAACTTGCAGTTGAAATGCACGTTTACCTGAAAGGTTAATATTCACACGCAATTTTTCGTAGAAAATCAACTGAGTGTGTTTATATTTATACTTAATGATTTTAACAAAAAAGACAACTACTTAAATTTATTTCCCTTTATTTATTTATCTTGCATAACTCATGCATTCTGAATCAAAATTATGTCCAGCTATGTACATCTTTTGAAGAGATCAATCTCATGGGATATTTTAATTAAACCATCATAATTTGTACAGATTACGGTCTGACTTTCGCTAACCAAACAATAGATACTGGAAACAACTCCGGTAATACAAGCAATGATACACCGCCGGAAATAAATTGGTTTGATAAATCGTCTGTTGAGGGAAAGAATAGTTCCGAGAACCATGGATTCAAATCAACCACCAAACCTGTAAACGACTTTACCATTTTTGGTATGTCAACAGCAAATCACAGCAATGTCACCACTACACCAAATTTGTCTCTAACGACATCCAAAAATGAGACTTGAAACCATATCAACAAGCAATAATGTATCGTCTGCACAAAATACTGAATAAAAATGTGCATAGTTGCATTTTATCCTTCTCGTTTTTTTATTATGATTGATCATTTCATAACTAATTTCCAACATCGTATTTATGACCTTCACATTTATTAAAAATCTGACATATTTCTTGCAATTGAAAACTGGGTTTAACCAATTAGTCTTAAATTAGATAACACATTTTTTTGGCTAAATTATCATGTTTATCATTTTAGGCATTTCGTCCATTTCTAATCTTGTAAATTTTTATAGTCAGATAAAAATACACCTTCGGAAGCTTAAGATAATTGATAAAATTAATGTGCATATTTAAAATTTAATAAAAAGTCAAATGTAAAGGAAAATAGCTAGCTTTATATATAGGTTACAAAACCCAATATCAGTGAAAACAAAATCAACATTTCTTACAAGTTGCGTATACTTACTAGACTGGTGTATATATACATTTTGTACAATAATTAAGATTAGCTGAAACTATGCTTTCCCTCATCTTCTGTGCAGAGAGACGAAAGTAGTTTGATTACTAGGTAAAACGCCTTTAAAATTGAAATGAACCAAAGTTTTAATACAAGTATAAAGTTCGGTTTGCAAAATACAGAGGAAGTATGTTACATGTATCGTCTTAAAAACAAAGCAACAGTGAATTACACACATTAAGGGTGAAGGGAACATATATATTAAATGATTCTAATGAATCAAAACAAACTTCAACTAGATTACGTACACAGGTTTGTTTTTGATTTGCCAATTTGTTTTCGAGAACTAATTTACTCTATTTTTATCTACTTTATTTTTAGCTAATGCCAAAGTCGCAATAAAATCATACCCGCTTCGACTTTGGGAGTGAATCTTAATAATTTACCAATTGACGCGTTAGCCTTTTATGTTTTTTATGGCTCATGGAATTAAATTTGATACAAATTATTAAATTTATCATTATTCATTTATGAATCTTGGTTCTCTAGTCCTTTTTTATACACTTTTTACAATAATTTTTTAGTGTCAAATTAGGGGATAGACTCTACCAAAATTGATTAAAAGCGGCAATTTTTAATGGTCCCCTAGCGAAACCAAAAATGTCTCTTTTTTATCGTTAATTTATGGTCAAATAATCCCAAAAGAACCTGAATATTTGAAAGCAACTTTGTGATACATGTACTCATATAAACCCAACTGATACTGCAATGAAACAAAAAGTACTCAATGAGTACCTTGGTTCCCAAACTGTACAAAGCTAAAAGATAATGTTTGGAAAATTAAAGAATGAATTTTTTGTGTACATGTGTTACGGTGAGACAATTTAATTTTTTAGACTATTTGTATTATTTTGAAAATTTTCCGAACTTTGTGCTAATTGTTATAAAAATTCTGTATTCCGACATATCTATTACAATTTCTGAATTCCACGCATCCTTAATTCCAAATGAGAAAATTTAATATTTTTTTTAATAGTTCAATACATATGATTTTGAATTGTAAACCATTGCCAGTTGGAATCAGATATTCGGTGCTGATGCATATCATAGTCATGTAAAAGTATATTCCATACAAAGTCTACATAAAAATCTTAAACTATAGAACATGTTGGGTTTAGAGGGTGGGCTCAGACTTAGTTCAACAACAACAAGAACAAAACCACAAGGTTGGCCTATCTATAGTCATGAACAAAAAAGGGCGTCTCGTAATACATGTAGGTTTCTATTATCTTTCTTAAAAGTGATTCACTTTAAATCGAACTGTTACATGTAATACTAGTATTCCTTCTTTTCCTTTTTTGACATTAAATAAGAATACACTTTAAACAACCTAGTCTCTTGGTATCGTAGGTAAGTTGAAGATCTAAGAGGGTTGTTAGAATATTTTACAACCTATTGATATATCACATAAGTAGCAGAACCAGTAAAAGAAGAAAAATTTTTCTTACAGTGTAGAAGGGTGATATCTATGGAAAATTTGAAGATCAAATAGTCCTCATTATTTAACATTAGAAAACAAATCACTTTAATAGCACCTTTTATGCTCGTTTCTTAGACAAGTTTAAAGAACTAAGAGGTTTGATAGAGTATTTTACAACCTGGAAATCCCACATAGGTAGCAAGGCCAGTATGAGTAGAGACCCGCCTTTGTCACGTTATGTGTCTTAATTGCATATCCATAGCAAATTCAAAGATCAAATACATATATAAGATTCAAATCAATCTCATGATTTCACCCAGGGAGAAAGACAAGGAAGAGCAAAGACCTGCGCTCGTCATGACTTATATCTAAGGTTGGTTTGATTTCTGAAGTCGCAAGTTTTTCAATGATTATAAGATAGAAAAATTACAGTTTAAAAAAAAATTCAATTTGAAAACAGTATAAATAATTGTCATTATTCGTTTTTATTATGACTTAAACTTAAGTAAGCACTCGAACCTTTGCCCATGGTACATATTTGTGTATTTACTTATTTAAGTTCAATAACTTAAATAAGTCTTTTTGATCCCAAGGCGAGGTCAAAATAATTATTAGTGTTAATTTATATTAATGTTTAAAAATCTTTTCTACTTTTGTTAATACTGAGGAGAAACTGACTACATATTTAGAAAGAACATGAAGAACATGAAGGCGAAATTGTTCATATACTACATAACTGTATATATGTTTAAACGAATTATTCTATACTTCCACAGACACTGAATAATAATTGACTACATATTTATAAGAACCATAAAGCTTTTCTACATAAATTGTAATTTTTCACGACACCTCAGGTTGGGGTTCTAGCTCCAAAGGGGAAACGGAATGATCATATAGTATATTATGTTTTAAAAATCTTCTTCTGTTCTGCTGTATAAAATAGAATGAAATTGAATAAAATACATAGAAGAGAATGCATCTGTATATCATGGTGAAAATATTGTGACAGCCGTTGCGGCACGAGTTCAGTGTCAGTGGACGTGGCAGGGGTAGTTGGATAACAAGACCTTGGTTCTGTTCTGTAAATATGCTGACATTCAATGGGTATTGAATGTTAATTTAGAGAGAAAATACAGCGGTCTACCAATTTTTTTTTTCAAGTCAACGAAGCCGAGTGCAGTTCGAGTACGCACGCTTACGCGCAGCGTTGTATTTGCATTGTAACGTCACTTTTTTGCTTGGTTGACGCCATAACCTTATGGCTTTAACTGCATATATTAAGCGAAATTTGTCGAAAAAAGCTCGTTTAAGGCGTACAATTGATATTTTATTGTAGAATAAACATAAATGTCTTGAATAATAAGTTTTATTTGGGTTATTATTCGGGTTGAAAACGTGAAGAAGGTTCAGCAAACCTAGTTCTCTTTCACGTTGTCTTCCCTTGCCTAAATATATTTTAATACATGTATTTCAAAACAGTAACCTTTTGAACCTCAATATGAGATGTTGTATTATATTTTTATTACTTAAATACTGAGATGTCTGAATGTATTGATAATACTATAAAGATCATCATTTCCGCCTTTGTCAAATAGAAATTAGACATTATCTGACAAATCTGGGAAATTGGGCATAAAAAATAAACTTTGATAAAATCCCTGGAACAAACCAGGAGGTATAAGGTTTTTTTATTTGATCAGTTGATGTCTTTTAGCAATAACTTTCATATGTGGAATAGAAAAAAATCCCTAGGGCAGGAAGTAAAACAATATGTGCAAAATTGACACATTTCAAGCAAAATCCCATAGGATTCTATGTTAAAATTTAACAAACTTTGAAATGACCCCCTAAAAAAACGACATGGTAAATGTCAGATTTTTTTATCTTATTAATAAAATAATAATTATATCGGTAGAAATCCATGTAGAAAATTTCATTAAATTATCTAGGGCAGAACAATTTAGACCTGGCCTCGTTAAATGTCCTGGAGAACAATATCTGTCGGGAGATTAAGGTAGAATGGGTAAGACATGTATACTAACCATCTTTAGTTCTGTTATTTTTAATGTGTATTTTTTGGAAATGTCATAAAGCTTCTTCAATATACATGCATTCCATTACTTATAGCATACAAAAGTAATCATGGCAGTGAACAAATTGTGGAAAAATATTTTTTAATCATTAACATTTTGAACTTCTTTCAATATATGAAGGATAGTTGTTCGTTGTTTGTAGCCCATGTTTATAACTTGATTTGCAATGTACTGCATCTGTTTTAATTGTGGATATCTTCTGGTATTAAACTGAGCAAATTTTATAAGTCTTAAAAACAAAATATGAAAAGAGCTGCCCGAAGTGTTTGTGAGAATTTTTTTTTATCTATTTTTGTAACAGTCTAATATAAGTATATTTTCAGCAGAAAAAGGGTTAATGGATTGTCTTTGTTTGAGTAAAAATGACTTTTACTTTCCTTTTGACAATTCTATACGGATTAAATAGTATCGTGTTTGCTGGATAAATAATAAAACTGGCTTGGTTATAATATTCTAGAGTTAGTTTATATTGATGTACAGTCGTCGTTTCCCCGCTCTCAGATCGGTTTGTTGAGTCACGAAGCATACAATCTACACTTAACTGCTAAATCAAAGGTAACGCAAATTGTTAAATATTCTTAACCAGAAAACACTGTTTAACCTTAGCAAGGACATATACCATATTTAAGCATAGTCCCTATTAAAACATTCCAGGCAAGGAAGAGGGACTAATTCCTATATTTTAATTTGTTGTCCTGGAGCTAATGATTAGACTCCAGAATGAATGAAGCTTAAATGCATATATGGGATTCCCTGATAGGTCTGTGTATGAGCTACGGTGCTCATGTGATCTTAAGGCAAATAGGCCTCCTGTATTATATAATATATAATATGATTTATACACAAGTTCATTTTTCGTAGCTTCTACAGATTAAAACATGCGCATTATGCAATTTGGAAATAGTGTAAAATTAGACGTTTAATATTAGATTAATCATTTGATAAAAATGAACCATAATAATGTCATGATACATATACAAGTAACACATACGTTTCTAAATACCTGTACTAAAGTAGAATAAGAAGTTCCTATTATAATATTACATTAAAGAAGTTAAATTACATTCAAAATTATATGACATAAAGACAATTAAAGTTAAAAGTGACCGGACATACCAAACATCAAATGTTATATTTTATACCAAAAAAGTGAAATACGTGTAATACTCTTTTTGGGAAAAATACTTTAATTTTGATATTCACAACAAGTATCTAGATATGAAAATCCCACTATATATGAAAAAATTTATATAGAAATATTGTTGTCAATTAATACAAGGGTTGTCCCAAAATAGCGTAGACAAGTGGCGTTATTCTGTTAATCGAAGACACAGGAAGATGACACTTGTGCCACAAAGGGTTCAAGTAATTTGAATTGAAATTGTGTTTTGAAATAAAATATTGTTTGAGTTTAAATTAGTAAAATGAAAGCATTCTAGATCATAAATCCGACATGCGGCGCAATGTCAAAAACGAAAAGTTAAAATCAACATAATGAAATGAAAATTGCGAGAAAAAGTAATTTAAGAATGACAAAAAATCAAATAAAAATTACATTTAAATTTGCTTATAAATTAGTTACCCAGAAAATGTTCTGGCTATAACAAAACTTTTAAAAATTTTATAGCGCGTTTTTGTGATAATTTGAAGTGTAAAATTTTAATAAAATGACGACGTCAGCGTATAAGGCGGCGCAACGTAACTGGTAAAATTTCGTAAAGACTTTGAAACAAATCCTAACCGTTTTTTGAAGTGAATAAAATTAACAAAATCGCTTAGAAATGCATTTCTGAATTAGTAGTCTAACAACATTGAAAATATTCGAACGAGTATGATGACAATAAGTGAAAAAAAGAAAGAAATATCGACCAAAAGAAATGGACGTCAAAATGCTAAACGTCACATTTCACATTTCAGTAATTCGGACGTTAGACAACAAGTAATACAGTGTAAGTTTGGAGGCGAAAGATCGTTTGTACTCAGAATTTTTTTTTTATTCAGAAATATGTAACCCTTTACAATATGTCTGATTGCCACGGGTAGGACAAGCAGATAAATCTTAAATAATAAACAAATTATAACAATCGAATAAATTCTACTATTTTCCCTCTAAATATTTTTGTTTTTGAAAAATTCAACATCAAGTCCATTTCTTTAGAGAGAGACCTTTTAAAAAAGTTTAAAAGTGTGTTACATGTCTGAAAATTTTCTTTCATTCTACATGTCATTTTATATCTATAAATCACAAATGATACATATGACATAATTGTATTTAAAAATACAGTTTTTACATTTTTTTTCTAGATAGAACCCTATAATGATGCATATATCGAAATTCAAAATACTATTCAATTTTTGCCACAATCTTTGTACAGAAAGGCAATCAAATAAGAGGTGCTTAATATCTTCCTTTTCACACAGACAGAATTCACATTTTGCATCAGACCTAGATTTACATTTGTACTGAAAGGAATTGCAATTCAAAATATTATTTAACAACTTATAATTAAATTCACTAAGTCTTTTGTCATACATGTTTTTTACCTTGCTTTCATAAATATCTTTCCAATTTTCTCTGCCAATATTAAATAATTTGTTTAATGCAGATTGGTAGTAAGGTGGTTTGAATTTTTTATGGAGCAAGTTTACATAGTAAAATTTACATCTCTTATCGAATATATCAAATGTTCCCTTATGAAAATTATAAACATTTCTTTTCAGTATTTTTGTATAAAAACAACACTTCATATCAAAACGCTCACTTTTTTTTCTTGATTTTTTTCTTTAATATATTGTATTCACACAACCAATTGTTTTTCTTCTTTAGATCATTTGAAAGTTCTTGCAGTGTTTTGAATTCACCATTTTTGTTAAATAAATCTTTGACATACAAAATTTTACTCATTACCCAGTTTTTAAAAAATAATGATTTTCCCTTATGTTCAAACAGAATGTTATTCCACAATGGTTGTTGTGCAAATGTCACATTTGAAAGTTCAGATATATTAATTAACCTTCTACATTCATTAAAACAACACAGCATTTCTTTATACACAGTAGGTAGATTTAAAAAACATCCAAAATTTTCAATTTTTCTTTCAGACATTGATAGTAAATAGTCTATATCTAATTTCGTGTTTTTTATATACCCTTCAAATATATTATTAAGCATACAAGATTCATCTACAAGTCTTTTTACCCATGATGCTTTTATAGCCTTAAGTTTCAGTTCTATATCTACCAGACCAACACCTCCGTCCTCAATTTTACCAATTATTGTATCTCGTTTTATTCTATCTCTTTTATCCCAAATAAAATTAAAAATGCTGCATTTGATCTTTTTCAAAAAATCTTGATTAGGGATAGGTAAAATCGACCCTACATAAATCAATTTTGAAATAGCTAGAGAATTTACTATACAAGTTTTTCCAAAAATAGTAAGCTTTCTTTTTTTCCAGGATTCAAAAAGTTTTTCCATATCATCGTAATCTTTTTCCAATGCAAATCAAAACATTGTTCTTTGTCATGTCCAATAAAAATTCCTAGACATCTTACAGCGTCGTTTGTGACATTAATCTCGCCAATATTGTTATGTTTATCTTTAAGTTTTCCAAGAAGTATACATTGTGTTTTGTTTAAGTTAATTTTAGATCCAGCATGATCACAGAAAGAGTTTACTGTTTCTACGGCTTTGTCTAAGGAAAGCATGTCTCTAAGTGCTAAGGTAACATCATCTGCATGTTGCAGATTTTTTATTTCTGTACTCATATTAGCAATTTTTATACCCTTTATATCATTATTAGTTTTAAGTTTTATAGCTAAAATTTCTGCAATAAATAAATACAATAAAGCTGAAATAGGGCATCCCTGTCTTATACCACGGGACATTTCGCATGTTTTTGAAATCCAGCCATTGTATTTTTATTCTATTATTCTATTTTATTCTAAAAATTGTATTAGTATACAGTATTTTTACCCATGAAATAAAATTATCTCCAAAATCAATTATTTTAAGCACTTTAAATAAAAAGCTCCATTCTACCGAATCAAATGCTTTTTCGAAATCTAAAAACAATAATAATCCGTCTTTATCATTCTCCATACAGTACTCGTATATATCTAAAATAGTTCTGGCATTGGCACCAATAAAACCACCTTTGATGTATGCAGTTTGTTCGTTACCGATTAAATTATTAATTACTTTTTGTAGCCTCCTTGCTAATAAAAATGCAATAATTTTGTAGTCAGTGTTTGTCAAACTAAGAGGTCTGTAATTTTTTAGGTTTTTCGTATCTCCTTTTTTGAAAAGAACAGTAATTAATGCTAAACGTTGTGAGAATGACAGTTCTCGCCTTTCAAATATTTGCATAAGCATATCATAAAATAAAGGACTAATAAGTTTCCAAAAACATTTATAAAACTCACTTGGTAATCCATCTAACCCAGGAGATTTGTTATTTTTCATGTTATCTATAGCTTCTTTGCATTCTACGAGTGTAGGTATAGAATCTAGTATATCTTTTTCATTTTTTTTTAATTTTGGACAGTTCAAATCCTCTTAATAATCACATATATTTTCGTCTTCATTTTTTTTAGTTTGATAAAGATTTTCATAAAATTTAGACATTTCTTCTAAAATATCAGAGTTAGATGTAACGGTTTCATCTCCTCTATTTAACTCGTATATGGTATTATTAGTTTGGTGTTTTTTTCTAGTCCTAGAAAAAAACTTTTTTTTTCAACTTCACTTATCCATTTTGTTCTAGATCTAATTTGTGCTCCCTTAGCTATTTCATTATATAATACATCTAAATCTATTCCAATCTTCTTTTTAAATTCATATTTATCTCTGAACTAGGTAAGTTTTCAATATAATCTATTTCTTTTTCTGTTGATTTTATCTTATATTTTAAGTTGTCTTTAGACTGTTTGGCATATATTACAGAGAAATCCCGAACTTTTACTTTAAATAGGTCCATCTTTATGCGGGTTTTTAAAATGCCAAAGATCTTCAAAATCAAGCTGATTTAAAATTTCTAATAAACGTTTCGAAGATTTATCATTTTTCTTGTCCAGGCAACAGTTGAAATCTCCACATAAAAATACTTTACTTTCTTTTGGTATGTTAGATGTAATGAAAGTTTTGAGTCTATTAAAAAAGGGTATTCTGGCATTATCACTATTTGGTGCATAAATACTGACAAAACTTAATATCTCGTCATTTAATTTCACATTTACTAAAACTTTCCGTGCGTCTTCTGATTTATGTGTATTTAGAATATGAACATCTAGTTCTATAGTACTAGTACTCAGAATTTAAAAAAAAGTATAAATTTATACTGAATGTGCACTCAGAGTACATATTCAAAGAAACTATTTTTCTAAGACATTTTCGGAAATAAAACATAAATCACTACTAAGTCATAAAAGTACTGACATTCCCATTTTTTACTGATAAACTTAGACATTTCCTGACAATGTACTGACATTACTGATAAACTTAGAAAAGTACTGACGTTATTACTGACGGTACTGAGAAACTTAGAAAAGTACTGACAAACTTAGACAGTACTGATAAACTTAGAGAAGTACTGACACTTTTTACTGACGGTACTGAAAAACTTAGAGAAGTACTGACAAGTACTGATAAGTACTGACACCATTGTTCTTACTCCCGCTAGAGCTTAAAAGGTGTGAAATTGTATGAAATAATGTATTTTTAATTATAATAAAGAGTTAAACGATTATTTAATAAACTTATTAATAACATTTTACTTGAATGAAAATGTCAATTTTTTTAATATGTAATTTTATAAGTGAAAGAAAAATTGAGCCTTGTTTTTTGAAAAAAAGAAACTGGCGGATTTTATAATTCTTATGTTGTTAGCTTGAGTTCTGATAATTATTAAGAAACGAAAAGTCAGTAAAAAAATTACACTCTTGAGCTGAACATCAATTAACTTGATCACCCATAACAACGTATAGATTATTAGCATTCTATCTACCCGTATTACCCATGCACGGATTTACGGGGGATCTGGACCCCCCCCCCCCCGACTTTTGCACCTTCCATGGAAAAATCTAATTTCTTAAATTTGCATAAATAATCAATATTGCTCAGACCACCCCCCCCCCTCCCCCCGGGAAAACATAAACAACATGATTTTGGGGTCCGCGCATTTTACATAGTAAATTAATGCGCTGTGTTTCCGTACACTTATGATCGCGGTAAGCCTGAAGCGCTTGGGACAGAGGTCGAACGTGTTTATCAGTTATTTTGTCTTTGTGATATAATATAAATCTAGAAATGAACCCTATTCATCTACATTAAGAGCTTGAAGAAACTATATAGATTTTATCTAAACATCTGACTCTGTCACATTGACACAAATCAAGTTAGACTTGTATACTGATAAACTTCATATTTATCTTATAACATGTATTTAACAAATGACCGTGTTTTGTAATTTGTAAGATTTAACAATAAGTGGAGAATCCAAATGACCTGCCTGAGTTATTTATAATAGCGCATAATAACACAACATAATTAGCACATGCAGATTATCACACACCGATCGAAATGATCACATATATGTATATTTTGACAATTTAGCCTGGTGTAATGACACATAGAATAACAGTCTAAATGAAATGTCTGTTGGTTCTATTTAGCAGGAAGAAGATTAGTTAATATCTAAATCATGTATATCGCAATCAATGATAGCCATTGTTTTTGTTCTTGATAAATCATGAGAGAGAGAGAGAGGGGGGGTGTGTTGATTTTTCTCGGAAGGGGGGATATATACAAGTCCGGTTCTTTGACATTTCACAGTGTTCATTGTCCTGTTCAGTAATTCATATGCATTATTTTACAGAATTGTCTTCATACTTCATGTGTTCATAAATGATTTAATGCATGTATACAAATGCCGGTAACGTAAATACCCACATGCATGATTTTTAAAACAATGCTTCGGGTTTAAGATTAGAAAAAATATCATACGTTTATTTAAATTGTATTGGAAAAATGAAAAATATTAGAGAGCAATTAAGTTTTATTTTATAACTCTGTGTCAAATGATGTTCCGAATTTAAAACTCTTCCTTTTCATGTTTGAAATTTTTATAACTGATAAATCAAAATTTTCAAATTCTGTTTTCTTTACTTGACAAACTGGGAAAAAAGTATTAAGGGGTGTTAAAACAACATATTGCATTATTGTTTAGCAGTACCGAACATTCAGATCTTAGGACGTGTGTGTATATACAAGTACACGGTCTGTCACCTCATTGTTCCCAATCTCGCTACCATGCACTGCAAATTGTCAAGAATGGATGTGTACATTAGCTATTATATAATCACTTACTGGCCATTCAGATCTTAAGACGTGTGTGTATATACAAGTACACGTGTCTCTGTCACTTCATTGTTTCAAATCTCGCTACCGTGCACTGCAAATTGTCAAGAAGGGCTGTGTACAGTAGGTATTATATAACCACTGACCGAGTGAAAAAAAAATGTCAACATCCTCTCCTTTGAAAACTTTAACTTCAATCAACCAGTTGTTAAACATGTGGTTTTAGGTGAGGTTAATTGATCTGGTGTAAAATAAAACATTGATGAAAACATGTTAAAAATTAAATTGACCGCTCTAAGTTAATCTAAACAATTATACATTGTAATTTATGAAAATTAATTAGGTTTACATGTACACTGATTGAGAAATAAATTACCGGGTAAGCTATTGGTAATTTAATTTAAAATCAATGCAAACTCTCTCTCTCTCTCTCTCTCTCTCTCTCTCTCTCTCTCTCTCTCTCTCTTTTGTGTCTATATAAACTCTTACATGTATAGAAAACAATAGTACTACATTTACATGTATGTTATGTATGTTCTTACCGGGCTCCGGAATAATAAAGAATTTGTAATGAAATTAGGATTGCATGTTAACTTATTAGTAAATTTAATTCAAAATCAATGCAAACTCTCTCTCTCCCGCGCACGCTCTCTCTCTCTCTCTCTCTCTCTCTCTCTCTCTCTCTCTCTCTCTCTCTCTCTCTCTCTCTCTCTCTCTCTGTCCGACAAACTGTACCAATGTTGGTATAAAGTTAACACGACTTTACCATGTCACCATGCACCTCGTAATAGTTGATCTTTTTTTTTAGCGCAGTAGGTCTAACTACCAGTTTCCCTTACGGTGTATCCCGCATCAAATTTTTTATACAAATGATTTGTTTACAAGAGATTAGCTGCATATGGCAAAACATATTGAAATAAAACATGAAGATGTTTTACGTCTAAAAATTGAACATAAAAAAGGGGCATTCCGAGTCATTCGCAAACATCCAACTCCAACTCCATCCTCTTCCTATTTGTACAACACAATTTTATGTGTAACAAATAAAGCGTAATATTACACTTTTTTTAATTATGACAATTTTTCTAATCATAATTTGTTGTTAACATTAAACCAATTAAATATAACAGACCCAGTTGATACTTTAAAATTAATATCAGTCTATATAAACTGTACACTGTATCTAGGTAGCTTAATTAATTTATGGTGAAAAATGACATAAAAGAAAAAGATTAGGTAAAATTTCATTCAGTAAGAGTAAAAACAATGGGGTCAGTACTTATCAGTGTTTGTCAGTACTTCTCTAAGTTTTTCAGTACCGTCAGTAAAAAGTGGCAGTACTTCTCTAAGTTTATCAGTACTGTCTAAGTTTGTCAGTACTTTTCTAAGTTTCTCATTACCGTCAGTAATAACGTCAGTACTTTTCTAAGTTTATCAGTAATGTCAGTACATTGTCAGTAAATGTCTAAGTTTATCAGTAAAAAATGGGAATGTCAGTACTTTTTTGACTTGGTAGTGAATGTTATTGTAAACAATGTTGAGGGTTTAGCAACAACGTAAAGACAGGAAATTTTCGACGTCGCACATTGCGCCGCATGGCAAAACTTGTTGTTACTAATTATTCATTTTCTCAATAAAGAAATAAAATAGAGGTTTGAATTTTTCAGTATTGTTTGCCAAAAGATCTTTGAACAAAATATAGAAGTCTAATGAAATTGCAGTAGACATATTTTAAGTTATGTGTTCTGTCTACGCTATTTTGGGACAATCCTCGTAGAACTAAGATTGTTATATATTATTAATTTTTATTCTGTTTTAATAATCACTCATAATTATGTCCATTTTCATTTTTCTTTTGTAGAAGTATGAGGGTTGAATATTTAGAAATTCTTAAAAGAGTGATCCTAAATAAGCGTCAAAGCGTCTGACCATGGAGCGGTATAGAACACGTTGTCATCATTGTGAATCATTTGTTACCAATTGCCACTGTGAAATATGTGACGTACATCTTTGTAAAACCTGTGTAGGGGACCATATTTTTGATGGTTATTCAAATCACTACATAGTGGCACATGAACAGCAGGAATCTACTCTTCTTTATCCAAAATGTCTTAAGCATTCTACAAAACAATGTGAACTTCACTGTGAACAATGTGACACTCATATATGTGCAGGATGCATTTCCTCTGAAGAACATCCTTCTCATAAAAAAATAAATATTGAAAGTTGGCTGAAGAACATGAAACAAAGTATAAAAAAAGATTTGCAAGAACTGGTAAATTCGATAATTCCAAAACACGTAACTTACCTATCTAGCATTCCATGTCAAAGAGATGATATAGGTCGAAACGCTGTACAAATTATCACAGCTCTTAATAAACAGGGAGAGAACTTGCACAGAGAAATAGACACCGTAATCAAGAAACTTAAAGCCGACCTTTATGAAATGGACTCCAAACACCTGGCATTTCTTGAAATTCAAGAAGATGAAATCAAACGCATTATTTCGATAATAGAAGAAATCATTTCCTATTTAAAGAGTTTACTCGTCTCTAATGACATTTGTCAAGTATCTAGATATGAGTCCAGGAACGCTGAATTCCGAAACCCCCCATATCCAACAGTGACTCTACCAAACTTTGAGCCCGCGATCATCGGTAGACGACATATTTATCAGCAGTTGGGTTGGCTTTCTAAATTATCTATCAAAATTAAAGAAGGCCACGTTATGAAATCCCAAGATGCTGAAGCCCATCAGCAATTAGGTTGGCTGTCAACATTATATTTCAAAATAGAAGAATTTTTGAATTTCCAAGATGCTGAAAGCTTTTTTGAAGGCATATCTGTTGCCGAGGAGCCAACAATCGTAACTGATATGCATACTGACTATGGAGTCTCTAATAAATTACGAAGTATTACAGCTCTAACGGACGATGAAATTTGGACCTGTGGTGAAAACAAAATGCTGAAACTATACAATCTACGAGGGGAACTATTGAAAACTATCCAAACCAGCTCAAAGAACACACCATCAGATATTGAAGTGACCAGAAGTGGGGATCTAGTTTATGCTGATTACAATGACCTCTCTATCAGCATAGTACAAAATGAAAAGATACGTGAAGTTATCAAACTACGGGGATGGAGACCTCGTAATGTCTGTAGTACTCTATACGGTGAATTTTTGGTATTTATGGACAGTGAAAATGACAGGCAGTCAAGAATTGTGCGTTATTGTGGCACCAATGAGAAACAAAGCATCGGGTTAAATGACAAAGGTCAACCTCTCTATTCATATGGCCCCTCTTTCAAATACATGAGTGAGAACAAAAACTTAGACATATGTGTGGCAGACTGGGGAGCCAGTGCAGTAGTAGTGGTCAATTATGCTGGAAAACACCGATTTACTTACACCGGACCTCCTCCTTCTTCTTCTTCCCCTTCTACAAAGGGATTTGATCCGTACGGCATCACTACAGATAGTCAGAGTCGGATCATTATAGCAGACTGTTTTAACCACCGTATTCACATCTTACAACAGAACGGACAGTTCGTTTGCTTCATTCGCAACTGTAGTTTAGACCACCCAGTTGATTTATGTGTAGACTCTCAGGACAATCTCTTTGTTGCCGAGAGGTTCACTGGTAAAGTAAAGAAAATCCATTATAGGAAATAAAAATTCTTAGAAAACGTATTGTTATTGAATGACTAATTTTAATCAAATAGCTCCGTTGATCCACATACATTTCTGATTTTTCCTTTATGAAGTATCTTGATAATTGTCAGGTCCTGATATAAAAACAATTCTCGTCAAAGAATTCACTTTTTATTGAAAAATGAAGTGGTTTGTTTTGTTAGAACAGCCTCTTAGTTGCCGAGGGTTCAAATGCGTAGTGAAGCATGTTAATAAAGACTGTGTTTTAACATTATACTTAGATTATTCATAGAGTTATATTTAAATACTAGTAAATGTATTCATAAATGATTTTAATTATTTCTTATCCCTTTTCTCGAGCCAAACTGTCTGTATCGATAAAACAATGATATAATTATAAAGGAACCCCATTAATGGAAATGTAACATATGATACAAGAACTACAGAGACTGGCTGCCATTGATATTTGTTCGAAGTAAAGCATCCTAATTTTTTTGAGTTAGTGGAGTTTGAAAGTGTATAGAAATGTACTTGTTTTTATCACACATGATCATAATTTTAATGTTAAACTACAGATGTTTACAAAATTTAATACAATTTTATGTTTGATGTTTAATTTACAAGCCTTGTTTATTGAATCATAATAGCAGGTTTAATTTTTGCAAATATTTAGATTGTTATCTTATCTGCATCTATTATAATAGGATTTGATATTTGATCGTGATCGACCTTCAATTGTTGAAACCTTTCAAATTGTTTCCTTCTACCATGAGACTAGCCTTTAATTATAATTCAGTGATTAAGATTGTTTTTATTAGAGATAAAGAAGACTTAATGGTGTTTATGTAAAACAATGTTCATACTTGCACAAGTCAACTTGCTGCATGTATGAGTAACAGTAAACTTTGTATGGTGCTCAATGTGAAGCAACAGGTTTGCTATTCTAATATTTGAAGACCTCATGAAGTCAATAAAAGTTCAGTCACGTAGAATCAATTTTAACGCGGGGTAGAAGGGCATATCTTCCCAAGTCTAAAAACACCAACCAACTAAACAATAAACAAACAACCAACCAAATCCAATTCAGAGAGGAATGGTCGTATATCTATATGTAAAGCTTTCCTATAATTTTAACAGAGTACAAAAAAAAAAATAATAAAAAAAAATAAAAGAAAAAGTCGGGTAGTTATTAGTTTTCTTTCTATATGTAATTTTAAGACGTTTAAGACATTTTGCTACGTTCCTGTATATAACTGTTTGCCTGTGTTTGTCATACAATAATTGCAGCTAAGGTCAGATTGTATTTATATGTAATATCCAATTTGGATATGAAAACATCTTTTTACATTTATTTTACATGAGCTGCATCTACATGTATGCACATTTATGATTGACCCATGTTCATGTATGAATATCAATTAGTGATATTGGTTTGTATTTTATTTGGCAAGTTCATGTCGTTTAATTAGACTCATATCTTTTTCTTTCACAGATTGTATAATCGCCCGAATATTATTTCCAGACGTCTTCCTTTCTTGAGAAAAACATCATACACGCACAATCATTATGGCCTTTTTATTAACGCTTTATTCTTGTTGCAAAAATTATGCAACCATTATTGAACAATAGCTGTGCTAATATCTAATTTGCAACTTAAGGATGACGTTTACTCAGAATGAAAAAAAATTCCACTGATGATAATGAAAACCCATCTATTGTATGTTATAATCCTTGGATTGTAGTGTTATTTTTCACTTTCAAAAAAGCAGGTCAATGACCTACTTTTTGAGTTAATGGCTAATGAATTTATTTCAAAAAATCAAGAAAAATCCATAAAAATTTTACACTACGATTAAGAATTTCTTAATTGTGAAAATATTAGAAATAATTAAACACTTTAAAACATGAAATACAGTTTATGAATAGTAGTGGCACTAAATAGATATAAAGCATTAAAATTTCAGCAACAATTTTTAAAGTTATTCCATTCCGAATTTTCTCTATCAGTTTTTAAATCCCTCCCTATTTTTGATCAAACTTTACAAAAAATTAAGTGATGATAACACAAAAACATTTATAGTATTAAACTACTTATATTGACCTTATTCTGTTGGCATAAAATTTATATGAGGTCAATGATCAAAATTTTGAGATATGGTGTCTTTTATCGTTTTTAAGCATTTTTCAATATTTTTGCAATTCGTGCCATACGATAATTTTACTGATTAAGTAACTTTTAATATTAGAGTCCTGCCAAAAATCTTTGAGCGGAAAACAAATTTTGCAAAATTTAGTCCGAATTTCCTCTGTTTGGCTAAAAGTCAATTTTTATTTGAGCCTAATTCCATAATATAGTAGAAAAATCGAATGTTATGTCAATAATAATTCATTTCATAAATATTTTTTGTGTTTATAACAAAATTTACTCATGACTTTGAACTTTATAACAATCCGAATTTGAAAACTCAAACCCTGAGTAAACAACACCCTTAACATTTCTAAGCTTAAATTCTTTTTCATAGAATATTATCCCAGGTATTAGATAGGTTATTTTAATATTGGTAGTTCTATATTGAGTGTACTTAATTTATATCTTTGGCCTGTATCTTGTAAATGAATAAAACAATCAATCAATGTCATAAGTTCATGTTTTTCTTTCTTGAATTCATGCAACGAAAAACAAGCTTTTCAAAACAGCATATAACATTACTGGTTTTAAGAATTCTCAATGTAAATTTGTTATGATGATAAATTGATTCTAAATGAATAGGTCAGTGTACATGTAAGTTATAAACTTAGTGGATCAATGAACTTTATTTATTCAAACTTAATGCATGTTGCCTTTGATGACAAAAACTTTAGATAAATTTCATTGTATACATGTAGCTATAAAAAAGATTTCCTTTATGTCCTTCTGTAACAAACATGAAAAAAAAATTAATATAAATTACCAAAGCCTCAAAGATTGATAATAAATGATTTAAATTACAAATAAATAAAAACACTTGTTCTGGTACATGTATAATACACATTGCGCTGTGATGTCAGTTTATTAGATTTAAATAACACACCATAGAATGAAACTGATAGTGTTAAAAAACAAATAAACAAAGAACTTAAGTTAAAGAATAAATTTTAATGTAAATGTACACGTATATATCATTAAAACCTTAATGTTGAAGATGCGACATATGTGTTAATACGTTTACAAATTGAAATTATGAGATGATGCAGGAATGCAATATTTGGTTTTCTCCTTCAAATCCCAAAATTTAATATATAAATCACATATTTTCACCTATATAAAGACACAATGATAAACCAAGTAACCATGTTTTAGTGTAATGACTGCAAGCGTTAGACTCAATGTTGAACATTGCTGCTGAAACAGCATTTTGACCTTTTGCATACAAATATAATAAAAACCTTCCAAAAGGGATTAAAAAATGATAAAAAATGTAATCAAGCCATAATTTTATGATATATGATATTTTTTGGAAACACAATTATATACACTCCTAAATCACGGAAAATCCTTTTGAAATTAAGCATTTCAGAAGATTGGTTCATACCATTGGACCAAAACAATGTAAATTTTTGTATAAACCTATTATGCTTGAAAATAAAATATAATTTCACTCTTAAGATATGACATTTGAAGACATTAGGACGAATCTGTACCTGTACACTTATTTTGGGTAAAATAATCAGTAAATAAAAAACCTTTAAATTTCTTGTTCTCTCGGCAAAGTTATGATTATTAAACACGTTCATTTTAAAACTCTTTGATATATAGTATGAATGATAGAAAAAAAAATTTTAACTTATAAATATTCACATTCGAAATTATTCGGTACTTAAGAGTGACGAAATGGTATGATAATTATATAATGGGCTTAAAATCTCTTTTATATACAATAAGAGAAATCAGATGCGAGAACGTTCTAGTTTCTGCCATATACATCAAAACATACAATCGTGTCTTCCCAGATCAAATGTGGCTATATATAGGTTTGAAATTGATAATTTCATCGAGTACAATATTAAATTATTATTGTTCATTCCATTTGGGGGAATAAACTGTAAAACCAATCTTTATGATTTGACGTTATAAAATGTAGGGAATAGTTATACCTCCTATGGGGGTTTAATGTAAAAAAAACCTTTAATTATTGCTATTAAAGGCAATTTGAAATGCTTATTGTTGTATTTTAAAGCTTCGTGACAAAACAGTTTGATTGCCATTAAAGGTAATTTTGAATTGCTTATTGCCGTATTTTATAGCTCTATCAGATAGATATATTCTCAATTATGGAATCGTTTCCAAAGCAATATGGGTCCCTACCAATTGTGCATTGCTATATTGATGTGATAAAGAACTTTCAGATATCAGTTACCAATCTGTCTGCACTCCGTTACGAAACGCCGATAAAAATATTATAACATATCATTGTCTTGTTTACACAACGAGTTTAATGGCGGCCAGAACAGAATGCAGCCATATTGTTTCAAATAGTTCCCATTACACTTTCATGATACAGCCGAGGGAGGATGAGATACCAATCAGCAAAGGAATGCAGATTGGCTCATCGATAAATGCTTCAGTCTGATGAAATTAAAGTGTCTTAGAAATCTCATCAAGGTAGTTTGTAAAAATCAAAAAATCCTTCTGGTTTCCTTACAGCAACAAATCACCATATTTCCAATCCACATATTTTTTGCATGTAAAGTGTGTGGAAAGCTACTGCACTTATAACACTGTAACACACACAGGGTACTGAAAGGATAAAATGTTTAGTTTTATTATGACCTCACAAACGTTGAACTCTGTAAAATGCAACGTCACAAGCGAAAATCAAAGTTCACGCTTGTGGCTGTTACAGTGGCTCTTCCATTTATATGAACTTACAGTTAGGATAAAATAGGATTTTTAATGTATAAATCACATTTGCAGACAAGGCAAGAAGTTTTTAAAAAAATGTAAATATAAGCATTAAATCATTATTTTTGAAAGATATAGTCTCATACTCAATTTGTATGCAAACACCGTTGCAGTTATGAGACTATATCTTTCAAAAAATAATGGTTCAATGAGTAATTGAACTCTTTTTGCAAGAAATTATAATAAGAAATGTCTAGCATATTTCGTATACATTCAATGATATCCACAGAATATACACAGAATAGAGCTGTGTCATTCAGTAAACTAAAATATGTTTGAAATGTTAATGAAAGATGACTATATGACATAGTTCTATCTGCCATTAAGTCACCTTTTCAGATCTTTCAGTTAACATTCAGTTGCCTAAATGGTAGAGCTTCATTCATCATATGATCAACAAAAATACCTCATACCTCAACTTTAGACTTTGGAGTCATTTCTTCATTATGAATCAATAGCAGTAGGACCTTTCCTATCTGTCACAAAAAGTAAGAAGCCTATATTTACTTATGAAGAAAACTCCATAATCCTCCATTCTTATTTTTCTGGGAGTAACCTGGGATGCGTTTGACAAAACAACTTACGACAAATATAAAATTAATATGTTTTCTTACTGTGTATGGCTATAACAAAACAAAACCTTATCCCCAAATATAATGCAAAAGGTTCCTGAATTGCTAAATAGTCATTGGTCTATAATTCGTGTAATAAGACGAGGGAAGATTTTTCCGTGAATTGAAGGATTGGTGTCAGACAATTTTCAGTGATAAAACAATCGTTCATTGATTAAAAATTTATAATAAATTTTGATAGACAAACAATAAAACAAGCAAATCTTTGTTTCTTAAAGGTTGTTGTCGTTTCTGATGGTTACCTGTACCAGTTAAACACCTGCTTTAGGTTTTTAATATAATAAGTGATTAACTGCCTGCAATTTTTATTTTAAAATTTGTGCATGAGGTGAACAAAATTAAGTTTTATCTAAAAAATCAATATTTTGACTTTGCACATATAAATTTCAACAAAAATATTACTTCTTCAATTATTTCTTTACAAGTAACATAAATTATATTACAAGGTAAAGTGATAAAAATATATTTGATACTCTAAATAAAAAAAATATTGAATGCTTTTATATTATAAGTATTAGTGTATAGTTGTTTATCATTGTAAATTCTCTCAATTCTTATGTTGCTTGCCGCAGAAAAATCAATTTGCAGAATTTAAAGGGGTTTGTATCGGTATCGCTTATTTTAAGAGTTGAACGTTTGTTCCATTGTCAAAAGGCATCAAGCGATAAGATTACAATGACTTTTGCTGATGTAAAGAAGAAAAATGACCTTCGTAGAAAAATGACCGGGGCTCATTTTTCGCAGGAGAAAAAAGACCCAGCAACTAATAGAGGATATTACAGTGTACTTGTTCACAACGCAGCTGTGTTAAAGAATCTTTAAAAATAATTCACATGCAAAAAAATGTACATTGAAAGTATTTTAGATGTAAACGACGAAAATGTTGTTATTTCTAGTTTGCGAAAAATGTTAATGAAATGCATATAATTTCAAGAAACAGCAGGATAGAATTTGGCAGCACTTTATATTACTACTTTCAAAACGTTTGTATGAAAGTGGTTGTGATTTTTATGATCAACAAACATTCCGTAATTTGGTCGTCTAAAGAGAGCTGAACTGTCGTTTTGATTGTCGTCTGGTCTTCAGACATTAGACTAGATTGAAATTCTTTAAATGGAGCGCTCTGTTTAAAGTTATAGGAAAATATTCATATTTTAATGCTAAAATATTTGGGGTTTTGTCTTTACAGAATAATATATTCTGGTCAAATATATCATATATAAGTTTTTAGAGTAAATGTAATGGATAATACGTTGACCATTAAGCCTTTTTAAGTTCTTTTTTAAAGCTTATCCCCGAATAATATTGGGTACTAAGACAACTATATTTTCCAAATCGATTACTGTGAAATTAACGCTAAATTTCAATTAAAGTTGATGTTTTGTGTGAATAAACACAATCATTCTTCCCCTTAAAAGCCTCATGATATGAAATTAAATTATAATTAGCAATATATTTACCAAAAAAAAAAGGAAATTACTGAACCTAAAATGTATCGCAGTGGCTGTGTAAATAATTGGTCAGATGTACAATGTACATGTACCATGAACAAAAATGATAATTCATAAGGGCTGCAAGTACGCGGATAAAAGGTACATATACGTGTATGCAACGTTTAGTTTTGAAATTTACCCCTCGCAGGATCAATATCAGCATGTTTTAAGGACTAATGGTATTCTTAGAATTCCTCGATCTGTGAGGTTGAAACTGTCGTTGTGTAAGAACAATTTTGCAAGGCATGATGTTTATCTAGAACATATTTTAGGGTTACGTTCAGCCACAAGAGAGATTAATACTGGCATACATGTACATGTAGATATGAGGACAAATGTCAATGTTTCTAAGATCAATAACAACAAACAGAATACAGAGAAGGCTTTATTAATAGATTTAATGCGTCCTTCAGCTTGTAAATCAGTTTTGCACTAATCGATTTTACCACCAGAAATAGTGACAGTTACATGACTGTGTATAGTAATATGTTGGCTATAAAATGCATTACCTGGTTTCTTCTGTCAGCAAATTATTCATTTCAATCCAAGCACTGACAAGCACTATGACCCAAACATTCAAACAATAATTGAACACATTTACAAAGAAGAAAAAATAATGCAACATTCTTTTTTAATTTGAAAAGTTATTGATCAATTATTCCAATATGAAGTTCTTTTTGGAATATACAAAAAAAGAGGAGAGAATCAAAGAAGTGAAATGTTTTATTTTTAATAAAATTTTACATTTTTGTCTTATAAACATTAGGAAAATTCATAGTTTTTCCGACCCTAAATCCACTTCACCAATCTTCACCAAATGCAGTCTCAAAAATCAACCACTCCCCTCGTATATTACGTTATATTCCCCGTTTGTCTTCACCATAAGAAAATCAAAATCACCATCTACCTCAACCAATGATCAATCTTCTAGTTCTTTTTCGTTGAGTAGACCGGAAGATGTCGGTATCTCCTGCTGGTTCTTGCTTTCATTGTTTTCCTGATTTAAGTTGTCCTTTGTGGTCGTTGAATCAGACAATTCTGATAAATCAGTAGATGGCGAAAATGATGACAATAGCGAGAGTTCATTTGACAGTGTTGTCCGTTTCTACATATAAATTATAAAAAAAAATATGTAAGAGACATTGTTATTTTTATCTTACCATAGTTAAGGAATATGACAATCTGTAAATGTTTGTATTTAATCTCTTGCAACTCAAACAATTGTTTATGTTGTAATATGATGTGCATTTTGTCCAGTGTTCAAAAATTTGGATATTGCACTGTATCACCGGGATTTACATGAAGGGTTTGAATGGGCGACACTGTTTTATTACTTGTTTGGATCAGAGAAAAAAATATCAAATGATACCATACACAATTTAGATGTGAGCAACTAGTTGTTCCGTCCAGTTTTAAAAGGTCAGATGAGTGATACATTCGACGATATGAAGAGAGAGAAAGGGTTTGTGATATAACTTTTCATTCGAAAAGCAAGTCACTTTTTCTTGCTACGAAAACACGAAAGCTCATTATTGTAAATTGTATTGAGTATATTAATATGTTCAAGAATGCTTTGAAATATTTCTAGTGTTAGATATATAATTAATGTTATGACACCAGACAAGAACAAAACAATAATGTATATGTATTATTTCTTCACGGTCAATTATTTCTTCACCCGTGAATTTATTTCAAGTTTAAGTGTTGACACAATATAGTGGCTGTATTTTAGTCTATATTCAGAGTCCTGTATATCATGACTCATACTTGGAGTAATTCGTTTTATCCAATAATGTAATTAATTTCAAGTTTAAATTCAATCAAATAATTAACACTGATTGACAGAGATGTTTGCCAAACATTTACATGGAACACTTTTTCGTAATATGTAAAACTGAATTCATTATAAGACTTTCCATACAACAAAACAGATAACAGGAAGTGGTATTTCAAACTGATGCGACAAGCGACTCAAAATTGAATACACTGCATAAGGACATGTAATCCGAGCAAATGGTCTAAAAACTGATGGATGACGATGATTATATGATTATAATGATAATGGGACGAGGAAAACAAATCATTGAAATCAAGAGCCTCCTCTTCATTGGTTACTTCAGTCAATTTGATATCAGCGTTTGCATCCCAAGCGTCTCTAGCACCTAAACATTTCAGTTGTATCTAAATGTAACTTTTGTTTTTTGAATTAATATATCATTGAAATATGTCTTCTATACATAAATTTCTTTAGGTATTGAATTTCGTTATACATTCCCTAATCGTAAAAAATATTTAAAACAGCTCAACTGAAAACATATATGTTTCACCGGAAAAATGTCCTGTGTAAAAACATATGACCATTAAGCCATGTACGCCATTTATACAAACAAATATAAAATAAAATGTTTACTTACTTGGTATGGCTGATGAAGAACATTGAATAAAACAATGCAAAAGAACGCAACGGAAACAAAGATAACCATGCATCCTGTATGCCCTATTTTTATTGTTTCAGTGTTAGCAATACTGAGCTATTTATACACTTTCGGAAATTTGACGTTTTGTCTAAGGTGTGTCCTTATCGCCAAATGTAATTCAGAAGTAGGCTGAATTAATAATTTTGATTCGTTAAGAGAGCTTGGTGGTCGTGACTATTTTTTTAACATTATTTATTTCCCTATAAAGGGGAGCTCTAAATTAATATATATGCTAGGAAAATATTTAAGCTTTTATATATTTATTTTTTCCTTTAGTGAATGATAGTCTATAGCTAACATAATCATAATTTTAAATTTAAGATAAATTTGATGAATAATTTGTTTGCCACCCAGCCTCTTTAATTAGCAAAAAACGATGAATGATTCTTCAGTGTATTTAAAAATTTGTTTTCAGTCAATTCCCGTGATTTTTAAAAAAATAAAACGATTAACAAAATATCATTTTAACCACTTTTTAATCGAACGTTCATGAAATAAACCTCCTTGGTTTACTTCAGTAATTCCATGAAAATATTTAAATGTATTTTGAAACAACGCACTTGAACGAAGCTATCTATAAAATCTATAAAACGTAATTTATTTGCAGAATAAATACATTTTATATTTAATGACGAAAAAGTTTTTAAATGTACAAATTAAACAAATTAATGAAACGTATATAATTTCAAGAAACAGGGGTGTCATGTTTGGCAGCAGTTACCATTATTTCTCTTTTATTGTTTGTAATATAGTAATATCCATAAAGTGTAGAAATGATACATTTTTTTTAAGGAACATAATCAAATGTTTTCAAATATTTAACTTTTTGATATTATGAAAGTAGTATAAGTTACATACCTACGTTATGGCATAATTTATATAGTTTATTAAACTGAAAGAGAAAGTTTTTGTTAACGGATCAGCAGTAGCTTTATACTTTCAAACTAAAGTCATAAGTTTGACTCAATCACAATTGTAGCAACTTTTTTATTTATCTCTTATCACCAGAATTAGGAAGTGAAAGTCGCTAAACCTCTGAATCAGGTTTTTTAACATGTGCAATGGTAAACACAGCAAAATTAAAAACTACCATAAACACTCAACAAAGGTCTTGGTCTACCAACAAATGTCTAAAATTTAAGCCCTTTCCAACATAAGGTGATTTTTCAATATGAAACAACAAAGGGCGATAATTTGAAATAAATAAAAAAATAATGTAAACATACATTAATTAATTTTATTAAAAATTGACAATCGGTATCATAGGCTTTATTATATTTTAGTTACATCCGTACTGCTGAAGAATAAAAAAAAAATTCATATTCACGAAGATTATTTGTTAACCATGACAATTTTGTTAAAAAAAATAATAAAGACACTTTAAGCTTAAGGTGGAATAACACATCATCACAAAATGGCTGACTTTTGATCGAAACGAAATTTTGTTTTATAAAAAAGGATGTTATCGACGGCAACATGTAACTTACTCAATAGCCTAGTGGATAAGGTGTCGGGCTTGTGATCCGAACACCCCGAGTTCGAATCTCGCTGGGGCTTTTGTTGTTACTTACTGAATCAAATTATTTAGATATTCATTTTTTATCCCCAAACTGCAAATTTCCTGCTAATTTGACATATGTACAGTTTATTTATAATTATATCTTTCATGATCAAATAATTTACTGTTAATTTGATTGACTTTTTCCAGGTGTGTTATTCCATTTTAAATTTTCATAATCTTTGTTCTTATAATATTACTTTTAATGATTAAATTTTACACAAGGATCTACTCGTTCGATAGTAGTCAGATCACTTTATTGTTTAGGATCCTCGACAACCCGTGACTTTTACTTTTTATGAGTGTGCGTCACAACATGGATATTTTAACCCATTGGGAAACTGTTAATATCGCCGTATACGAGTGTCTATGTCTATAATGAGTGAAACTTTGGTTTACCAACCCGCAGGTCCTGAGCTCGAATACAGCAGGCCTAAGAGGTTTGTTTTCATAAACCGCGATGCATGTTCAAATGTTGATTGCTCCCCAACACTGAACTTTATTCTGTCATTTTCAGGCCGAACGCATGTTAGAATTCCATATTTGTAAGAAATGTGTATTGGCTTGTTAGCAATTTTTTTCCATACGTGTGGATGGCCCTTAAATCACAAAAATAATGTTTTTTTTAGTTGTGCATTTCTTGTTCTTAGTCTGTAAATTTCTGTTTTTCGTTGTTACGATTGTTTGTATTTTTTCGGCTTTGTTGTATATAAATGGTTATACATGTATAGTCAGGCCTATAGAATTAAAATTACAGTGTGTTACACATTGCTTTATTATCATCATTGGTGAATTATCTAGACTTAACTTAAATAAAGCCAGACTCTATTATTTTGGTTGATACACAAAGAGATCAATGACAAAAACCTAATTTACCAGAGCACATCTGGTAATTAATATGATAATTATATTTTAATTGGAATGAATTAAAAAGAGCAGATGATGCCAATCAGTCAATAAAACAATAATTGAAAAAAATAGTTCCAATATCTGGTATCATTCACCCATTTTAAACTATAATAGATTAATTATAAAACCGATTTTTAAAGCTAATACATGTATGCTAAAGAAAGGGTAAGTAACTTTTTTGAAGTTTGTGCAGGTATAAAACATGTTGATATATAGCCGTTTTATCACTTAAGTTTAAAATCATTTTAACCCATGTAACGCTTGTCCTTTTGTTAGGCTTTTATAAATATTTATTAGTTGGTATTACAAATTATTTGAAATTTTTACAATCTATTGTATTACAATTTGAAAGAGAAAAGACGAAAGAAGATAAAAAGAGTAAACGAGTACTTGTTTACAATTTAAACATGAAATGGAAAAATAAAAAAAAAATACTGAGATGGGTACTTTAACTAATTTTAGTACATGTTACACACCTCGAATAATGCTTTGGTTTCCGATACCAAAATGACTTGGCACACACAAAGTCCAAGCTACACGGCTCAGTGATCCTGCTATCGTAGCCATAATCATTTCGATCATTGATGGAAATGATTGGTAATTGAGAGATTTAAACCCGGTTAATTCCTATTTGAACGAATAAATGCCGCTTTAAGGAATAAATTATAGGAAGCAAACAAAAATAGTAGAATGGATGCTTGTAAATAAAATACTGATGAATTATAAGATGTTCAACATATCCCAGTGTACAGATAAATGGAACGAACTAAAACCAGACCTTGAAACAAAATAATAAAGAAATTGCTCCTGAGAAGGACAAACCATAATTTGGTAAACATACATTGCATGATACAGTATTTACTTAAAAGGCACACCAAATACTCCTTACCTTTGAATCTTCACTAGAGACAAATGTACTATTTCATAAACACTCCTGAACTGTCTCTTTTGAATTCTTTAATTATATAATGCAAAAGATTATTTCTATCCCTTTCTCAAACATCACGAATACATATAAATATCAACGACTTTTCCATTTCCACATCCTCTGTCCCAAATGACATGCCGACTTGAAAATGACCTAATGTTATAGAGGTATTCTACATGGAATTTATATACAAATCACTTAGTCAACTGTTGTTGATACAAGAAAATTTGCCAGAGAATTTTTTTTACAATCATCATTATAAGAATAAGCTGTGGAGAAAATCGTTCTTCTTTTCCATTTAATAAGATAATCTTTTTCTAATGATAACTAATAAAAGCAAAATATTTGTAGAATTACATATATAATCATACTGAGTTTAATTTCTCGCGTTGAACATGTATTAAGTATGTTGTTAAGGTTTGTCTTCGCCACTCGATCTGGTGCTTTGCTTCGCTTGGCACCAAATATCATGATACCTTGGAAAAGTTTATTAACATAAATTAAAAAAAAATCAAAAATTGTTTTCACAATGAAAACAAGTTTTTTTTTTCCATAATTAACTCATTTAGAAAGAGAAATATATCACATTCCTGTTTGTCTTTTACTATGTAAAATAAGCATGACAAAAAAGATACAAAATCGTGATATAGAATTAATGATCATTATTTATTGATTGGTATTAAATTGCAAAACTTCAAAAGTAAAAATAAATTAAAACAAAAAATTAAACAAACTGCGTCAAAGTAAAAGCTTCTGCTATACTAAATAGTCACACATATGTCAAATCTTTTAAGATTTTTTATTTTCAAATAAATTATTTTAGTTTATTGGATATCAAATCAAGCAGACCATGCAATCAGCAATCATTACATGGATCATGACAAAACGATAACTTAGTCTTAATTTTCAGATACCCCGTGATGTTAAAACAAACCACTGCATGGAACAAAATCGCAAAGACCATTAATTTTGTTAATAACATTATCCCGCTTCATGTGATTTGTGTTGGTTGAAATCTTACCTTTTAAAAATTAGATAACATTTGAGAGTGGCGCTCATTTATAAAATATTTTGGACACTTTGCTGGGTTCCATGAAAAAATGACAATAACAAACCGTCAACCATCTCAAAAATCCATAAAACGAAATACAAATTCAAAGCAGAGCAACACGGACCTCCAAGATAGAGGTAGGATCAGGTGCCTAGGAGGAGTGAGCGTCCTCTGCTGACCGGTCACACCCGCCGTGTGCTCTTTGTCGTAATCGGGAAAATAAAAACCGCAAAAGTCCGTAGACAATTAGGTTATTAATTATGGTAATTAAATATGAATATATGAATATAGAGGATAAATGTGCATTGCAATATAGCGTAAATGAATTTAACCTGATGATGCTCCCGTTGCCCCTATGTCAAATGCGCTTGTGGATTATTTAATATTTATGATGTCTTTTTAAACAATAAAATGCTTTCTTTGGTGATTCATGCGGGATATGAAGGTAGCGACATTGCAGAAAAATACATAACCCGCGTTAGCTTATTGTTTATATTTACATTTTTCTTTTAAAAAATCAATAAATTGATCGTTAAAATTAGTAAGTAAAATTAATTAAATCATTGCTATAATGTAATGTACATCAGTACGCGAGATATAAAAAAAAACAGCCAAATAGTCTTCTATGGGAATTTGAATCTGACATCATCATAATTATTTCGTGCAGTCCGTGATTTTCTTAGGTCGACGAAGGTATCGACCAATCGATAAAGAGGGCGTGTAGGTTTCAGTCCTGTCAATTTCTACAGAGGTATGAATTGCTATTTATTTCCGTAAGAAATAGAGGGAATCATACTTAGTGGATGTAAATATGAATCTATAAATCAGTATGGTTTCTACACATTGCAGATATCCCATATGGAATAACTGCGCATCATGAAAATTTATGAGAAAAAAACCAAACACCTACAACATTTCATGTCAACACATTTTAATGCACACCACCTTTTGATTTCGTTTTTCAATCTTAAGCCTTACTCACAACTGACCGTACGTGCTTCTACGGGTGGTCTACGGGCGGATTTTAATGAAAATCTTGCGAGACACGCAAGTGCATCTTACGATTTTAGAAGGACGTACGCTTCCCGTAAGCACGCTCGGTGGCTGTTGCAATTGGGCAATCACAACAAACACCACGATTTCCTTGCGATATGTGAAAACGTACGCTGCATTTGCGCTTCACTTAAGGAACCCGTAAGATGACCGTACGATTTGACTTGCACGAATGACGTAAGAAGATTTCACTTGTCCTTTGCGTTATGTACACGTACGTTGACTGCAAGTCGCATGTGCTTACCATCAACATGTTAATTGAACGCACAGTAAACGTACGTCACACTTACGTCATTACTAATTGCTCGAGATTCGAGCGGATCGCCCTTAAACAAGGTTTTTATAAAAATGATCATGAAAAATGATCATGAAAAAAAATCCCCATAAGGATAAGAGAATAGACAGTTGTACCATTCATCAAAATCAAATCAAAGATTCTACCCTCTTCTTCAAACCAAAATAAAACAAACAAATACGTTCTTTTTGACAATTACAAAAAGGTGGAAGGAAAAGAAGAAAACGGGACAAGAAGGAACTGGATATTGAAGTAGATTGAAGAGAAAAGGCATAAGATTCCTCAATCACTTCGATCTGCAAGCGTGCTAAGATAGAATCATATACATTTTCGGAGTAAGGAGAGGAAAAATGATATTTACGCGCAGAACGAAATTTTTAACTAATTAAAAACCAACTACACAAAAACCTCCAACACATCCTACTGGAGGAAGTTGCTGTTTTCGTGAGTATGGTAATTTTTGTTTGTAAATAGAGTATATGTACTGTTTCTATTTTCAAAACTCATTTGACCATTAACACTTTATAAAATTGTTTTCATAATTGTATCAAAATCAGAATAGCAGGAAAGACTTTGTAGACATTTTCAAAATGTATGAACTGTAAATGGTGTCACTCTTTTAGCAATAACATTTGTAAAAGCAACGTAATTCAATGTGGCCTTTTACTTTCAATTGAAAGTTTCGTCAAAGCTTTTTCGAAGATATTGTAAAGTTCAACAAATAGTTAACACAATTGTAAAATCATTTAAAGATATTACAATGGCCAGGAAAATTATCAGTTGATAATTAATTTGCCGAAATTAGATTTTTGCGCAATCTTTCTTCTAGATTTCAGAGAAGTTTTCACTTTCTTATGGTAATACATATGTAGATACGAAAGATAAATTACCTTTTCAAAACAGTCTTGATTTGTGTCGACCAGTTTAGCTAGTCTAATCACCAAAGCATCAATTACAGAATAATAGTCTTCTTTTTTTACAAGTTCTTCTGAAGTTTCAATATTTACTTGCTTACAGTAGATATATTTCAGTACAAGTATAAAAAAAATTTCATAATTTAACGTGAAAACTAATAATTGTCTGTGCAGCTGTCGTGGGACACAGAAAGACGTCGGTGCGATTGACTTGCAGGTGACCTACGACGCGAATGTTATTACTGCCGTTCGCAAGGCAAATATACGTCTGGTGCACGACAATCGTAAGACGGAAGTAAGGTTCCTACGGGCATCGCACGTTGGAGTGGCAACCCGTCTTTAAACAAAATTGTACGTGACACCTACGACTGGCACGTCAAACGTCCGTTTGTCTTACGTTGCACTCTCAATAACTTCAACACGATTTTTAACGCTACGATCAGCCACGGGAGCCACGACTGGCAAAATCCGTAGCACACGAACGATCACCAAACACGTACGGCTAGTTGTGACTGAGGCTTAACCGATCCCGAAACCGTAGAGTTAAAGAGGAAATTTCACCACGCTCAGACACATTTTCCTATCTTAATATTATATACGAACGTTTAATTACATTACTTTCCCTTTTTTTATTTTTTCCTAAATAACGAGACACCTCCTCAGCGGTAAACATTGCAACTTCGGGATACCTTCACCTGGCCCAGGTAGCTTATACCGGGATTTCCGCCATTCTAACACTTTGACAGCCCATGCCAAACTTTACTTCGTGTTTGGTTGGACTGCCTTACTTTACTTCGTGTTTTGTTGGACTACTTTAGTTTACTTCATGTTTGGTTGGACTGCCTTACTTAACTTCGTGTTTGGTTGGAGTACTTTTATTTTACTTCGTGTTTGGTTGGACTGCCTTACTTAACTTCGTGTTTTGTTGGACTACTTTACTTACTTCGTGTTTGGTGGGACTGTCTTACTTTACTTCATGTTTTTTGGACTACTTTACTTTACTTAGTGTTTGGTTGGACTGCCTTACTTTACTTCGTGTTTGGTGAGACTGTACATGTCTTACTTTACTTCGTGTTTGGTGGGACTGCGTCTATTAACCAATGTCAATCACCGTGGTCAACGGGGTTTCAAATTATATTTATGTGGCATGGTCATGTTAAAATCAATAACAGGTTTGTCCAATAGGGTATTAATTTTGAACATGTTGACCGCAATGAATAAATCACAGTACATTACTTGACAAACCATGGTATATAATTTGCACAATGTAAAATACAACAAAACAGTTTAAAATGTATGGTACAGATGTATATCTGTTATTATAATATATCTTTAAACTAATCAAATTTGTTCAGTTAATTTGATCATCAAATTTTTGATGATGTAACTCCAATGCTTACTGAACCATGTGCCCCACCGAGAATCAAATAATATCCTATTATCTATCTAAATTAAAGATTTTTAATGTCAAATGCTGCATTATTAAAAGTTTTTCTCATTTTAATATTTAAAAAATGAACTCAATGTCTACCCAAGTTGAACGAGTATAACCTGGGTTGGGGCAGTTTACACTTTATAAGCCGCGGATAATAAAAAGGCGTAAATTGCTCCAACCCAGGTTATACGAGTATAACTTGGGTAGATATTATTGAGTTCATTCCTTATAATTTAATTTTCTCTAATTTAACTGTACAAATTGAGTGCGTTTTACTTTAAAAAATGATATTTAAAAATTAAACTTAACGTCAAGCGGATTGATACGTTTTTGACGTTGGTGCATTGTAACGTGTCTTGTGACGTGCAAACCAGGTTATACAAATTTAACTAAATTTTTCTATCCAATCAAATGCCGCGTTACAACCAGAATTATTCATGATTATTTTATATATGAAAAAATTGTGCTACATGTAGCTTTTGAAAAATTTAAAAGATATGACACCTGTCTGATTACATGAATGTTCGTCAAGTCAGTTCAAGGACATTAAGAATCAGTCTCGGTGGCTTTTTATATGTTCAACAAGTACGAAAAAAATATTATAAGCCATTTTTTAAAGTATCAACAGCAATGTTAAGGGATAGCTGCCTGAATCTGTTACATCATGTAATTTACTTGCTTTTTCTTTTTAAATCAGCATACTTAAAAGCATTCAGCATTATCATTTAAACAAGTGAATACTTCAATTTAAGCCTGTAAAAGTATTGTTGTGTGTTGATGTCACGTATATAATGTTATGTATATATTAATTGTTACCCATATCAACTTTCTATAAATTTCTCTCATTTATCTGTCTGTGAATATGTTTTATACATGACCAGAATGTAAACTAGTCACGTGTTACTAATTGTGCTATCCTGTCTATTAGTAAGTAAAAGACTTTTTATTATATTATATTTACATATTGTAACAGGAGTTTAGCAATATTTGGGTTTTTTTTTTAAACCGACTATCGACTGTTGTGAAGGTCACCATGGTAACTACAGCTACCTGAAGGTCTAATTAAAGTCAGTACAAGTAGATTTCAGTATTTTTCAGTTTAGAACTGTATGAATTACAATAGATTTTTTTTATAAGAAATAGAGGGAAAATACATCGTGTACATGTACCTAATGGTTTGAAATATATTTTTTGATGAACCTATATAATTGCTATTCTTATCTGAAAATTGTGCAATAACAAGTGTTGTAGTTTTAAGATTTAATTTGAAACGAAATCAAGGCACGTTTTTAAAACAGTTTGCGATGTATTTGGAGATAAACAATGCTATTTGGATCCGCTTATTTTTGCTGTGATTAAGTCTGGTCATTATATATTTATTAAACATGCAGGTTTTGTACTGATAAAGTGTATAATACTGGGCCACGACACACATATATATAGAACTATTCTTTTTCTTGTTTTATTATTCTGGTTTTTTTTTAATGTCATATTTTATGGTAAAGGAATGTGTATTATATATTTGCATTTTTAAATATTTTTAAAATATATTTTCCCTTTTATCTATTTTATTATTATTATTATTTTTTTTTTTTTGTTTGTATGAGATTAAAAAAAAATCAATTTTCTTATACTGCATGAAAAATAAATTAATGACCTTGCATATCATTCTGAAAAAAATTATGAAACAAATATAGACAGTCATGCAGTTCAACGTGAATAAAGTGATATATTAAAGGGATAGGATATACTGTACATGTACAGCAATTTAAGATATAGATGTCATTTTTCGTATGAAAGGTAATAAAAAAATCACTGTCTAGCTAGACTCATTTCAAAAACTCCATATCATTACATGTAATTTAAACAATGAAAATGATGCAGAAGGCCTAATTGTATCAAGTTTCATATAATAAAATAAATTAATGACCCTGAATGCATCATCCTGAGAAAATTGATAAAAAATAATAGACATGCTGCGCAACAAAAACTAAAGTGATATACCGTGATATACTGTGAGGTGTGTAAGTGTATGTACATGTGTATTGTGCGACTGTCAAGACTAGTAGAAGACTAAGTTGTCAAAGGTCAAACATAGAGAGAGAGAGAGAGAGAGAGAGAGAGAGAGAGAGAGAGAGAGAGAGAGAGAGAGAGAGAGAGATGTATTTACATTTATATTTAATTAAATTTCGGAATTTCCAAGGTTGCAGTATTTGGGTTCTTCCAATTAGACGAGGTTTATTTCAAACACCTGAGTGACGTCGATTGAAATTGTTTACAATCTCGAGGAAACCATTCACATGGCTAACTGTCAACATGTCGAAACTAAACCCTGGATAAGTATCTAGTTCTCGCTGTGTAAAAATGATGCCATGGAGGAAGAGGAGGTCGTTTTAGAGTTTGAGGCAGTCCTTGGACACGGTTCCTTTGGCACTGTGTACTTGATAAAGGACAAGGAGAATCGAAGGGTAAGAAAGCATGTTCCGCGGGAATTCCGAGTTTTCAGTACGTCAACTTCTGATGTAAGTATAGGATGATGATGAATATATGTAGGAGTACAGCTATGTTCATAATTTGAAAACATATCTCAGATAAATTCATTTTACGCAGGAGTAATAGGTGTGGAAATTTTAGGGATTTCCCCTTCTCTCGGTGGACATATTCGGCTCAGCTTTTATTAATGATCGTATCATATTCAAAATATCAACAGGTCCAGTAAAATCACTAGATTTAGGTACGTTGCTTAAATGACCTATATGTACACAATTTATTTACCTACCTGAAATAGCCTGTTTGGGAGTTACCTCAATGTACATTGTAATACCACAACTGGTTGAGCGGGATATAAATTTACAGTGCAAGATATGGGAAAAAAAATATTTATAATGTGTCCCAAGTTATTGTTTCCACCTCATTTTGACAACTTTTGATAAAATAATACACATGCTTGTGAAAGAAATACAGTTGAAATAGGTGAGAGGGAAACATTTTCCCAGAAAATACCCCCTATATGTTCAATGTTTGAGATAACAAAGTTCATACATGTATGTATATTTACAGTATGCTGTGAAGAGAATCAACTTCCAGGGTCAAGAGTCAGAGAGAACTCAGGCCCTGAGAGAGGCTGAGCTCCTCTCTAAGGTCCGACATGAGCACATCCTCAACTACATCGAGTCGTTCGAAGACGATGAGTGTCTAAATATAGTAACAGAGTACTGTGATGGCGGGGACCTTGAAGTTTATCTGCGGAACAGAAATGGGAAAAGTCTGCCAGAAGTCCGGGTCTGTCATTGGATGTACCAGATAGCCTCCGGACTCCAGGTATGGAAATTTTTATTTATAGGTTTTAAGAGAGGAATCTGCATTGATGTGACTTTTTAATCTGGGAAAAATTGTGATATTTTAGTTACATGTAAATTTAGTTCTTTTTGAATTATTTATTTTGACGTTCCTTGAAAGGCATCTTATATTTGAAAGGGGGTGGGTAAAAAGTTCAATTGGGAAAATAAATTAACATTTTTTTGTAATTGTAGAGGGCTCAAATTTGGACCATATATAGGTGTAGGAAAAGTACTGAATTGGATTAAAAATGTGCTCTAGCCTTTTAAAACTACTAGTACATATGTATACAACATACTTGCCAACCTCCAACATGTGAAAATCTGGTCATGACCAGATTTGGAAAGTAAAAAATCTGGTCATAGCGCGTAACGACATTCACGACATATTTACCATGCATTTCAAAGGTATATACAATAGAAATATGTGTTAAAACGTATGTGTAATATTTTATTGCAAAGAAGCATTGTAACTAACAGTTGCTGAGTTTGAATTTTGTAAAGTGATCTGACACAGAAAATGGTAGGTTGTGTTCAGCTAAAAAAAATGCAAAAAGAGTTTCTGTTACAGTAATCTTGCTTTTGAACTCTGAAAACGATGGCATGAAAGTTGTAAGTGACTTGTCTTGGAAGACTTTTGTGTATTAAAAAGCATTTTTACATGACTTAGCGTTTTGGAATGTTTAGTCAGATCATTTTGGGCACAAGATCCAATATTCAAATGTGCGTTGCATAGAACACAAAAAGCCTTGTTTTGTACTCGATTACTTTGTTTTACCCATGGAGATTCATTTTCCCAGATATGTGGATAGGTACAAAAATATCGTTTTCTTTTTGTTGGTTTTGATTCCGCTCGCCCCGATGAAGACCCTTTCATATTGGAAGCCATCGCACTTAATGATTTAAACCCTCGGTTTGTCAAAACAACTCACGATAATAATTAACACTTTCCTGAACTGAACACTAATTGTTATAGCCATCGGCATTGTTTACGTAAACCCAGCTTGGATTCATAACTGGAAGTCAAACGCGCAACGTAATTTACGAACCAAATCCGGAAATCGAAAGATTTTCGGGTTGTTCGACAAAAATCGGGTGAAAGGCGTGACCCGCCGGGTCATAAAAAATAATCGGGTGAAGGGTCGAAAAATCGGGTGTGACCCGATGAAATCGGGTCAGTTGGCAAGTATGGTATACAAATGTACATATGTACCAGTATGTAGTAGTGGGACTTGAGGCTTGAGGTCCGCAAGATTGGAGCTTGTTGGGGATGTTTTATCAAACTATATCAGGGTGTGTGGCAATTGATTAACATCATTACATAACATTTTTATCAAAGCCTATAGCTCCAGTATTGTCATATGGAAAAGCAAAGTTTGTAATAGAACCTGCCCCATGCAGCTGCATGAAGATTAAGTAAGTTAATTTCTTCAGTTATTTAGACTTTGGTCGTGTAGTATTAATTTATCTTTGTTGGTAACAGTACCTCCATGGCCAGAAGATTCTACACCGAGACTTGAAGGCCAAGAACATTTTTCTGATGGGTGACCTGTCCTTGAAGCTGGGAGACCTTGGCATTGCAAAGTAAGCTTTATTCATATACATGTAATATATATTTTTATGCCTCTTATTCATTTAAATATGTACATGAATATTTTAGGGTAAGATTTTACTTTAAAATTGAACTGAAGACATTCGAAGGATAAATTTTAATTTAGTATACTGGTCGGCCGTAATTGTAAATTTGAAGTAGCTTAATATGTTATAACTTAAAATTGCACTGCATTAATATATATTTATCAATTTCAAAACAGATTACTTGAGTTGAACCAGAGTAAAGCTGAAAGTTTTGTCGGGACACCAGCATATATGAGTCCAGAATTGTTCAAACACTTACCTTATAACCATAAAGTAAGTCTAAAATTAATGTAGAATATCATTTCTCAATTGATTTGGAAAAGGAGAAGTTAATGTATTGTATATAAATTCATCTTGGTCTCTTGGCTGTTGTCTTAGATGTCAGTTAAAGGTTCAGTTGCTGTTTGATGAGGAATATGAATTTTTAGTTAATGTATAAATTAAGTCGGTTTGAAACCAGTATTCTGTAAACCAACTTTTATTCGTGGTGTCTTTATTTTGTGATAACTTCCGAGAAACTGGTTTGCTACGACTAATGTTCGCGACCAAGCCTTATCCAGACCCGTGTTGTTATGACAACCATACGACAAGGACTGGTTCGCTGCGAGAAATATTTGCAAAAATTTCTCACACAAAGTTGGTTTATGGTATTCTAGACTTTCTATGATATCCATTAAACACAAAAGCTGTAAACAGTTTTTATGATTTTTTTTTTCAATTTTCTACAGTCAGACATTTGGAGTTTTGGGTGTTGTTGCTATGAAATGGTTGCCCTGCAGAAAGCCTTTGGAAATGACAGCTTGTTTGCCCTCTGTAAGAAGGTTTGCAGTGATGAGGTGAGTGATGAGTTTTGAGTTTTATGGCTATATATATATCAGATGTGAAGATGTTGCTGCAGTCATTAATAAATTGTATTGCTGTTTTGAAAAGAGAAATAAATCATATTTACCATTATATTAATTAAGTTTTTTAAAAAAATGAATATTATGTTTTTCTCATTTTGAAAAACTGCAATAAAAATAGGCTACCTATCTGAAGTAATGAAATATATTGCCTTAGAAAAATCTAAAGGTTTTTTTTTGCCTCTAATATCTATAACCTGAACATATAATACCTATTAATTATCTTGACAGAGACCCCCTTTTCCAGCCAACTACAGTGACAGCTTGAAGTCCATAGTGTACTCCATGTTGGATGAGGAGCCAGACTGCCGACCTAGCGCGACACACATAGTCAGCAACGTGTACATCAGAAAGAGGCTGGCAGAGGTGAATAAGGGAGAGAGAGAACATGTTTGCCCAAAATTGTACTTCAAACATTTATATCAGGAAGGAGGAATTAGTGATTTATATAATCTGTAGCCATAACTTTCATTTGCTATATCCCACTCAGTTTTTTTATTGCTTAATGTGTTGAACAGAGGATCATACTGAAACCTGATGTACTGTAGATAATCAAAATTTCCAAAATGATCCACTTTCACGATCCAAAATAAGTCTTCTGTTGAATCAGATACTACAATGCATTTACATACTTTATTCTTATAATTATCATAATTGAAGTTTCATTGTTTAAAAAAAAAACCATTTAAATGTTCTTAACTTAATTGCAGCCAATAGATAAAAGTAACTCTCCAGACAGACAACATAAAAAACATCAGCCTAAAGGGAAGGAAGGACAGAGCAAGACACATTCAGCAAGGGAGAGGAGGAGGAAAATGGCTGAACAGAAATACCAGACCATGTCTCACGGGTGGCTGGCCATCAAACGGAAAATAGACACATACAGGAGAGAAAATCAACGAAAAAGCGTGAGTAGAACTATGGAAAAGATGAAGAAGCTAAAGTTGGGATCAGTCAAACAAGATAGTTCTGACACAGACACTGGTACATACAGTAACCATAGCGGCACAGCAGACTATGATGAGGATCCAATCAGATTCTTGCTAGGGGATGACGGTGATGACGATGGTGAAAATACGCTGGTTATTGACAGAGTTCAAAGGTCGAATGCCAGAGGTCATCGAAATGGAGACACAGGGTCACAGAGTTCTAATCTTGAGGATGATGTGTTTGGTGTTCGGGAGCATGTGGAAAGGATGACTGTTCATCCGGACCAGGCTGCTAAACTGATGGTGCAAGGAATGAGAGACCAGTTGACTCCATTCCAATATAACGGGACACCTTTTCCGGTCAGGAGGCAAGAGTCGGATTCCGCCCTGCAGGAATCCTCATCTGACAATAAGGTATAAAAATGGAATTTGCACAAATTCTTTGTTTCTTGAAAATCATGTTCATACATTTAATTTATTTACAGCTTTGATTGCATGAATTTACATTTTTTTTTAACTTTTATATTAATGTTTTTTTTAAAAAATGATGTCCATTACCTATATGACTTGTTTGCAGGGTACCCAGAGAACGAAAAAGAAGAAAAAGATTCTTTCCAAAATTGCAGACGGTGAGATATTACCTATGATTTGGTTCATTTTCATCTTGACTTTTTCATTTTTTCTCTTGACTGTTATAAAGTTAAAATATGGTGAACAGTGCATGTTCTTGAAATATTTCAGAAAAGAAGAGAATAGAAAGCAGCAGCAGTGATACAGGGATAGGGATGACCTCAGGGGAGTCCTCACCCACAACACAGAATGTAAGTCCAACCCAAATAAGCTCATCCCCTTCCCTATATAAAAAACCCAAATTTTTTGGAGTCCTCATCTATTGCACATAGTGTTAGTTGATCTATTACTCACTCTCAACATAAAACCCACAGCACAAAATCTAAGTCCAACCTAAACTCTTTCTTCTTAAAACTTGAAAAGTGGAGTTCACTCCCAACTCTCAAAAAATAAACGGTCTGTCTCCAACCCCTGACACTGTTGATTTTTTACCCACAGCACAAAATGTAAATCCATCTGTGACCCACCCCCCTCCCAAAAACCAGATTGAATCCTTACATATAATTATACAAAATCAATTACACTTACACTAAACCCCCCTTCAGACAATTCTTAATACCCTCAAAATGTTATGTTTTATAAAATTCATTTGTTTTGAGGCCATTATGATTTTGATCATTTTTTTTTTCGTTGTTTGACTAACAGGTGAGAGGAGGCGGGGACTCCGTGCGACTGTTTACTCGCGGACAGGAAGTGAGCTTCAAGAGAGGCCTGTCCAACAGTAGTGATGAGAGAGAAGAGAGGTAGGGTCCAGCCAATAGGAATAGGATTAATTTGTTTGCAATTAGAATTCATTTGTTTTTGGCATTACATGTACATCTTGCAAGTTTGTGAAAATGATTGACTTTTACCTTTATAGCACCGTAAGAGAAAAATATGTTCCATTTGAAAAGAGGCAGACAACTGATACAGTCAAAGGAATTGTGGGTAAGTTTTCAGTTCTCATTAACATGCATGTAAAATTGAGATTTTATAAATATGAAGACGTCCGGTATAAGATTGATTGCATGTATTTTGAATTAAATGAAGTATTATTTACTTTAAAATGAGGTCAGGCTTTGTGGTCATTTTAAAAACTTACTAGAAAAACTATTTTAAAATTGATCTGAGTCTCAGTTCTACAATAGGAATATATTGTGAAAAGGTGAGATAAGGTAAAAAGAAGTTGTATTAAATTAGGTATTTATTTTAAAAACTTCATTCTTATTAGTGTATTCCCATTATTGTTGTTATTCTACCAGACAAAGAAAACACATCTTCAACTTGTAAGTTTGCACAATGCATTCATTGCATGTAACCAAACATAATTATCTTTTGCTCTGATGACAGACTTCCTTCTTATGTCACAGTCCTCCATTCATTACTATGGATTCCATGTCCTCAGTGTCACTGATGAAAACTTCACTCTCTCAACTTTTGAACTTTTACCAATACAATAAGTTACTGTAATAGATGTAAAATAGCAGTAAGAATTACATGCCCTTTATTAAAAAAAAGAAGAAATTGACTGCAATTAAAGGTGTATTTTGTAAATTTAAATATGTAAGTAAACAAATTTAAAGTGGGTTTTAGCTCACCGAGACGAAGTCGGGGGGAGCTTATGCTATACCCCCGGCGTCGGCGGCTGGAGCTGGTTAAAGTTGGTGGAGCTGGTTTGTTGCAGGTCCTGTATCTAAGTTAATACTTGTCCTATCTTCACCAAACTTGCATGGATGATACATCTGGACCTACTTATGGACTTGAAAGACTTGGATGCTGAATCTGGGCCATGAGTTTCAAGATGCTGGAGGAGGTTAAGGTTTTTGGAGCAGGTTAAAGTTTTTGGTGCAGGTGCCATTTGATAGCAATTTCTAAGTTACTACTGGTCCTAACTTCACCAAACTTGCATGGATGGTGCATCTTATGATACTGATGCACCAGACAGGCTTGAATGCTGAATCTGAGCCATAGGTTTCAGATGCTGGAGGAGGTTAAGGTTTTTAGAGCTGGTTAAAGTTTTTGAAGCGGGTGCCATTTGATGATTATATCTTAGTTATTACTAGTCCTAACATCACCAAACTTGCATGGATGGTGCATCTTAATATGATACTGATGCACCTGACAGGCATGAATACTGAATCTGAGCCTTAGGTTTCGGATGCTGGAGGAGGTTAAGGTTTTTGGAGCTGGTTAAAGTTTTTGAAGCAGGTGCCCTCTGATGATTATATCTTAGTTATTACTGGTCCAAACTTCACCAACCTTGCTTGCATGGTCGGTCTTATGATACTGATGCACCTGATGCTGAATCCGAGCCATTGGTTTCGGATGCTGAATGAGGTTTAGTTTTTTGGAACAGGTCACATGGTTATATAAATGAATCGCAGAGGTAGCTTCAGATGCAGAGCGTGATCTCCATTATCAAGGATGCTAAAAAATATATCTTAGTTATTACTGGTCCTAACTTCACATAACTTGCATGGTTGGTGCATCTTATGATACTGATGTACCTGACAGGCATGAATGCTGAATCTGAGCCATAGGTTTCGGATGCTGGAGGAGGTTAAGGTTTAAGGAGCTGGTTAAATTTTATGGAGCAGGTGCCCTCTGATGATTATATCTTAGTTATTATTGGTCATAACTTCACAAAACTTGCATGGATGATGTGTCTTATGATACTGATGCACCTGACAGGCTTGAATGCTGAATCTGAGCCATAGGTTTCGGATGCTGGATGAGGTTTAGTTTTTTTGGAACAGGTCACATGTTTTATAGATATTAGTACTATTTCAAACTTGCACAGTTGATTTAATTATAATATAAATGAATTGCAGAGGTAGCTTTAGATGCAGAGCCTGATTTCCATTATCAAAGATGCTAAAAAAATCTCCTACCTCACTTAAACCTGCTTGATAGATGTTGTTAAATGATATTATAACATGATTCCTATGATATAGTATTACATGTATATGATATGATACACTATTTTTTTATATGATACAATATTATATCATATTGTAAAAAGTTATATGATACAATATGATATTGTATCAATTTTTTTGTACATTATGATATGATATTGTGTCATGTTATTGTTATGTATAGTATTGTATATTATGAAACAATATTGAATAATATGATATTGTATTATATATATAATATTTTGTCACATGATATTGTTTCATATGATATTGCAATATGTAATATTGTATTATATGATATGATATTGTATAATATATATAATATCATATGATATGATATTGTTTAGTATGATATTTTGTTTATATAATATATTATTATATCACATGAATTGTATAATTTGATATTGTAATATATAAAATTGTATCATATGATACGATATTGTATACTATGATATTGTATTATATAATATATTACTATATCACATGGTATTTCATCATATGATGCAATGTTGTATCAAATCATGATACAATATCATATTATGAATCAAATATGATTCAATATTATACAATACAATATCATACTATATTATACAATATAATATGATATGTTACAATATTGTGATTTATTATGTGATATGATATTGTATCATGTTATACTATATTGTATCATATATTATATATTATGATATTGTATTAATATGTGATCAAATAAAATAAAGTATGACATGATACAATGTCATATCATATGTTAAAATATCATATTGCATCATTATATATTACAGGATTATATTGTATTATATGATATATATTGTAAGTATCATAGGACGCAATATCGTATTTTATATTATTGTATTGATAAACATTGTATCTTATAATACCATATGAAATGAGCATATGATTATCATACAATTTTTTAACATATGATATACGATATTGTGTCAAAACAGTTTCCATGAATATCCAAGATCATTAACTATCATAATGATTTTCCTATAATATGATAAAGTGGTCTCATAAAGGTGGTGCCTCATAAAGGTGATGTCTCGTCTCAGTGAGCTTTGTAATCTGTGATTACCTATGTTTTTTTCTGGTCATCAAGGGGGTGTTTTATTGTCTTGAAACTTTTATTTAGTGGTACTGTGTGTTAAATATAAACAGTGTAAAAGTCAATAAACATACCAGGTCATGAACTAAAGGTATTGAAGCAGTTTTTTTTTAAGAATTCATTTATATGTGCTAAATTAAATTCTTTGAAGCTACAAACGTCAGTTTATTCTAGACTTTGATATCTACTTACTGATAACCCATTTCACATCTAAACATTTTCTTCTGCTTGCAAAGTTTTGACTTTTCAGCTGATAATGGTCCCAGTAATGCTTTTGTTCTCTCTGTATGTCACACATACACTTGGCTTCTTTGCTATGTATGTGACCAATCTCTAAGCACCAAGATTTCTACTACAACCTTAACTCAACAATCTAATCTTTTTATGAATTACCTGTAGGTGTTCTTATATTAAAATTTGAAGGTCTGTAGCACATCTCATGTCTGTTTCTGAAATCGTTCTACCATTCCAGCTTTTAACTAAACAGTACAGTAAACATGATAACGTATTATTTGCCATGTTCTCAAATCAATGCCAAACGATTGTTGTGTTGTCATTTTAGTAAAAAACCATTTGGTTTTTTTTTATTGAATATTTTTATTACATGAAAATATTTTGTTACTGATATTTCAGCAATGATTGGAAATATGGAATCTGAATCAGTGGTGTCAGAAATCAGCAATATTCAAAGGTAAAAAAAAAAATGTAAAGTTCCTTTTAATATTTTAAATTAACAACACAACTTTACACATGCTGACTAATAATCAGGTATAGCATATTAAATCCAATCAACAGTCAAGTATTCTAATGGCCTAAAGGAATCATATTGGATTTTCAGATCTATGTTTGATTTGAATATCTGCAGTATTGTTGCTTTTGTTCGAAATTTTAAAAATTTTTAAGAATTGATGAATAATTTGATTAATAGTTTTAATCAAATCCAACCCAAATTATCCTGATGACTGTGTTTATTAGACTAAGTATGTCTCGAAGAAACTTTTTAATAATGTTTTGTTTGTTTGTTTTTTTTTCCAGTGAGATTGCTAACGCATTGGGCAAAGACAATCTACAGAAATGCTATGACGTCATGGCAAATGTACAAAATGACGATTTAGTGAAGGTAAATTTACAATTATCAAGGAATATAATTATGTACCCTTAAAATGTTTTTGCATTTGTAAAATCACCATTTACTCCTTAATTGCAGAGTGTAATTTGTAGAGATTTATTTTGGATATTCAACCAAATGTTAGTCTTGCCATACGGAACTGTATAATGACCTGATATGTATAATGTCCTGATGACCTGATGGCGTGTATTTTGTAAAATACTGATTTGTGCAATGAAATAAGAAAAATATTTTTACATATTTATATAGATAATACTCTTTTCTATCAGAAAAACACAAGAAATAATTTATAACTTCTTTCAAATTAATTTTACAGGGCATATAATTTTTTCAGGGGTATAATGTCCTGATTTTTTTGTATAAAGACCTGATGACCTGATGATTTTTAAAAGGCTATTACTATAAAATTTAAGCTTTATGCCTCAGTATTTATATTGACATAGTTTGATATGATCAACTTAATGAAAATTCTGAAGTTTGAACAAATATTGATGGTTACTTTTTCCAAAAAATCACTTTGATCTAAAACATGGGGTATAATGTCCTGATTTCAGAATGGCCTGATTGACCTGATCAAGTAGATAATGAACCAGATCATATAATTTTGACAATTTAAGAACCAAGAAAACATTCTAATAGTACAAACAAATAAACTAATTAAGATTTCATTTTTAAATCTTGGTTATTTAGACTGCTCTCTCTCTCTCTCTCTCTCTCTCTCTGTGTGGAACAGTTGGTTTTCTGGGGTTTTTTTGGTATGGGTAAATCTTTATATAACTTAAATACCACCTTTACTTAGTATAAATGAGTGTGAATATTATATATAAAATGTGATCTGTTCACTTATAATTTTTTTTGGGGGGGGGGTGGGGGAAGTAAGATGAACGTAGGTATTATACATGTAGGCTATATATTCAAAACTATAGTCAATATAGTATATCTTGTTGATTTTAGATTGACATGTAAACCTATAAATATATTGTATTTATTTTCTCTGTAAGTTATAGTAAAATGTATATGTAAAACTGAAAAATATACACGATAACTGTAAGAAATAGGTATGTACCTTGATCTTTAATGGAGAGAACTAATCTTTTATCGTTGATTTTTAAAAATATAAATCATGTACACTTAATACTTTGAGATGATAAATCTCAATTTGTAAAAATATTTTGAGCAGTTCAAACATTCATACAGAAGTGTAGAAACTGATTTACTGGTAACTAATATGTAATTGTATTTGCATAATTTTCTTATTCAACTTCTACTATGATACACAATATCACAGCAGTTAAAACAAGTTTTTTATTTCTGTTCCATTTGTTTTGTACCACAATTGTTATAAATGTTTATTATATATATGGCAATGTAAAAATAAAAAAAAATAATGTAAGTAACAAGGAGAGGACCACCTATTAAGTTTTAAACAGTGTACAGTGTAAACTGTTAATTGCTATCAAAACAAAGGAACCCAATTTTGGTTCTTACAGAAAAAAAGGTGTGAATAACACCCCGGTATACCAAACACGTATACAGGCTACTGGATATATACAGAGGGGGTACAATATGTCAAACATACTTTACGAACCGTACATCAGCTGACACATAATACCAGAACAAATAATATATTGAAACATTTATAAATTTAAAAAAAAATATCATAACAAAATAAAGAACATAAAAAATTATATTTTAGAAAGCAATATGTGGGTTTCTCCCGAATACCTTTAATATTGTCCTTAATTGGGGAGAGATTCAAGTGGTCTATAATATGAATTATATGCATATATTAATGAATTCATTTTTCAAGAAAATTTGGTTTAAATATAAAAATGTCACAGATTTTGTATGCATATGTGTTAAATTCATAATGTTGAAAATGTTGACTGAAACCAAATTTAACTGATAGTATTTTTTGTTTAAAAGTATTGATATGTAAACAAATATGCCATACTACCTTTAGATTGTTTAGCCAGGTTTTAAGGTTGCCCACTTACCTTACAATGTGATTCTTCAGAAAAGAAAGTTTACCAAAGATATATTTAAATCTGTTTTCAGGCTTTTCTGACAGAAATTCTTGGACCAACCATGTTTGAAAAGTACAGGGACCAACTTTTCTACCTCCGTATGCTAGAGATTAGGTCTCACGTCACATCCTAGATTAGACGACATGTTAGCATTACCATGTAGCAGATCTGTTGATAATATATTGCCGGTTGTGAGTTCTTTTGCACAAAGAATTTTGTTTTGTTATTCCTGCCATAAATGAGTGTTATCCGAAATTATTTTTTAGTTTTGTTTGTTTATATCTGCGTAACATATGTTATCGAGTTTACCGTAGATACAGGTACATGATTGTACGATAGTCATTTACCAGATCTTACACTTCAAATTGTCCCTGTGAATGCAATGATATTTAATTGTATCTTTACGTTATGTTTTTTTTAATAAGTTGAATACATGTAGATATTATAGATCTGTCCAGTTCATTTACATGACATAATGGTACAATTTATGAAAACTGCTGGTTAGAAATCCATGTTCATCATTGAAAGTGATACTTGCATTCACCATATTTAAAATATATTTTGCTAGAAGATTATATGCATTTGTTTATACGATATACTATACAAGTATTCTGTTGTAAGATTCTATACAATTTTGTCTCTGCTACAATTGTCTGTTGCTGTGAAATACTTGTTTTTGTATTGTGTGCAAATACATTGTAAATTTTGTCTCGAATATCATATTTCTACGTTACTTTGCTGCTATTATCAAGTTTAAAATCTACAGATCAGGTATAGTGTATATGATTTTTAGAAATAATTTTAAAATAGTCCATACTATCTAAAGCGGTTTGCAGACTATTATTACACTTCCTCTTTGTACTTTAAGTAAACTAACAATATATTTTGAACTATTGGATTTTTTCATGACAATCATATTATTAAGTTATTTGGAGGAAGTTTTCTGAACCCCTAGATACATTGTTCTTATTCATAGTGCCAAAGTTATTTAATATTTTGCAAACATTAAGCAGGTTTTTGATAAAAAAATCTATAGATCTTAGTAACGTGTATATATTTTTATATATCTATTTATACATGTACACCAGTGCCGTATGTCAAATTGATCTTAAATTGTATTTGAATGAGTTGTTCTTATTTTCATATGAACTGACGTCATCACATTTGATATGCAACTTGCAAAAAATAAAAAAAAAGTTTTTCTCTAATTAAAAATGATTTATTCATTTCAAAATGTTCAGAATTCTCGAATCTTTTGAAATCTCGTCCTTACAGAAATCCATTGCAATAAACACAGTTTTACAAATGACATTCTCTACCGCAAAATTGATTGTCCCTTTGTCCTCTTTTTCTTCTATTCGCCGAATTTGAATCATTTGTCCACATCTACATGTAACTAGTGCAGGATTTATTTGCTTCAAAGTGACACGTGTAGCGTACATGTATTTTAATGTTGCTGATCGAAACTCTTTTCTGATGATGTATCTTCTGGCCAGCACCATGCATATACGTTCAGCACTTGGGGAGACTTGAAACTTGAACGACATTCTCCTGTTATCTGTTCGAGTATTCTCTCACACCGTCTTCCAAATTCTTTATCGTCAATACGAGAGTTCGTAACCAAGCAAACCTTTCCCCAAGAACTTGATCTAAACGCTGTGATAATCAAGAAGAACAAAAATTATTCAGATCTATCCTGTTTATTATTTTTTTTTAACTATTGAAGTAAAATTTAAAAAAGACAGTTGGTAATTCCTATCTGTTTGAGAAACTCTATTTTAAATTCAATTTTATCACAACTTGTAGGGAATATAGGGCTGTAATTAGACCAAACAGGAGATATTTCTAGCAATCACATTTTGGAAATAATAATCGATAATTGAATACATCTATTATAATAATAGCATAGTTAATTTATACCCCAGCCTGTCTCGTATGACAATAAATTGGTGTTAGCTTTTGATAATAATTGTCAACTGACAAGATTTCGAATTAGATTCTCCAAATCTATATTTATATTTTGAAAAAATCTAAAGCAAGCAAGCAAATAAATGCATTTTATAGTTGAAGGAATAATAGTGGAAAAAATCAAAAGAAAGTGCTGGCAAAATTGTACATAACAGGTACAATATATACATTAAAAAAATTAAAATCTTTATGTTAATTGACGGTCTGTTTTACGAGAATACTAATAATGAACAATGTGTTATATGATACATACTTCGAAATCCTCGGTTTGCCAATTCTCTTTCAGCAAAAGATTCCCCAAATTTCTGTAAACGTCACGCCCTCCTTCATTTATCAGCGTGTTGTATAGAAGTCTGCAAAATAAACAGTGGCACCTGTTCTTACAAATATAATGACTAAATGCACTTGAGGTTTATAAAACCTAAAAATATTTCAAATTATAGAAATATGAAAAAATAATTAAAAAAGATTAAAAAGAACAATTTTTTTTTCGATAACTCGTTTGAAAATTAAATAGACCAGCTGAAAGTTTTTGAAATATTAATTGAAATATAGTCTAATGTATCATTGCTAGGTATGAACTAGTTGGAGGCTTCTGCAAGTGACAATATTGATATTTATAAAACAATTTAAATACTTAAACACAATACTAACTTGTCAAATTTATCCACAGACTTTTTGTAGAGATTGGAAATATCACAAGAGGGATCTACAAAAAATAGAACATTATTTTATAATTATATTAAGTACAATCTAACGTGTATTGTGTATCTTGTCTGGTGACAAAAGGTTATATAAAATAAGAAAAGAAGATCGCCGAGGTTTTATTTTGGATTGTGAAGTCTACCAGAAGAAGTCGAAAAAACTCTACGTAATATTAAAAACCAACTAAAGTCTAATGTTTAGCTACACAAGCTATCAAGGTCTGTTTAGAAAGTTTGGTACATTAATATTGCATGCGTTTTGTTGCTTTGTGAAATCTTATACCAGTAATTTATAAGTTGTGGTTTGTGCTTCCACAATACTAATATGTATCGAGAATTCGAAAAAAAGATAGATAGAAAGATAGATAGACAGGCAAATAGGCAAACAGATAGATAGGTAGATAGATGATTGCGCTCTGATTTACCGATGCGACTTGATGAAGTACTTTTAATGGAATCTAAAAATCAAAAAATTAAAACAGAGACACTAGAATATCAAAAACTAACTCTTTGATACTACGAAAAAAATGACAATGAGCAGTGTTTTATATTTGAAGGTAATAAAGTACATGCATCTTTTTCAAGTTTATATATCAAATGGAAAATAAGACTTTTCGAATAGAAATTTTTTAGTATTGAAAATGTTTGTTAAAATGCTACCGTAAATTGTTTTCTCATAAAAGATGCAAACGATTTAATTCTAAAAGAACATTTCAGTCATATTCAATGATAATTTAGGATATTTTATCTTCAGTTTAATACAAGAGTAAATTAATAAATTTGGCTTACCCCCTAAAGATGAAGTTGACACACTTCTGGGCTTATTGCATTCGAAAGAGTCGGTGTTTTGTTCCCCACTTACGGTCAACTTCAGGTCTTTCGTATATGGACGCGGTGACAAACAGGACGAATCTGTAAATACGGCTTGATTAAGTGTTTTGCTTTTTATTTTAAATCCGCTAACAGCACAAACAAATCTATATATATGTTGTGCTTTTAGTTTTTGTAAGAGTTCATTTTTTTTAGATAAAAGTAACTTTTATTTCTCTTTTAGTATATTTAATACCATATGAATTACAATACCTTCGCCGTTTTGTATTTCAAAAGAGTCGGTATTTTGAGTAGGTTCCTTGTCATCTGAAAATAATAAATAAAGCACATAGGCAATCAGAAGACGTTTCTTTTATTTAAGGATTATGTTACAAAATCAACAAAATAAGATAACAGAACAAAGCTATACAACAATGATTGAAGTTAGATAACCGGGTTCTGACCAAAAGCCTGATAAAGGCATTATTGACTGAGGTCTGCCCTAACCTATGAGTGATTGGTCAGTCGTATTTTAGTGCCATTATAGGAGGGTACCGGATGTATCATGCGAATGTTTTCTTTGGTATACATTATTACAAAACAGTTAAAATGTTTACAATGCTTCAGTTAGGCATTTCAATATGCAACCAAAAGTTAAGCGTCATTCGTTGAGTTATAAGCGAGTTTCAGAGCTTACAATTATTGGCTATGTAAACAAAGCTTTTGTTTACATTTTGAACGTTGAAGTGAAAACTCGCAGTTTTAGACTGAAAATGAATGTGGTAAACGTTAGGATCTGTTTATTTATGCTTAAAATAAATAAGAATTAAGATGGAAAATCAGCTTGAAAAGGAACTTTAACCTGTATATTGAACGAATGTAAACAAAAACAGGACACGAACCTTGTTTATATGACAAAGAATTGTGAGCCCTGTATCTTGCTTATAACTTCACTACTGACTCTCCAATTTCATTTGGTCATTGGAAATGCATTCCTAAAGCATTGTAAATAATAAAAACAGGAAAATAGAATTTGACCAAAATCGTGACCATGCCCCTTTAAACCAAAACAAAAACAATAAATAGTAATGCACAAGAAAGTGAAAAGCAAACTAGTATTTTATTTGGAGTTTTGTGTTGTGTAGTACAGTCATGTCATATTTTGTTAAAGTCTAGTAGGAAACACAATCATTAGAATATTGTACTTGCCATTCAAGTGGGCATGTAGGCGGACTGTAAACCATGAACTGTTATTTATGTTTCTTATGTAAACTACTTTTTTTATTTACAAATCATATTTTACCTGGACATCGTTGAATGGTCGATATATTTGAACTCTGGCTACTCAAAAACACTCCATTCCTTGGTTGTCCGGGAATAACTGTTGAGTGGGAGAATACTTGTGTCTGTTTGTGACTTTTACGAGACTGCTTCATATTTTGGCAATCGTGACGTAATACCTCTTCATAAAGTGTAGCTGCATCCGGGCGCTTGGTGGGGTCAATGGCCAACATTCGGATGATCATTTCTCGCATTGTTTCACAAAAACGAAGGCTGTTTATATTTGGTAACTGGAACAAAAATCCAATGAAGATGTTATAATCTCTATCAATTCATTCAAACTTACACTTAAAATGTGGAAACGTGAAGCTATCTATAATGTATAGAATCCAACATTTTATCTTTTATTTCGAATAGGAATTTTATATGAAAAAAGTACGAAAACTTTAATTGTTTAATTCAAATAAAACTGATAGTTAGATTTTTGTTCACTAGTAAACATAATGAGTTAGCCAATGATGTTATTGTGTCACATCTTACTTGTACATGTACATAATCTGTTTACCACATTTTTCCCCACAGCATTTTTTAATTCTGTGACATTTCTGCCGTCGAAAGCATACTTGGATGTTCCCATTTCATAACAGTCGCAGCCAATGGCCCAAATATCAATCTACAATTGCAGCTTTACATTGAACCAGAATAAATCTATGACTCTCAACGAAGGTAAAGGTAGGAATTCTTCAAAACAGTCTAAATGGCAAAACACACGCAATTTGTTAGATATGAGTAGAATGTAATCAGTTGTGTTAGTCGTATACCTTTGAATTATAGTTTCCTTTTCCATCCGTCATTTCTGGAGCTATGTAGTGCATTGTGCCTACATATACAGTATTGGTTGCTCTACAGCTGGTTACCTCTCTGTAAAAAAAAAACATCAGTGTTTACCCTGTTAAGTTTTGTTTCTCTCTTTTTACTAATTCTAATCAGTTTTATTTAAAATAAAATCTTGAATCAGTTTCTTTAGTTTTTGTACCTTTTAAATTAGATAGTTGATTTACACCAGAAGATCAGTTAAAATACTAAATAGCACTAAAAACATACAGCGCCCCTCCTTCAGCATAAGTTATTTCGAATTGATGATTTTCAAAAATAATAAATGATATAATATCTTTATCTTAAAATGCATTGCATGCAGTGTAATTGAATGTCAAAATAATAGACCTTGGATTTAAATCTTACAACTTTTTTTGTAATGAATCTGACTTTGTACAACAACATCAATGACAACACCTACTTTGCTACTCCGAAATCGGCTATTTTTATGCGACTGTCCAATGTGAGCAAGATATTCTTTGTTTTCAAATCCCTGTGAGTAATATTCTTCGAATGGAGATACTGAAAAGATGTATTATGTAAAAAATAGTTATAAATAAATAAAAAAAAAATTTAACTAAAACAAAAAGGGGGGATAGGAGGAGAGAGGAGAAAGAATGGTTGTGAAGGACACGGACTTATTACACTTTTTAAAACAAATGATATACATTTAATGATTGAAGGAAAAAAACACACAAAAACAAAATACCCCCTCCCCACCCTCCCCACCCCACCCCCCCCCCCCAAAAAAAAAACACCCCAAAAAACAAAAACAAAACAAAACCAAGAAACATAAAAAAAAAACCAAAAACAAACAAAAAACCCAAACAAACCAAACGTTACATATGTACCTTGACCCCATTTAAGATTTGTTCCAGGTAAATCTTGAACTCGTGCTCTTCCAGACCTATCTTGACTTGTCTCAGGTAGTCGTAAAGGGAGCCACCAGCGCATAACTCGGTCACTATGTACAGTAATGATTCGGTCTTAAATGATGTGACATATCTGACAATGTTCTCATGTTTTGTGTTACAAAGGTGTCTTAGAATACTCTCCTCACGGGAAAGATATTCCAATTCTTTCGTATTCGCCTTGGAGAAGTCGATCTTTTTTATTGCAAAAATCTGAGGGGAGAAATTGAAATGCTGTAAGTTTGAAAAACATTACACTCAGTCTTGTTAAGATGTAAGGGGAGCCGTATTTCACAGCTATACAAACAATATTGATCAGATTTTTAAGTTCACATTTAGAATAATGTGGATTCTGTATAAGCTATCTAAACAAATATAAAGATGTATAAATTGCATCTTTTGTATTTTACATTAATTGTTTTAATTAAAAAAAACTTTAATAAACATGGTAACTCAAAGTATCTTTTATAATGTGTTTGCGATTCTACAGTTATTGAGTATAGTGTACTTTTCATAATTTTTATCTGCCTAAACGCAGATTGACTCATTATTGACATGATTAAAAATATTTGAACACGAGTGGCAATATTAACTCACCTGAATTGAAAACATGCAGTGATATTTGTGAAGTAATCTATTGTAAATGAGTTCACAATCATGTTTTCAATCAGTATTATCATACATCCTCTCCTGTTCATTTCTCATTGAAAATGAAAATACGTTACACTAAACACACGCTTAGTTTTAGTTTATCTCTACTGGTGTAAGATGTTTATAAAAACGGAGTAAGGTCTAATATTTGTTAGCAAACACAATATTTATTTCAATGACCATTCGGCATTCATACGTTTAAATCAGCGTACATAATTTAAGTGTTTAATGCACAAATGATCGACAAAAACTGTTCTTTTGAAAACTACGATGTATTCAAACCAGTTTAAGTATAATTAGATATAGAAGTAGAAAAAATTCATATCTAGTAATGCAGCATAATTTTATATCTAACGTTTAATTTGGCACTGTTCCAACCCACTCATCATAACATCGATTATACAGCTTATAAACGTTTTCTTAATAGCACTGCAAAATTAACATCATTTAGCATATTGAATATATTCAATGGGTGTCCATTAACATTATAAATAATTCGTGTATATTTAAGTTCAAGACATGAACTGGAATTCCCGATATACATAAATACTTAAATTTAAAATCTTTGCAGTTCTATTTATAGTGAGTGGAATTTTTCTTAAATCGCTTTCGACGTTAATCGATTTAAAAAGCAGTCCTTATGAATTCTTCATACCAAAAAAACCCCCCAAAAACTTAAATGGCTGACAATCAGATCAGTTTACGTACCTCAGTACTTATATCTTGATGTTTAAACTGAGCTTTGAAAACTTCTCCATAAGTCCCACTACCAATTTTGTCCAGAATTTCGTAGTCATTCAAAGTAGACATGATTGTTTTTTTTAACTTCTGAGCGGCATTTTCGTAGTTGCTCTATATTGTACCTTGTGGTTCTATTGAACCTACCCTGTTATGCGCTATGCATAGATCAATATGGGATTTCGTCAGGCTATGTAAATACCAAGTTAACAAAAGCATTATTTTCAGATCGAGTTTAAAGTTCAAACCTTTAGATAAACTTGGAATACACATGCGCTACCTATTTGCTTTATCGCTCATGCATGCCTACCAGAGATTGGTTTGAATGCCACTGTCTTTATTTTTTTTGTTGTTGTTGAAAAAACATAATAAGGGCATGATCTCCTCAAGAACTTGGAATATATATTGAAAGTACAACAGAAGAACATTTATGTCATTGATGTCAAGCCAGTCTGGTTAAATGATGAATACAGTACTATGAGTGCAATTATTAATATTTTTTTTATATAAATCAATGCTTTGTCAAACAAAAGAATATATTTAGTTAAGTTTAAAATAGAGATCTCGAAAGTTTGCTCGTATTAATATACACCATGCTTGTACATTGTATTTTAGCAATACCATGCTTTGTCAACCATAAGCAAACAGTTAATAAGCATTTAAAAATTAAAAAAAAGAAAAACACGTGGAACTTTGTCTCCAGATGCCATCCAAACATTTTCCTCAGAATATCTGCACCCTCATAACTAATAACATAATTCTATAAGCTTCTTTTTTTCATCAAAGAAATGCCCTGTATTTTTCATTTTTTAAGATTATAAATCAATCTCAAAGTGATTAATAATCAGATTGCATAATTGAAAACAAAACATCCATACGCTCTGCGCTTGATTTTTTTAAATTCAGCAGGATTATCCCCCATTTTAATTCGTTTACTTTATCAATTATCAAGGAATTAAAAATCTAATACAGTATTAAGAGTATGTTTTTAATGATCTTTTTTCATATCACATATCACAGATGATAGACATAAAATAATAATTACATGCTTCTTCAAATAGGAAAGCTTTAATCAATTTTCAGCATAAAAGTTCTGTATATTAAATGTACATTTAATTTTTTTTTTCACATTCATGTCTCATAACAACATTGAGTATTCAGTGCAGGTCGCTTAATCATTTAGTGACATATCAACAAACATACATATCAAAAGGCACTTTGTAACGAATGGAAAATATATTACAATATACATGACGCCTTTAGAGAGTAAAACCTTCTCATTAGGCAAGCGCAAGATTCTGAAAAAAACCCAACAATTATTGGATATTATAGCCTTCTCACGATTTTTAAAAAAATATATATACGTTCTGTATAAAACAAAAATACAAATGCACAGAGGTTCGTACCCATTCACTCGAGTTCGAGTACACACAAAATAACAAAACAGTTTTAGATTTCGAAGCGTGACGATGGCGCATTCTAAGCATTTCATAGCCATGTTTTTTTTTTACTTTAAAACTGGCCTAAAATTGTTTATTGCACTAGAAATATACCTTGAACTACATGTCACTATAAGCTTAATGAGGTATTTAACAAAGGCATGGAACGGAGGCATGCTGGTATAATTTAGATCCACAATGGGACCGAGGCAAACTGGTATATAATTCATCATAGATAAAACATAAAATGACAATAAAGGCATAATAATTGTTTTTAAAATTGCGGTCACAAAATAAAACAAAATCACATTAGTATTGATGCACAAAACAGAATGAAGACACAGTGATCTAAAACGTATAAAAAAAATCAAAAAAGAAGAAGAAGAAGGAAAGAATTCATAAATTATCAACAATATATTGTATATTCTTCAACATAGATATGATATCTTTTAAAAATCAAAATTCGAATGAAAGTTCTGGCATTGGAATAAAATAACATCACAAAACCCGAAACGACAGCAAACTGTTATTTCATATTTCATATTGTTTATCACAGACATAAAACACGGCAATGTAATGGATGCATTTCCTCAAAGAACGATGAGCTAGCTAACATTCAACCAAGATGGAAACACGCATGTATATTTTCTCTGCTATCAACATGCTTCTGGGCATATATGGTCAATAATTAATAAGGCGAATCGTTTTAAAACTGGCTGCGCGATATACAAGCGCACACGATTACATACCAAATGGAAAATACTATCTATATAAGGCATAGGACGAAACAAATGGTGGCATAATGGCATAAGAATAATCCAGATCTAAATGATGAAAACAATTATTTAACACACGTACATGTATACATGTATGCTATAATTCATTCAAAATCACATTGATATTTTGAACTATTACGATTATTAATTGAAATAAAGATTTGATTAAACTTTATTTTGGCAATGTTTTCATTTGAAATGGTGATTTAGAAAGAGAAAGGGGGAGTTGGAGAGGGGTCATGTATAGACGGAAGCAATCATAACCATTCGGAATTGGTCGTCTCCTAAGTGTAGTGTTTAAATGTAGATAGCATAGGAGACGGCAAAATCATTTCAGAGGGTTGGATGATTGTGGCCATGTTTATAGTTTTTTTATCTCCTTGAGAAGAAGAGCTCTGTATAAAGTTTTAACAAAAAAATGTTCAGATATTAAAAGCTAAAATAAATCGAATTTTTCTCTTCTAAGTAAAAGTTTATAGTTAAAAAGTCATTTGTGAAAATTAAGGTAGATCTGATGGTTATAGTTAAAAAGTCATATCTGAAAATTAAGGTAAATTAAGCTAGATCTGATGGTTATAGTTAAAAAGTCATATCTGAAAATTAAGGTAGATCTGATGGTTAATTTGTTGACCACCCAGCCTCGTTAGGTCAATAAAATCGTAATATTAAATTGCTAGCTATAGATTTTTACATGTTAAATGGCACATAATTTTCGTGGACTCACTACGGTAAAAACAATGAATAAAGATCACGTTATAAATTATTTTTTCAAGGTTTGAAATTCGTGGGTTAGGGTCACCCACAAAATTTACGAATAATATACTTCTAATATATACCATTATTTTTTCCCCACAATTGTTCCCAAAAATATCCCCAGGTATATGGATTGCTGATTTTTAATGACACATGGAATTAATGTACATGTACATGTTTCAAGCTAGGGAATTTTAAAGGGAAGGGTATGCCTTGTGGGTACATGTATTGGTGGCTGAAGCCCGGGCCGATCTTTAGTCTCAGTCGTCTTGTAGATCGATTGTTGATATAAGCATTGTAGAGGCATCAGGTTCCATATTGAGGGACGCCTGAATTTCTCTTCGTCCATCTTCAATGCATTTCATGGCTTTCATGACAGGATAAAGTTTGTAAAACATATCTTTGTCCAGATATTTCAACACCTTTTCCTAAAACAAACCCAAAAATATTAAAAGGTGTTGAAAGAACAATCAAAGCATATAAATGTATATGCTCCTCCCCCTCCCTCCCTCTCTCTCTCTCTCTCTCTCTCTCTCTCTCTCTCTCTCTCTCTCTCTCTCTTTCTCTCTCTCTCTCTCTCTCTCACCTTAAATTCCCTCTCGGAGATGCCTCTTTTTTGTAGATTCTTAATGTATGAGACAATATCAGCAGCCTTGTGACTTTTAATTTCCATCACCAATGTTCTAAAAATATTATAAACTTTTTCTGTTAAATTTAACTTTGTACACACCTTTTCACCATATCGTGGGGGCCAAAAGCAAACAAAGATATATCTTTCTTTGATATGGATTTATAAACTTGTTTCAAAAAGATAATGAAACAGCTAATTTAATAAATGAAAGGTTCTCTAGCTCGTTATTGTAGCAATTTTCTCTTTATAAGGACATATTATTAGTTTTGATATACAGATCTAAATTTGTCCACGTACGCCTGAAGTTTTGCTGATTCCTTTTCAAGAAATGCCTTGTTATCCGATGCCTTTCTAGAGTCTGTGAAGAGAAAAGCAAACATTGTAAACGCCTTGTTTTATATTCCTCATGGTACATGTAATAATGAACAGCAGATTCTTTTGTTTTATATTTTTTATATTATGCATGCAGGCGGGGTTTTTTTTCTGAAGAGGTGGTTGATGGAGGGATTTTTTTTTTGGTTTTGTTTGTATATGTTTCGTTTTTCATTCATTTGTGTTTTTATAAATTTATGAAGTATGAGGGGTTGTATTGGACATTTAGCCTACCGAATCGGGACGCTATGGAAGCTGCTGACTCCTGTAGCTTCAAACTGGTGTCAACAGTAGAGGTAGTCGATGTATTCTCCTCTACAAAAAAGTATATTAAACCATTTATCTATTTATCCATCCATCTATTTTTCCATCCATCCATCCATCCATCCATCCATCCATCCATCCATCCATCCATCCATCCATCCATCCATCCATCCATTGTCTATCTTTTGAATTATTTATACTGTAAACAGGGAAATATTCGCCCCCGGTTTTTTTCGCCCCTTTCGCCCTCGTTGTCAGCGGGCGAATTTAAAGACTGGGCGAATTCCAATGTCTCATATTATCTCTCTTTAAACACAACAGTGTCTGTGCGAATTCTTGGTGGGGCGAAACTGTATGCAAGTGCAGAGGGGCGAAATTACACGGGTCGAAAATAACCCTCTATACAGTGTGTCTCTATCAAGATAGGATGTTTTAAAGATCTTATTGGGGGCAGTAAATATCATGAAAATCTCGTTGGAATGTTTAAAGGTTAAGGTAGTATATTTAAATATTTTTTTCTAAATAACAGGTTTGGTGCAACAAATGTGATATACGAATTTAGATCGAGATTTAAATCAAGTTCAATTTCTGGAACTTAACAAGATCAGATCTATTGCATATCAAGAGTTGCAATACCAAATCTGTGAAGATAATATCTCGGTGTGATTTTGCTAGTTATGCTAAACCAAGGTTAAAACTTTGCGTAGGTCATACTTTAAATATTAAAGACATTTTTAATCAAGGCATGCAAGGTAGAATAATTAAAGTACTAGGCATTATTTGAAATGTTCTGTGTATTTAGTTTTAAATACTTAAGCGCGAAATATTTCTAATTGAACAGTTACCGTAATGTATGAGGTATACATGTACATATAAAGTTTCGTGTACAATATTTTTTAGAATGAATAATTCGTGTATCACATTCATTTTGTATATATATATACTGTAAACGTATCATATTTGGCCTGTACGATATTTGGCGGAAACTAGTTTTTGAACAAGTTGGCGTGGATTTGAATTAGCGTATTCCTGAATGTGACTATTCTTATACATATATGCATAGCATTTAGCGATGTACTTGATTTAGCGGAAGCTGCATTCCGCCAAAAGCGCTAAAAAAAATACACAGCCAAATGTAGTACGTTTACAGTATGTAATTAGGAATGTAGAAACGAAAATTTGATCAAATCTAAAGATAGCGATTTAGATGAAACACCACCTTTTATGAGAAACATTTAATATATATGTATCAATTTTGTTTTTAAAACTTAAAATCCTTTGTATCTATAATTCTAATTCGTATCATATTAGGAAAATAAAATAAGAATTTGATTTAACTTCACGTGGTTGGGTAAACACTAATTACCTTTATGTCGCTTGGATTTTTTGCTCTTTGATTTCTTAGATTTCGCTCCTCTTTCTTTATAATCTTCTATAAAACGAAGTACGTTTCCAATGGTTGGACGTGACGCTCCATTGTAGTTCAGCATTTGTACAATTAAGTTCTTGATTTCGTCACTGTATTGAATCTTAGTTGTTTCAGGAATCTGAGAAAAAAAAGTTTACATGTTGTCTTTTTACAAATCTTATTTATTTTATAAACATGGTATTTTGTACTTCTTAAAAGTTTTCGTAACACCAAATTTTATTTCTAGATAAAGGTTTGTGGGAAGTTCAAGACCATGTTGTTGCAATGAGTAGTTTCGTTCTACCAAACACTCGGTTGTTTCCGTAAATATCCGTAGATTTCCGAGCTCACTAGCCTTTCAGCAGAGGTTTCTGAAGACTATCGAGCATTGAGTATAATGAAACAATTACATTTTTTTTTATTATATCATAGTTCTAAAAATCGAACTTTAAATAGGCCTGAATTGTTTATATCTTTCTGTTAAGGTTATTATAGGTATGTTAAATGTAATACTAATCCAAATCCATACTAAGTTGTACACAAAAGGAAAACGTCTTACTTTCCCCGATTTCACCACACCGTTTATTTCTTGGACAGATTTTCCATCGAAAGCGTAACAACCGGTGGCCATTTCATAACAGGTGCATCCGAGACTCCAAACGTCTGCCTATATACATACCAGATACTAGAAACAATTAGATACTTGAATAGTTGCTGTAAATATTAAATGTTAACACTCACTTAAATCAATAGCAATACTACTTTTATCTGTTTCTATTTACATTGTTCACATATCAAAAATCCCTTTGGCTTTAAATTAGGTTTGACCCCACCCCCCGATCGTATGTGATCACCTCATAATACTCAAAGAATGATTCCTAATTCCTTAAATGTGCTGTGGATGTAAGTACTGATCCTATCAAATGGCAGTAACTTATACGTAGTTTGCAAGCTTCAATTTTATCATTTTTTTTTTATAGATTTAAATATACGGTAAATTATGGATTCTAGATTGTCAAAAGAGATAAAGAGAAATAAATTAAAAATCAATTTCAAATGCTAGTATACGCTTTAATATACATTATATGGTTAAATAATAGAACTCAATTTACAGGTAAAACGGGGTAAAAATACCAAACCTGTTAATTTAGTAACTCTATAGCACCCTGTTTATGTTTTGACGTCAAAGCAGTTTAGATCTAAATGCATGCATGAACTTCGATTGTCATTAATTTAAAAAAAAAAAAAGATTGTCGGCGGCATCGTAAGCTCTGTACATACATGTATATTTTCCACACCTGTATTTTGCGTCTGTTTTCTTTCGTTTTGCGAAGAGAAGAGAGCGAAGTTAATCTAGCAATTACGATAAAACATTTTAATTTTTTTTTTTTGGTCAGATTCATTGTCTTCGCTTGTTTTAGATTTTGTTTTACACATGTAGTTACCTTTTGGTCATATGGTACCCCTTGTATAACCTCCGGGCACATGTAGAAAGGTGTCCCGATCCCTTTTGTATTTATTCCCGCCAATTCAATAACTCTGAGGAATAGATACACATGAAGCAAAATAAATCACTCCAAATATAAACCCTAGTAAGGTTATATTGGAAAATTGCGATATTGATATGGATGAAATTATATGATTTTCGAAATAACACCACCGTTGTGATTTTTTTTTATAATTGTTTAGAATTTGACCTGAATGCATTTTTAACAATTATTTTAAAGGTAAAAGGTGTGAAACAAACTGTGGAATGAAAAAAGTTACAGTTAATTGAAATGTTATTACAGTCAGCGATTATTACAAAAGAAAGTGTGTCACGATATTGAGATGTCCCATATCTTTAATAAGTCACCAAGTTTAACAAGAGGCCCATGGGCCACATCGCTCACCTGAGGAACAATAGGTATGATGAAATCACCTGAGGAACAATAGGTATGATGAAATCAGCTTAAAGGAGTCATAATACAAACTATCTGGACAATGTAGTATAATACATGTAGATCCTGTATATAATAAGATTTTTTTTAAAGCTTATTAATGGACAATAAAATTATTATACTTTTATACTTTTATTGTCCATTAATAAGCTTAAAAAAATCTCTCCTACTTTGCAACGCCGAAGTCTCCTATCTTGCAGTGTCCGTCGGCCGTGAGCATAATGTTCTTTGTTTTTAGATCCCTGTGAATAATATCCATTCCATGCAGTACCTTCAAAAATGAAAAAAAAAGATATGAAAATATTTTTTTTATTTCATGTCGCAGATTTCATTCGATGATATTTAAATTGAAGATATTGTATGATCAATCTAATTAAGGCGGCTCACTACGCCTTGAAAAAGTTTCTTAAATCACCAGAAAATTGCATGGTTATGATACATGTAAAGAACATGATGGATAAGAATCATAATTATGTCATATGGGCAAAAAAAAATGAAAAATTTTGGATAAAAATTGTATTTTCAAAACTTTGAATTGGAAAACATAAACAAAAGGCCAGAGCGGATTCGAACTTATGATTCCTGTACTTTAACTGCTGAACAATGACTACATAAAACCAAATCGAGTGATACAAACAGTTTAACATAGCATTTAAATCGCCATCTTGTGACGTAGTGTCTAAAAAAGTAGAAGTCAAGGTGAAGTGAGGTACCTTAAAATGAGCTCTTTGAACCGCTCAAACTAGATCAAAGATCGCTACACAAAGTGACCCAATTGGAGTGGATCAAAGTTCTAATTCTATTTGTTTTAAAATGTGTTTTCCTATATTGAACTTATACCTCTACAGCCGATGCTATCTGTGTGAGATAGGACATAAAGTCCTCCTCTTTGATAATTTTCCCCTCTGTCTTGAGATCCCGGATTTTCTGGTACAGCGTCCCTCCACCACAATACTCCATCACCAGACAGGGGACGCCATTGTATTTAAAGTGTCCATAAAAGGACACGATGTTTGGGTGTTTCTTCTCCTCCGCCCTCTTTAGTACTTCTATCTCTCTCTCCACCATTTCCCAGTGTCTGGCGTTGGAGTTTTGTATCTCTATCAGTTTTATCGCGAGTTCTTCATCCTTTAAGATACATGTACATAATAATGTACATAACTATGTAGATATGCAGAATATATTAATACAGCCCATAACAGCTAAACATAAGTAAAATCTTACAAACAAAACTTATCTAACACACAAAGAAATGTACAAGACTCCTCGTAAAACTGGATCAAGTGTTCACATATTTAAAGTGGGGGGGGGGGTCATAAAATAGACTGCCCCAAGAAAGTCTGAGAGGAGAGGAATGGTCGGCGAATCTATAGGCTCTTTAATTTAGGATACTATAGTTCATTTATTATAAATTTATTAGTCGTGGTACGGGCATATATATACAGAGTGTCCCAAAACATATGTTACACTTTTAAACTGTTATAAAATTTTAATACGGTAAGTTACATTTATGAATTTTACAACATATAACAAAATTGTTTTAAATTTTTTGTTAAGCATACATGTGTTGCAATTTCCTTACTAATCACCAAACAATTTCTTTGGAATAACAAATGTCATTTTACAACATATGTTCCAAATGATGTCCCTTTGCCTTTAACATTGTTTGAACACGATTTCTGAAGTTTTTGATCACAACTTTACATGTATCAACAGAGACTCATCTTATTTCTCGCGTAATTGCTGTTTTTAGGTCCTCTGTTGTTTGTGGGGAAGGAGAGTACACTCTGTCTTTTAGATAACCCCACAAAAAGAAATCAAGGGGCTTTAGATCGGGGGAGTGCGGTGGCCAAACATTTGCGGCACGATACGAAATGTATTGATGACCAAACGTGTTGTCAATTAAGCCTCTGAAGAACACAACCTGCAGTGTGTGGCGTAGCACCATCCTGTTGAAACCACACCTCATCAAAATTTAATACTTTTCGTCTAAGGGCTGGTAGAAATTTAGATTTCATTAACTTTAAATAACGTTCAGAATTTACTGTCACTGTATCGCCTTTGGTGTCTTCGAAGAAAAAAGGGCCAATTAATCCCCTTGAACTTAATGCAGCCCAAACAGTAACTTTCTCACAGTTTAGAGGTTTTTCCACATAAAAATTGGGTTTTGCCGAACCCCAGAATCTAAAATTCTGTTTATTAACAACATTATTGAGATGGAAGTGGGCTTCATCGGAAAACCATATGGCATCTGTTAAATTTTCAGAGTCGGGTCTACTTAAAATCCAGTGGGCAAACTCTAAACGACTTCTAATGTCTGTCTCTTTCAAATGCTGCATCACACTTGGCTTGTAAGGAATCAGTTTTAAATCAAATTTGAGTATTCTGTGAACACTAGATTTACTTATGTTGCCATTTAGTTCATGCAGTAACCGTCTAACTGATTTTTGTGGAGTTTCAGTAATAAGTCCATCAATGGCATCAATGTTCTCTTTAGTACGGACACTCCTCGGTCTCCCAATACCAGAATTGTGTCTTGTGTCATTTATGGTGCCTTTACCTTCAAACTTCCTTACAAGTCTGTAAATAAGCATTCTGTTGAGCACTTTCATTTCAGGATGTTGTTTTCTCATAGTTCTAATGACTGAAGTAGCAGATTTACACTCATAGTAAAGTTTGACAATTTCTACCAGCTGTTCACATGAAGGTTCCATCTTTATAAATGTGATGACATCATTATGACGTAATTACCTGACTATTTAGCAGAGTTTCCCGAAATGTTATCAAAATGCACTAGATGTTGACGAAAAATCTTTGAAATTGCTTTTGATCTGATAAAGTTATTGATGATTAAAAGTGTAACATATGTTTTGGGACACCCTGTACATGTAAATACTGTATATATTATAGCATTGAATGATTTATTTTTGACGTCGTCGTGTCAATAACTGCCGTCAGGTGAGCAGACAAATTGAATAACGCGCGTTAGCGCGTTATGATAATTTGTCTGCTCAACTGACGGCAGTTATTGACACGACGACGTCAAAAATAAATCATTTAATGCTTATATTTACATTCCCTTACTGATGAAATCAATTATTTACTTACATAAATCGATAAAAATTGCAGATCACGGAGGGAGTAAGTTAGTAACAGCAAGAACAGCTGTTTTACAAAAACCGGTTTAAACTGGTTATCACATTAGACTGTTGAGTTGAGATCGATGAGTATGAAAATATAATCCATGAAAAATAACTCTTGAAATTTTGCTTTTAACAATAGAATCAACTCTTTTATTGAATAATTGTAAAACATGTTGCTTTGACAACATTTATGAAATATATTTTTTAACCGATAACATAGAAATCACTGTTTGGGAACTACTTATGTAAATTACATGTAAATTCATACGCAGTGATTAGTTGTTGCATTTAGAGGCATTTAAAGATCACAGAATTTAATGGAAAAACACAGTAGAATGTAAATATTTTGTGATAAACGTTGCTTCTCTTTAAATAACATTTAGATAAAAACATTTCTATGATTGGTATATTTTGATTCAATGAATATCTTTACTCAGAAAAAAGAATGTAAGATAATACAAAGGATTTTTCAAACTTCAGAATAAACATTTTTCCCCATTTAGCATGTATAAATGCCCATATAAATGCCAAAAATAAAATTAAATAATTAAACAGCATAATGAACTTAATCATGTTCAACAATTTAAACACTATACAACTGTACATGCTATGTATTCATCTCTCTCTCTCTCTCTCTCTCTCTCTCTCTCTCTCTCTCTCTCTCTCTCTCTCTCTCTCTCTCTCTCGTTATTATGGATCCGATGTTATTAAACCAATGTTCATTCAATTAATAAAATTCAGTCGGTAAATTTCGGACATAAAAAATGTTGTCAACATTACATGTACCAAACATAAAATTAGCCAGGATATTTCATTAAACTCAACAAACATTAAACATTGAAACTATTCAGCGTCGAATATTAAACATAATATCTAGCAGAATTAAATGGATCAATATAAAAATTTATAATGAAGAAAATATCATGCCATTCGAATTAAAAAAAAAAAAGAGAAGAATAAAACAGGTTTTGAAAGGAACACATTTTTTATAATAATGATTATTTTATAACAGTGCCAACGGTGTATTCAAGATTTAACAGTATCTCACATTCGACACCTCCCCATTTTCGATTATATTAAATTCTGCTCTTTAACAATGTTAAAAAAAAAACCCCGACTACATATAGCTTCCAATGTTATTTAGGACTCGCGATGTCTTATCAATTACGTGTAGTGTCTTATCAAATTTGGAAATTTTGTGAGAGCGTGAGGAAAACCCAACAAATAAATTGTGTAATGGTGTATAATCAATATAAAGGTTATCGTCAAATAATCGCCGGGGAGGGTATTTATTGTTTAATTTATTCATTTAATTTAGATTGAATCTTTTTGGGGTATTTCATTCGTGTCTTTTGTATAACATAAATGTAAAATTGCATCTGTGGAAAACCGAGGTGTAGCAAGAAGCAAAAACGTTTTACACGAGTGTTTTACTTAGTTGAATGTTCGAATGCTCTGGCAAACATGTAAATACCATTAACTACGTGTATCCTAAATAATGGACTTTCTATTACCTTGTAACTGGTTTTCTATTACCTTGTAACTGGTTTTCTATTACCTTGTAACTGGTTTCGTACACTTCTCGGGATTTTAAAATGTTTAAAAATTCAATAAACTACTTATTTATTTGCTTATGTTCATTAAATTCATAAATGGAAAAATAAACACGTTTCTCTATAATTTAAGAGAATAAAAAACTTGAGTTAATGAATCACCTTCTACGTGTATTTTGATGAATTATATGCACACCGCAGATAAACCTATCGCAGTTTCAACATGAATTTAATCATTTTACAGTTTCCATAGTTGACCATAAACCAAAGTTAACATTTTTGTAAATCCAATAGATCTAGTATTTTAAGTTATCAAAGTTTTAAAATTTAATTTAAAGGCTGGAGGGGTCTTTACATTATTATATTTTTCACATTTCTACCATTTGTAGATTTTTCTGGAAGAGGACTGTTTAATTTTAGTAGGGTTTCTTTTTATGCCTCCCACCCTTTCGAGGAAGGGAGGGCATATATAGCTTTGCTGTATTGTCTGTCGGTCTGTCGATCGGTGGGTCGGTCGGTCCACCAACAGTTTCCGTTTATTTTCTTCGCTGAGGAAGCACATATTGAAATGAAATTTAGTATACATGTTTATCATCATAATATCTAGGTCAAGTTTGATTTTGGGTACGATTGAGCAATTTTTCGACAGAGTTATGCCCCTTGGACGTAGAAAAATTCCAATTATTCGAAGTTTCCGTTGATTTTCTTTGCAGAGGATGCACATATTGAAATGAAATTTGGTATACAGGTTTTACCATAATATTATCTAGGTCAAGTTTGATTTTTGGTACGATCGAGAAATTTTTGACAGAGTAATGCCCCTTTGGACTTAAACAAATTCCAATTTTTTGCAGTTTCCGTTCATTTTCTTCGCAGTGGTTATACTTACTGAAATGAAATTTGGTAACAGATTATTCTTAATAATATCTTGGTCAAGTATAATTTTGGGAACGATCAAGCATTTTTCAACAGAGTTGTGTGCCTTGGATTTAGAAAAAAATAATTATTTGCAGTTTCCGTACATTTTCTTTGTAGAGGTTTCAATTAATTGCAGTTTGGGTTTATTTTCTTCGCAAGGGAGGGGAGGGGGATAAGTGTTTTACAAACATCTCTTGTTTTTCTTGGAGGGGGATATCGTTTTTGATCTTGTTTTGTTATTTGCAAATGTTTTTTTTTTTATTTTATTGATAGTTTTGCTATAGATGCATTGTATATAGTTTTATTTTGACGCTAAGAGTAGTATTACATACGAGTAAAATATTGCCTATCAACCGCAAGACATAGACGTTGTTAACACAATAAGGATAATTAGTAGTATGACAATAGTAGTTCACGGTTTGACAGATTGCCAACATGTATCATCCAATGTAGAGTCATTTTAATTTATGATCAACAAGTTTCGTTTTAAAAACAAATCATATTTTCAGGTAATTACAGGGATTATTTGAATAGTACCTCTAAAACTGAAACCCAGATTTCCGCGACTTCTGACGAAAAATGAAGCAATGGTTTTATAGACCAAGTATTGCTCCAGTTTTCAGTTTCCATGTGCATGTAAGGTTTGTTTTCCATTAGAAAAGTGTTTGAACCCCTTCCCCGACCAACCACTTTAAAGTCAGCTGACACATTATGACAAAAGAAATATATTATGTAAATTGTACATACCGCGAACACCGTGGAAGTCGCTCTTCCATTCTTCAGAATCCTTCTGGCTCTATATACATGTCCGTATGTTCCTTTTCCAATCAGTTTTCCAAGTTTATAGTCCCCGCACACCTGCCCTTCCAGTTTATCCATAATGGCCTCTTGTTCATTGAAAGCGAACTTAAGGTAATAGTAGGAAACACAAATCTGTTCTGTTCTTCTTCTTTCCTTGAAACAAAGCTCTAACAGAAAGCAAATGGCATGGGTTCCCCTGTGTTTGTTATTGTTATTAACAAAGAAAAAGTATATATCCTGTATTGCGCATGTGTGGTGGTCGATCCGCTATTTGAATCCTTGCACAGTTTTCCAACCCAGGACATGGCATGGTTCCAGATATACCCCTTGCTCTGTTAAATGTTTTAAACTTCCTTGTTTGGAAAATGCCGGATCGATATAACCCTCATTTGAATAGATCGATCGTGAAGAGAGATAGGTGTGTATAAATAAGGTTTAAATTTCAGAATGCGTTTGTTTACTACGAAGTCTTCAGCATATTATCAAATTCTTCAATTGTGATGTATTCAAGCCGTTGACTGCACAAGCATGTTTTTGTCGCATTAAGTGGATACTATCCTTTTATATTAATAAAGGAATATAAATTAATCGACACGCATTTACCTGCATATATCTGAAGCGCGAAATGCTTCCAGTAAATATTTAACTATTGCTAGTACATTTTAAAATAATATTTTATTGTACATTTACGAGGTTATCAAGATAAGTGTAGTCTTCTCATAAATACAAAATGTACATACCAAGCGACCATTAAAACCTCTTGTTAGCATACTAGGTAAAAGTTTTTATATCGTTAAATAAACATTGGGATTTGATTTATACAGAAACATTAATTTCTACTTCTCCAAGGTAAGCATACATGTACATCAGATTTTTTTTCTTAAAAACAATAAATTTTATAGTTTAAATCATGTGAGTGACCTCAAAGAACACTGTGTAAAATAATGTTCTTTTCCTATGTTCTTTGTTTTTTGAAACATGCAATGACCCTTATGTAGAATTAGTAATATAAACCTTAACTTCAAGAGTTAAAAAATATACATTTTGGCATTTCAAAATTAATTATTTAACAATTATCATATTTAAACGTTTTGATTGTATTGGATACATATTTGAACATTGTTTTCTTACGTTTGGCTAGAGTGTCACTAAAATTATCAGCCGCAAATTCCGTTGAGTAACGATAAAATTAAACCGGGAAGTAACATATAAATTCTTGCGAAATGCAAGAATGCAAGAACTTATTTTAGGGGATTTTATTCTCAAATTGAAATTCATATACGCCATGTATATCTGATTCAATGGAAAACCTAATTTATTACACTTCATATTTAAATATATTCTTCTATTTGCATTCACCTGCGTATTTGAATGTGTTTTTGTCCAAAATGTCAAATTTGATGATATATGAGTTGAGATTAAATGCAAAGTTTGTGTTTTTGTGAAGTTGTATATCTAGAAAATGCAATTTGTGTCGGAGAGATCTCAAAAACTTCAAAATGATTACAATTGACTTCTTTATGTGACAGCGTGTTGGGATATTTGTACAGAATGTTTACTTAAAGCAAGCTCTGTCGGGGATGGATTATATGCGTGCACGTGCGTAAAGCTAAAAACGTCAGAAAATATGAAATTTTTCAAATTTCCATCAAACCCCGCCCCTACTTTGGGACAAAAGAGTGAGTTTAATTACACAAACAAAAACTAGCACTATTACTAAAACTACAAAGTAAATCAAAGTGAAGCAGAATGTACTCGAATGCCCGTATCTAAGTCCAATTTTCTTATTCTTTTCCTTTTTCAGTCAACCGAAAACAAATAATTTATACGATAGTGTGTATTGGAACATATAGTATTACAGTAAAACACGCTAATAGCGAACACGGTTATAATGAATTGACGCTTATAGTGAAGTGGTTTTCATTCCCCGTATGTTTTTAATTAACATATGGCGAAGCAAACGGATATAACGAATTACGTGCCTGGCACTTCGTTATAAGCATGTTTTACTGTATAGGTTCATGAATATAAAGTATATTTTTTTATGTGTAAGTGCTAGCATTTAAAATTTCGGATGATGTCAGCGAATACCTTTTCTTATTCGAAAAATTACTGAAACGTGATACTTTCTACTTAGTTTAAAGAAACATATGGGGAAATGTACTTGTATGACATCCAAATTATCTTTCATTTGTGAACATATTAATATCGATGTAAGTATTTATGGATTTTAGCTGTGGGTATTCTTGTGCAAATTAAAGCAATGTTAAATTTAGTTCATCTTGTCAAAACACATTAATTAGGGCAGCATTATGAATGGAACTGAATCAGGGAACATAACATTCTTAGATTTAACTTGATATCAAGGGATTTTATGATCAATTACATTGCAAAAGGCGAAAAGATATTCAGATACGTTGATTGATTACGCCTACACGAATGCCGAGAAGCTAGTTATCATTGTTTCAATTTTATTAAAATTCAATTGTGTGGTCATTTGTAGTGCCTTATATTTTAATTTAGCAGGCTTGTTATTATGAAAATTTTATCAAACTTGGCAGAAACGACGCATGTGTATATACGGGGGATTAGAAATTAAATTATGTTTTTCTTAATTGTGAGAAACAACCCATATTTTATATTAGATACACGATGATATATTTGGACGTTGGTCAGGAACAGAAACGAATCTTCAAAATTTTCATAAAAGCATATTAAATGATATACATCCGAATAATCAGTTTGACCTACGCTTTTAAACTAGGATTGAGTTCAAAATTGTAACTATTTCTCTTGAAGAAGGATTCCTCTCTACAGACCTCAACAGAAAACACTGACAAACATATGTACTTAGAATCCAGCCAACCTGAATCTACCAAAAAAAATATATTTCCTTCGGACTTGGTATCCAAGCACGCCGAAAAATGCTTGTCTCAGGTGAGAGATATTTCAAACAACGGGAGAAAATAATTTTTTTTTTACTAAAATGTGGATATGCTAACAAGAAGGTAGAAGATAAACTTGTGATGGTTAATAAACTCAATTGCTCCATTCTAATGAAATTACAGGGGGAAAACCCAAAGAGTGCAACCGTGTTCTGTTTGCGTTGAAATATTCTAGAGAACTACCAAATATTCATCTTACATTAAAGAGATGTCCACTTTTTTGAAATTTGCGTTTCAAAATTTCTCTTCTTGCACAAAATTTGAAGTCGGCCCGGTGTTCCAAAATGCCCATTAACGTTTTTGACTCGATTTTCAAGCATTGGTCGTTTATATTCGGCGATAAAACGGTCAGGAGATCTCCAATTTAATTGAAACTTTTAAATAAATGACCTTCATAAGTTATTGTGATTTCATATGAAATATCGTGCATTTTATTTGCTTAAACTTCATTTTCTTAACAAGGAAAAACGCGTTCAAAACATAAATAGATGAAAAAAGAATGACATTGAATCATATTTTATCATAATACCTGTAATTAAGCTGTATATTTTATGGTGTATTAAAAAAAAACATATTCGCTGGTACATGTATCATGCAAATAGTACGGTCACAATCGAAATTGTTCGCGAACTTTTCTGACATGTGACCCTCTTATGACATTCAGGAAAGACAAAAACAAAGAAAAAACTAAAGAAATATTGGTTCATAAGAGACATAATAACCTCTTCTTTAAAAAAGGACATTTGATTAACTGGTTTTATTGGGGGAAAATGTGTTATGTGTAAATGTATCATTCGTTTTAGACGAGTTCAGGGTTCTGACGGCAAACCATATCGCGTTAAATAATATCGATTGTAAATCAACGATGTTGTAAAATGTAACAAAGTTACATGTAGATACGTTGGAAAAACGGGGGTGGTATTATATCAAATACATATTTAAAATTTATTATCACTAATTAGAAAAGAAACTAACGACATCGGAGCAATACATCTTACACAAATGCACATACTGTTGAGGATTATTCAGTAATTGGTAATGAACAACTGTAAAAAGATGAAATTTCTGGTTATCGGCGGTCCTTTAACACAAGACAAATTGAATACCACGCGTTATGATAATTTAGTAAATAACTTACTATTTCCTAATATTGGAATTCCCATTTTAAAACGAATGCGTCACAGGGGCAGATGAACAGACGAGGAAGTCACGGATATTTTTTTATTGACGAAGTCGTATCCGGGCAACTTTAATTTTCCGGATCGCTAAGTGACTAATGGCGGCAAAAATGAATATGAATGCGACTGTTTTTATATCTCGTTATTATTTACCATGTATAAATTTATTTTATTTCTAAAGGTAAATTATGAATATTTCAACTTATTAAATTAGTAATACTTCAATCTTAAACTTAAAATATATTTACATATCGTTGACGCCTGACGTCATGGGGTTATCATTCATTCTGAGCAATGGCGAAGATGAGTTTCACAACTGCAGTTATCATCCTTGTAAGTGTGAATTTTATATTTAAAAACTATAAGATCGCAATCAAAATGACATGAATAAGTAAAAGAGGTCACAGTTAATGTAAATCGATCATTTTAGCTTGGAAAGTTCTAATTATATTGCTTGTAAATATATCACACACTTATGCTATAGACTGAAGTATATAATCCGTTAAAATGAGAGTTTCTTTTTTTAAAACGTGTTTGGTAGAATATCATTAAATGATAATGAACAAAATTATTATGGTATTGTTTGTTGGTATTTATATTCATATCTTTTGATAAAAGCAAAACAAACAAATAAACAAGGCACTGTACATATCGATATAAATAAAGTGGGAGGGCTCTTTGATTTAAGTAAAGTGAGCGGGGCTCTTTGTTTACTGTTTATTGTAAGGAGAATTTCCTTTTTTTAATAAAGAGATAAACAGATTAAGATCATATTAAGTTTATTCCAATTGTGGGCCCTTGCATATACATGTGTATGACTACACTAAGGTTACAGTGAATGTCTATAAATGAAAGATACACACACAGAAAATGGACAATATACCAGACACTACACTTTTATGCTTAGCCACAGCAGTTGGAAAGTACACATACACACATGTATTATAGATATATTTGCATTCCAAATGTATTTCTCATCTGGTATTTGGTTTGTTTTGAAACCATACTTGCAAATACTTTATTGTCATTCTCACAATGTCAGGTGTCCTGTGTCCAGCAGTAAGCCTACATCAACTAGTGGGCACTGAATCCCTGGCAATGTGAAAATGATGTGTTGCAACAGTATAAGATTCTGATATTGTATTATTGTTATTGTCTTTACATGTAGTTGAAAGATAGAACAACTTGTTATATGAAATTGCTGTTATGCAATGATACATATTGCTCAATCTGTGAACGAAGTTCATCATACAGATAGGTCTGTGCATTTCACAGTAGCTATATTCTCACAGTAGCTATATCCTCTGCATTTACATTTTAAAAATAAGCACTTATATATATATATACATAAAGGCACTGTTTTTAAAATTTATTTATTGATATTTTCTTTTCTTTTTCAGGCATACATACTGAGCTTGATTATGTCAAGCTCATGCATGTATACAAGGATGGAGCATAATTACTTTTCTTTTTCAGTGAGTATTTGTGCTGTTTATGTGAGAATAGCTTATAATAACATAATGGCAGTAAATAATTCCTTACTTGGGGCAAGAATTAACCCTCTTATCTGTTAGCATTTTTTGTAAAAATGAATTAATCAATGCATGCCATTTTAAATTGTTCTTCTAGCTGTTACACAGTTGTTTTCTTTGTTAAACAAAGTCAATGGTTATACAAATTTTACTAAAATTATTAGGATATTCAACCCCAGCTTGCTACAGCAAACACCACAAACCGGAAACCCCCAGATTATGACGAATGGCACATCCGACCAAACAAATAAGGTAAACTACTGGTAGTTCTTAATGACTTTTAAAAATTTTCTAACATACGTATATCTCAGGGTTTTTTTTTTTTTTGCATTATCAGGCACAAAATTTGCTAAAGTGGGGAAAATGTGTAATTGTTTTTTTATTTGCCTCAGTAAATTTTTTGAAACTTAAAAAGTTTCTTATAGCAAACAATATACCAGATATAATTTCTGATTATTTATTGAAAAAGATGTAGAATACCGTTGCAAAAATTACCAGATATACTGTACCTTAAGAGGAATCAATGGTTGTGACCATTTTTAAACTATTTTAATCTTTTTAAGAAGAAGAGCTCTATATAAAATTATAGGAAATAGTCAAATTTTAAAGCTAAAATATGTAATTAGATTTTGTCTTTACTATATAAGAGTTTATATCCAAAGATATCATATATTAAATTTTAAGAAAGATCTGATAGATGATTTAGTGTCCATCCAGCCTCCTTGATAACCTAATATTTTACAATTAATGAAAACAGATGTGATATATAAATTCACAAGAATGTTTTAACAGTTTCAGCTGCAAAACCTTGAATTGGAAGAAATGGAATTGAATGTTAAAGAGGTAATTTAAATTCAAATTTCATTTAAGATTATATACAAAATTACCACAACAAAAACGATAATGAAGGTGTGATGTGTAAATGTAGTCAAACAGCCTTACTTTCTACACTAAATAGCAGATGATTTAGATTATGGTGAATAATTTCAACAGCTACCCTAAATTATACTGATATAAACTGGGTGAGAACAATTTATGCTTTTTAGCTCACCTGAGCTGAAAGATCAAGGGAGCTATTCTGATCAAAATTTGTCCGTTGTCTGTCGTCGTTGGCGTTGTCGGCGTCGGCGTTGGCGTTGTCGTTGTAAACTTTTCACATTTTCATCTTCTTCTCCAGAACCACTGGGCAGATTTCAACCAAACTTGGCACAAAGCATAACTGGGTGAAGGGGATTCAAGTTTGTTCAAATGAAGGGTCACGCCCTCTTTAAAGGGGAAATAATTTAGAATTATTAAAAAATTGTAGGTATTTTTCAAAAATCTTCTTCTCAAAAACTATTAGGCCAGAAAAGCTATAACTTGTATGGAAGCATCCTCAGGTAGTGTAGATTCAAGTTTGTTCAAATCATGGTCCCCGGGGGTAGGGTAGGCCACAATGGGGGGATGAATTTTTACAAAGGAATATATAGAGTAAATCTTTAAAAATCTTCTTCTCAAAAACTATTAGGCCAGGAAAGCTGTAACTTGTATGGAAGCATCCTCAGGTAGTGTAGATTCAAGTTTGTTCAAATCATGGTCCCCGGGGTAAGGATGGGGCCCCAATGAGGGGGGGGGGTGAATTTTTACATAGGAATATATAGAGTAAATCTTTAAAAATCTTCTTCTCAAAAACTATAAGGCCAGGAAAGCTGTAACTTGTATGGAAGCATCCTCAGGTAGTGTAGATTCAAGTTTGTTCAAATCATGGTCCCCGGGGGTAGGGTGGGGCCACAATGGGGGGATGAATTTTTACATAGGAATATATAGAGAAAATCTTAAAAAATCTTCTTCTCAAAAACTATTAGGCCAGAAAAGCTCAAACTGGAGTGGAAGCATTCTCAGATAGTGAAGATTCAAGTTTGTTTCAATCATGCTCCCCGGGGTAAGGATTGGGCCCCAATGAGGGGGGGGGTGAATTTTTACATAGGAATATATAGAGAAAATCTTAAAAAATCTTCTTCTTAAAAAACTATTAGGCCAGGAAAGCTGTAACTTGTATGGAAGCATCCTCATGTAGTGTAGATTCAAGTTTGTTCAAATCATGGTCCCCGGGGGTAGGGTGGGGTCACAATTGGGGGATGAATTTTTACATAGGAATATATAGAGAAAATCTTTAAAAATCTTCTTCTCAAAAACTATTAGGCCAGAAAAGCTCAAATTGGAGTGGAAGCATTCTCAGATAGTGAAGATTCAAGTTTGTTTCAATCATGCTCCCCGGGGTAAGGATGATGCCCCAATGAGGGGGGATGAATTTTTACATAGGAATATATAGAGAAAATCTTTTAAAATCTTCTTCTCAAAAACTATTAGGCCAGAAAAGCTCAAATTGGGAGTGGAAGCATTCTCAGATAGTGAAGATTCAAGTTTGTTTCAACCATGCTCCCCGGGGTAGGATGGGAGCCCCAATGGGGGGGGGGGATGAATTTTTACATAGGAATATATAGAGAAAATCTTTAAAAATCTTGTTCTCAAAATGTATTAGGCCAGGAAAGCTGTAACTTGTATGGAAGCATCCTAAGGTAGCGTAGATTCAAGTTTGTTCAAATCATGGTCCCCGGAAGTAGGGTGGGGCCACAATGGGGGGTGAATTTTTACATAGGAATATAGAGAGAAAATATTTTTAAAAGAAGCTTCTCAAAAATGCTCCAATTTGAGTGGAAGAATCCTCAGATAGTGCATATTCAGGTTTGTTTAAATCATGGTCCCCTAGGATAGGGTAGGGCCACAATGGGGGGTATATAGGAATAGAGAAAAATCTTCTTACAGATACAACAAAAGGGGCTTGGTATTTACCATAAAAATATGTGGATAAAAATCGGCAGATATTTTAAATATTTTTAGCAAGATCTACCGTACTTAGTTGTCAAGATATTTTGATTTTGTTACTGTTATGATAATTTGATCTCAGGTTGGTTCATCCCCAAGGACAACCACTTCAAGTGTCTCGGAGTGATGAACAAAACGTGTTTTCGTTAGTTACTTTGTAAAATTGATTAATTTTGTAACGTAATTTTTAAGTATTATTTGTAATCACTATGACTTACAAGCACATTAAAACTACTCCAGTCAAATGCAATAAATACTGTATGTTGAAGTTATTGAATTTGATATTGTTGAGCTTATGTATGTTTATTGATTTTATTTCAAAGTATTGGCCAGGGCGGACTGGGTCAACCATCTTGGATGAGAATACCACCATCTATGTTAGGCAAAAGGATCACTGTCATCAAAGATGGAAAGCCTCAACAGATCATATTTTCCACTAATGGTACATGATTAATTGTTAAACTATGAAATTAAAAAAACACAATAGAGAAATCTTGTAGGTGAAGTACATGTAATACATTTTGATACATACACTGTATGTTTACAAATTTATGTTGAAAAATAATTAAATGAGAAAAATTTTGAAAATATGATTATGCTGCTGTTAGTGAAATATACAACCATGTAAATGTAATAATAAACTAGCTAGTACGTAGACTAAATAAAACACTTTATTTAATAGGTGTCCAGGGAAATCCAGATCCTGATGGAGAGTGAGGGTAGTGGCATGATATGTGGCTGTGGCATTAAGTCAGTCCGGTAGTAGACTGGCAATGGCAAAAAGGTATTTCCTTAGGCCAGTGTCATAAGCTACATATTCTCTACTTGAACTTGCCAAAGATAAAGACAGCAAATGCACCTTGCAACATCCTATTTTAAATGGAGGACTGTGGAGGGTAGAGGCTTATATGTGGCTTTGACATTAAGTCAGTCCAGTAGTAGACTGGCAATGGCAAATAGGCATGGGTGACATCAAATGTCTAGGGCCAATGTCTAAAGCTACATATTCTCTACCTAAAATCTTGAATGAATTGTACATGTATAACAGCAAAACAGGCAAGTAACTTATTAGTTCTGGTTAAGCTATTTCTTAATTAGTTTCAAAAGTTAATAATTTATTACAACATTCATGTTCACATGTTAATTTTAAATTTTTAAAAAGAAATTTTAGGAGAGATATTTGGGAAGAGAGAGAGAGAGAGAGAGAGAGAGAGAGAGAGAGAGAGAGAGAGAGAGAGAGAGAGAGAGATTTGAAGTGGTGGAGAATGAGAGGAGAGAGAGCGAAAGGGCGAGAGAGCAAAGGGGGAGAAGGGAATTTGGTGGGGTCAAATGTACATGGGTCAAATGTACATAGAAGTTGAGGGATTACCATGGCAAAGAAAGGGAAAACATTAAGGTATGTTTTTTGTGTTGGCTCACTTAGATTAATACTAAAGTGAGCTTTTCTGATCAAGATTTGTTGACCATGTCTGTGCAATGAGTTATTTATTTTATTGAAATATGTAATCTCAAAACTTCACTGTGTGTGTACACACAGATTGAGTAATGCATTTTATGACATCTAGATGCACAAACCATTGCAGTTATAAGACTACATCTTTAAAATAAATACATATGTATTATTAAATACTAAAGTTTAATTTCATTTATTGATAATATCTGCCTTGCTCTATACTATTACTATCTGCAGTTATAAATGTCTTAGAGTTAAAAAAAAGTTAAATCCTTCTCCGTACCATGAAGGCGCATAGAGCCGGTGCTTATCTCCGGTTTCTATGGTGCTAAGCAGATGAGAGTCATTGACTCCCACTGGATGGGACACCAGTCCATTGCAGGCTAGCCCCCAGTTTTAGACAGTACCCAATTTCAGCTGGGTGGACTGAGACAATGTAGATAAAGTGCCTTGTCTAAGTGCACAACACACAACATCAAGTGACCACAGCGGGGTTTGAACCAGAGACCTTTCAGTTACTGGCCTAAAGCCCATAACCACTGAGCCATGTGCTCCACAATGTCTTAAAATCCCTTTATTATTCTCATATTAAGCTACAACTGTGAATTTTGCTATTCACTTATAAATGTTCCACTGTTAAAACAACATGCAAGCAAAGATTGTGAAGTTAAAACCACACAATCATTCACTTCCCCATCTGTGTATTTCAAAGACACACTTTTTACCAACAAAATTCATATGGAAAGTAAATATTGTTGCAATGTTTCTGGAGGTAGATTGTTTTAAGTTGATGAGCAATGTGGACTACATGTAGTATTGTGTTGTTTTTGTGGAGTTTTTTGTTTGGTGTTTTTTTTAGCATAATTAACTGTTTCCCAACTGATGAAGCCCGGACAGTTAATTAGATATAAAAATTATGAAATGCTGAATGTGTACTGGTACTTATTTAAAACTTTCAGTACTGTTATTTAATAAACAAGAAAAACTTCTGCATTTTGTAATAGTTTATCCCGCATTACATTTAGTTTAGTTTGACAAAAAGATGCATGCATAATATGTATAAAATCAAGTACCGGTACTGCAGGATAAACAATTTAACCACATGATAAACATAATAGCACACATATCAATCAAATTAAAAGTACAATAAAATACTTATAAAAAAAATTAATTCTAGGTATGGTTATCATGTATTTGGTACAGATATACCTAACCTTGTAGTTGAAAACAAACAAATTTGTTTCATTTCCAGCTTAAATTTTATATATAGTTATTATACACACACACACACACACACACATATATATATATATATATATATATATATATATATATATATATATATATATATATAGTTATTCTATTTATGGCTATGGGTGTAATCAGTACCAATAAAAGGGCAGAAACTTACATGGCAAATAAGATAGATTTTGATGTTTATCTTACATTTTAAATATGATAATTTTATGATGGATTTAAAAAATGTAAATTATATACATTTATATAAATAGGTATGATTTATAGAAAATACTATCAGTCGTGCCATGTAGGTCTTGGGGATTCCTAGTTGAAATGAAGGTTAATTTATAGTATCATAATACTGCACCTTCATTTGCAAATATCTTTTCTTTAAAATTATGATTGAGAAAGACAGATTATTATGAATTGTGAACCCGACTGGTTTTTTTTTTTCATGAGATATCCAGACTCATTTAAAACTGAGAGTGTATCAAAGCTTGTACCATACTCTGTTCCATAAACAGGTACTACTTATTTGTCCTAACTATATATTTAATAAATTTTATATTTTTAGAATAATATGTAATTGAGTTTTTAAATGATCAATAATGATTATAATGATAAATCTGAGCATGTATATATTTCTTTATATCATGTTAAGATTCAATGTTTTATACATGTAAAATGCTGTGACAAGGGGAATAACTCTTCCATATTGTAGCATTGATATGTTATGTATATTTTATGCCTGTGAAAACAATCATAATATTATATGAATTTGTTATAGGTAACTGAATAATATTTATGTGTATTTACAGATTGATTTTTAATTCACAACAATAAAAGGGAATAAAATATTCAACAACGAATGTGTCCCTCATTTACCTATTTCACAAGGACCTCAGTTACACAGATGCATTGGCTATTTCTTTTTCTGCCATGAACGCTACCTTCATAGCCCACATAAATCACCACAGAAAACAAAAAGTAGTCCTAGATGGCTTTACTTCATCATTAGGTTCAACTATTTCAGGTGTTCCGCAGGGATCAGTCCTAGGACACTTCTTATTTTTATTATATATCAATGATATTTCCTCCGACATAACAAATAATGTTCGCCTCTTTGCTGATGATACATCTCTCTATGTTATTGTAGATCAGGATATTGTTGAGGCAGCAGATTCTCTGACAAGGGACCTTGACAAGTTAGATAAGTGGTCCAAACAATGGATGGTTGATTTTAATCCGAAGAAAACAATAAACTTAAACTTCTCTAGGAAAAATACTCCTCACCCTATTATTAAATTTGGGAATAATGGACCTGATGTTTTACTTTCAAATAACCATGTACATTTAGGTTTAAATTTCCAATCTGATGCCAGTTGGAAACTACATACTCAAGGTATATATGAAAAGGCTTGGAGTCGATTAAATATACTGCATATACTTAAACACTCTCTTTGTAACGATGCATTAATAAAAATAAAAATGTCTTTTATAAGCCCAGTTTTAGAATATGGGGATATAATCTGGGACAATTGCAATGATAGGGAATCAACTTTATTAAAGGATGTTCAAATTACAGCTGATAGGATAATTACAGGTCTAAGAATTTGTATTATGAACTAGGTGGGATAAGTTGTCAGAAAGACCATAAATTATTCTTGTTTTATATGAGATGGTTAATGGTATGGTGCCAGATTACTTACTAAAACTTTGCGTGCTGCCTAATTCATTTATGTAAATATATATTTGCATAATAAAATATGTTCAAATCAAATCACCATAGAAAGCATTTCATTTATTGTTTATATGTGTATATATGATATTAAATGATATGAGGGTGTAGTTTTGTTTAAAAACCCAGATTCTTTTTTTCAGGTAATCATTTATACACAGTCAGTTTGCTCTGTATACATGTAATACTGGAAAAATATATCATGGTAAGGCTAATGGTATAATGAGACCTTTGTACAAGGAGTGCATATGTTGAGGTTAAAACTACATGAACCTGTATTATTCAATATCATAACAATGAAGCACATAGATATACCCACAAATATGAGCTTCCTAAGATTTTAATTCCAGGAAAGCATTTGTTTGAGTTAAACTGCCTATATTTATTACAATACTAACCAAGGGTCTCATTTAATTCACGGACAAATGATTTGATTAATTAAATAATCCATTTGCGTGTTTTACTTATTCAATGAGAATTGTATTTATACAAGTTAGAAACACTGTTGTAAAATTTCATGGAATTAAGATACTGTACATGTACATATGATAATTAAATATTATAAAGGAAAAATCCATACTATGGCTTGCTTATATAACGAAGACCTAAAAAAACTCTAAAACTTAAAAAAATTAGAGAATAACAACTCTCCATTCAGATTGTATGCTTACAACTGCAAAGAAGTAAGTTTCTAAGCTTGGCTTAAAGGTGTAACTTATGTTTGTTTTGCATGTATACATTCTGCGTATAACCTATGTTTGTTTTACATGTATACATTCTGGGTATAACTTATGTTTGTTTTACATGCATACATTCTGGGTATATCTTATGTTTGTTTTACATGTATACATTCTGGGTATAACTTATGTTTGTTTTACATGCATACATTCTGGGTATATCTTATGTTTGTTTTACATGTATACATTCTGGGTATAACTTATGTTTGTTTTACATGCATACATTCTGGGTATAACTTATGTTTGTTTTACATGTATACATTCTGGGTATGTTCTGTTCATCATATAGCTATTTTACATATACATATGTATTTGGCTATCTAAAGCAATTCCCTACTAAATTTATTGTAGCACAAAGTGAAATATTAACAGATGACATTAACTTGATGTATTGATGGATTAGAACAGTCAGCTTATTAATTTAACAAAATGTCTTATCAATAAGATACCAAAATAATAGTATTGTTATTTATAGGGCTCACAACAAACATACATATAAAACAATTGCCTGTAAACAACTTAGTAGGCACTCACATAAATTTACCATCCAAACTAATTAAACTCGGCATTATTGTGTAAATTATTGTTTTTACATGTGATAAGTTTCTGCATTGTAATAGAGGCATCTTTTCTAATCATTTGGTGGCCTTGATAAAGGCCGTTTTGACTGGATGGCAGGGTAAACAGCAAAGGTCAGCTAACAGGAAACCTATCTGTACCAATCTGAACAGGAAGGACAGGCAGCTGTGCATCACAGGGCCAGCCGAAGGGCTGAAAAAATGCTGTGATAGAAACACCTGTTTCCATCATCATTGAGGTGAACTCCATCCCTGTCAAAGTGTTTCTCTTTAAAGAATTTGTGGGTAAAGAAAAAGACTTTCTTCCCCTGCTCGAAAGCACCAAATTCTTTTTTAAGAAATTTATTGACCCGTTTCTTCTTACGGTCATAAGACCGCGAAGAAAGACCCCTGGGTCGCCTTCGACAAAAGATAGAGGCCACAATGATGGTGGAATCCGGGTGTTTCTCCCTCAGCACAGTAATCAGCCGCTTCAGCTTCACCAGAACATCAGTGGCGGAGGTTGTGTCGTTGATGTCATTTCCCCCCAGCTGAAGCAAAATAACGTCAGGACTGATACTCTCTACCAACTGCATGTCAAGGTGATACACCTGTGGGACAGTTCTGCCTCCAACACCATGCAGATGGACATCCAGGTTGCCATGCCTCATCACTCTGCCGTTCACCCTCATCCAGTCTCCCAGTCGCCTGATAAAGCTGTGCCCCAGAACAAGTGCTCGCATAGTGGCAGCTTCTCTAAATGACTACACTGCCTGAGTGTCACGTTTATATAGCCGAAGAGCGGACGTCTGAGAAAGCAGTTATAGAGTCAACACTCTAGACAACGAGTTGCGTCCCTTTCCGATCAGCTGATATGATTTTGTGCTTCTTTGAATATTATTTTCGGAAATATTGAGTAAAGTTTAGTGTTTCCTCTATAAATTAAAGGTTGTAAAACACTCTGTACCTACGAAAGTACCACCCAATGTACCGAATACTTTAAATATAGATTATTACATGTATACAACGGAGAGTTATGTTCAAATGAATCACTTTCATGAGCATATTATTTTAATAGTTTGACTTGGAGTAAAAATAAATTTTACAAGACGATATAACAAGGTTAAAAAATATATCCATGTATTTCTTGTAAACTGACATCGCATTTATAGAAAGGAATTTGTAAAAACTATTGACTATGAAACACAATGTGAAACACGAAGGTATCCATATATGATATTATAATAGTAGATATTTCATGTAGGCTTAAATTAATCATGTATTTTTTAGATTATATATCAATAAGGGCTAAAACATTAAGCAGACTAATTATGCAAGCAGAAAATATTTTTTAACAGACAAAACTGATCGACCTTCAGCTGATGATAAACATGCATGCACTGACCCAAATATCCTGAACATTTTCAACATTTATTTTACACCATTTATTCCTCTGATTGACTAAAGTTAACAATATAAAAAATTGAATTGTAAATTACGTATGTTTGAATCATTTCTAAATGCATGAACGATAATTTTAAAAACTTATTGTTTGCATGTATAGTTCGAATTTATTGTTTACAGTGGTTTCCGAGCGATTAATAAATCGTAACAATTTCTTTTGTTATGCAATTAATTAATTATTTATTTATTTTTTACTTATATTTATTCATAATATTGTGCATTTTTACTCGTTCATTTAAATATATTTATAAGTATAACTAATTCGGGAAAATCTAACGTAGTCGGAAACGGTTTCCGCGTTACATGTAAATCTCGCGAGATCACAGCTTCTGTGCAGGTTTTCCGAAGGTTCACGTCAAAACATGGCTGAGGCAAAATAATTCCCGAATTCCCCTTCGTTTTTAGGGGTTTTCCGCCAGCGACAAGACTGTAATTTTTTATGAGATGAAAAACAACGTGTTAGATGCCTGATTTTCCCACTTTTTTTAAAATACGAGGTCACTTGAATTTTTGATGCCAGTTGTTTCGGCAGGGGGGTGAAAAGGCTCGGACATGATTTTCAAGCACATGTGTAACTTTGATGTAAACAAACTCTCGTGCCTTTGTGGATGGCTGTGTGTTTTTTGCTATTAGATTGTTTAGGAACTATTGTTTAAAAAGTTGTAAAGAGGGATTTTCCCAGAAGTTTGTTTTAAACTCGCTACCCGTGTCTAAAGCTGCGTAATTTTGGTAAGAATATATAGTAAAAATTAATAGTGGTGTGCAACCTTCATCTGCCCCTGTGACACGTTCTTTTGAATTACAGTCAAACCGTACCCAAACTGAGTCGCACCCAAACCGACTCGTAATCAAACGGTCAGGTCGTACCCAAACCTATGTGGTTCACTCGTACCCAAATATTTGAGTACGACTTCACTAGTCGACTCGTACCAACGGTATTTTTTTTTTATTATTTATATATAAATACATACATATCATCCCGCCATACACATCTTATAAAACAATATTTAATATAGTAATTTACTTAATTCCGTTTTCTTGCAGAAAACACACCTCTCTCGAACCATGTTGATGTTCCAAAAGTAATGAAAATGCGTGTTTCACCCTTGAAATGACACTAATGTTTTACAATTTATAGAGAATAGTTTGAGTTTAAATCACTGAATTCTATGAAAAACTGATAAAACCCTACAAAGACAATCTTGACAGTGACAACAATTCATAATTTTTAACCTGGCAAGGTTAATATTTCTTTGCAGATTTTGATAGGATATATAATGAATTACAAATGTACCAATTTTCAGTGAGTTTGAACCATTAATTTAAAAGTTATAGACGTTTTATGTTGCGTAACTGTACTTATTCATGGTTGAAAAATGGTACCAAAATGCACTAAAAATGTGATAGCTTTCATACTGGCAAGTTTAAATGGCATTAAAATGTTAAAATACATAAAATAAAGGATTGCAATTAATTTCTTTTAAAAATTGCTTTATTATATAGAAAGTAGTAAAATAAAAATGTGATGTTTGATTGAAGAGCAGTCGTCGCTCTAATTCTCCTGATCGTGTACCTGTGTAAGCTCCTACAGCATGAAAAATATATTTGCAACATACCAATATTTGAGTTCAATTTGAATGTTTACATATTAATTTTCAAATTTAAACAAAAATTACATGGATTAAACCATAAAAACATCAAGGGTGGAGAAACCTCTAAATAATCAATATAAAATCAACTTTTTGTTATTATGATCATTAATTTAGTTAAGTTAAATAAAATATCAAAGAAAATATTAAAATTATCCATCAGGTAAACGGCAGGCGTGTGGTTTTCTCTCGGCAGGCGTGTTTTCCCCGGCAGGCGTCGGCAGGCGTGTTTTAGTATGACCGTCTTTGGGTTTCCGGGGATGTAAAGCGTATGTCAAACAGTACTTTGCTTCATAACACTAGCAAGAAAATATTAATGGAGACATCAGCTTCCAAACCAAGAACAAAGAAAGTTGAAGGTGGGAAAGAACAGCCTAATAACAATCAACCGACAAGAAAACGGAAAATACCCGACAGAAACGATCAGACTTTGCCGTCTAAGAAACAACACAAAAGAAAAAAGAAGCAAGTCAAAGACTCTTCCGATTCTGAAAATGAACAGTTGGAGGTAAGAAAAGTGTGCATAGCAAAGAGGGATTTATTTATATATTCTGACAATCATATTATAAATATCATACATACATGTAGTCGTTTGACGAGTTTTACATACAGTTCATGCACAGGGACATCGTATCCGCTCTACACTCTATGACACATATATAAATAATACACAAGGGAAGAATCGAAAGTAGGACACAATTTGTAAACAATGTCAAAAAACAACTTACTTGACAAAAGTTACGCAATTCCTCCTACACAATGTTGCAAATGTTGTCCAAAAACACGTTCACACTGAAATATTCCTAGTAATTTCGGTAAAAAGCGTTTTTATCCCATTAAAACTGCTGTCTGCTGCAGACATTCAATCTCTTCGCCCAAGAAAAGATAACTCCGTACTTTCGCCATCCGAAAACTCTCGGGACTCTCTACATGTTCAGTAATGATACATTGTAAAATTCCGAGAAACATCAAAAACAAAACAAAGAAATAAATTTTATACATCTGCAGATCTGATCTTGCGTCGGGGGTAGGGGTGCATTTTGAATGATGGGCAATCTTATTTTAAAATAAATAATTTGAAATCAGTTTAAAATGTCAATATATATATAATGCAGATCTGCTGTCACAATGTGTGTTTATTCTGTGGTCTTAAAGATCATGATGGAAGGTTTGAGAACAATGAATTGTTCGACCTGCTGCTGCAATTACTTTAAATTTATACTGGACCACTATATAGAGCAAGACCGTTTGATTTAGAAGAAAAAGACTCGTACGTTTAAATTTAGTTAACGAATATATTTAGTAATTTTAGAATGAACAACTAATGATGATCAAAAAGTGTTCAAGTGAAACAGTATTTAATTTTAAATATTTTTTTTTCTCTCTAAAATGTTAATGAAAAACTATGTTGGTGTTCACATATTAGTTTTTAAAAATTTTTTTTTAACTCAATAATTAAAATGCTCATAATTCATTAATTGTCTTTGCAACCCATTCCTTCAAAATTAATTGTCGTTGCCTAAGAATTTCAGCATTGTTTTGTCAATATCAAATTATTTACATTTCTACATAAGATTAAAATATTGGAAATGTATTTGTTTTTAAACAATTGCAATAAACAAGTTTATTAGGAATATTTCACTGCAAACGTGTTTTTGACACGTTTGCAACATTTTTTGTTGGAGGATTTGCGTAACTTTTATCAAATAAGTTGTATTTTGACATTGTTACAAATTGTTTCCTACTTTCGATTCATTTATATATATATATATATATATATATATATATATATATATATATATATATATATATATGTCATAGAGTGTAGAGCGGATACGAGGCCCCTGTGGTTCATGTACAAATAGGTTATACTCGTTCTATTTTTAACGACGTTTTATTGAGTGTAAAAGTAGTTAATCTATCTGAGAATTTTATACAGTAACTGTTATTGGATAATTAAAACTGCGTATCTATCAACGCATTAAATTATGTAAAAAACGGCGTATACAGTGCCAGTCTTTGTTGTTCTTTTTTGTGTAAATTGAAACAGAAATTATAATACTGGATAGAGTATATATCCTCATTACTCTGCAACACGTTTTCTATAGTAAAAGTTGTCATGTTCAGAATTTAAGGCTGAGTTTTTTCCAACTGTTTGCCATCTGTATGACCAGAAATGTCCACACATTTTGCAAATGCTGTTAAATACTTATTAGGAAAGAAAGTCCAAACCATCTGCTTTAAACGTTTAGATATAATAATTTTGGCCATAAACTAGACAATGGTCAAAAATATTATTATTCCTTATCTTTATATAGACCTCTTTGTCGAAAGGAGGTAAATATAGCCTTAAAATGGCCACAACTATCCAGCCATCTTAACAAAATGGGTTAATTCAGCTCAACTATTTGATACTTATCAATATCAAATTAAGAGCAATAGAAAAAGTATTTTCTCTTATGTCAATTTTTTATTGTCAGTGGACATATGCCTCTAAAAGTACTGGAATACCATTGTTTTTTACATGTACATTCATACTGTTTAAGATAGCTTACTTAATACATGACTGTATAGTATTTTGATTTTATTAAAAGGTTGTCATGCCCAAGCCAAATGCATGGTTAGATCATGGCTCAGAACAAGAGGAGAGAACTGAAAGAAAGGTAGGGGAGAGAAGAGGTGAAACAGATCTTACTTGTAAATACTATTTACGACAAAATAGCTTAATTCTGTAGAGATATAGTTGCAACAAATCACTACTTATGAAGATATTGACACAGTTTATTTTAATGCACGTTGTATTGAAAACAATAGAATAAGTTATAGCAATAGGTGAATCAAAACATATATCTGGTTAGATATTGTCCATTGTAACATATGGCAATGGTTTTATTGTTAGTGTTTTACTGCTGTTATGCACCTTAATATGTCAAAAAAATAAAATGTCGGGTTGGATCAATTTATCTAAAGGCTGTCGAAAAGCACTTTCTTATTGTAACAGTTGAAGTTGAGAACTCAAATGTGAGAATGTGCATTGCTCTGATTTTTATGCATATACATTATTCTCAATATTAAAATGTTATGTTAGAACTTTCCTGAATATGGCATCCTTATTTTTTAGTAAAATGTCATGTGTCCACGAACGTTTTGGACAACCCTCGTACAATGTTACAATTTATGAGATTACTATCATAATAACATGAATAATGCAAACATCCTCAACAAATATAGATTCTAAATTGTTAAAATCGTTCCCCCGGACTAATACTGGGATTCAAACCTGAATATATTGAATGTTTATTAGGTGCATTTTGCTTAAACTACTAAAAATATTTGTGTTTATTTTCTAATAACATTTAAATTTTTTTGACAGCACATGCGCACGAGATTGGTGAGTCATAGCATAGATTGATCATTTTCATAAACAAATAGTTTATTCTAACGCTTCGTTGAGTTTATATTGTTTATTGTTTCTCTTTTATTTACATTTAGCTTTTATTCTATCTATTCGACTGATTAACTTCAAGTTGTTGTTTAAATGCATACAGAGTCCGAATCATTTGGTTTGCATTTTCGATTGCTAAAACTGTATATAAATAATGAATTATTATGAAGGCAACATATGTTTTTGAACCTGAAGATAGTACGGCGATTAAAGTTCAATAAAATAAATTCGTTTTATTCCTTTAATGTTTGTAGAACGGTTTATTATTTTATAACGGTTACTTTGAAATAATTGTAATTAATTTTCTATTGATTTTTTTTACATTCCTTGACAGCACTTACTATAGCATTAAATGATTTATTTTTGACGTCGTCGTGTCAATAACTGCCATCAGGTGAGCAGACAAATTAAATAACGCACATTAGCGCGTTATGATAATTTGTCCGCTCAACTGACGGCAGTTATTGACACCACGACGTCAAAAATAAATCATTTAATGCTTATATTTACATTTCCTTATCGATGAAATCAATTATTTTATTAAAATAAATCGGTATAAATTGCAGATCACGGAGGGAATAAATTAGTAACAGCAAGAACAGCTGTTTCCTAGAACCGGTTTAAACTGGTTATCACATAGACTGTTGAGATAACGTGAAAATACTTATGTAAACTACTTATGTAAATTACATGTAATTATTCATACGCAGTGAATAGGTTGTTGCATTTAGAGGCATTTGTAATTTACTCTCTCTCTCTCTCTCTCTCTCTCTCTCTCTCTCTCTCTCTCTCTCTCTCTCTCTCTCTCTCATTCAAGTCACGAGAGCGGTTATGTCAAATTAAAACAACACAGGTCTAATTACTTGTATAGTCCATGCATATAGTTGCAAGTGTTATGTTTTTCACCCGTCCGTCCTGTTTTATCTCGAAGTGCATCTCCTCTTAAACTGATGCACGTAAAAAAAACTTTGTAGTTTTTAGGACACAACGTGTAGATTTGCAGGAGATTTTTATATCAGTATTACAATGTTGTTGTTGTTAAAGGCATAAATGCTGGAAGTAATCTTTTTTCGTAGTAATGCCCCTATAATTATTCATTTGTGTATCTAATGAGTACTCTGCCATTCATTATGAGTAGCCTTGTCATGTAATGGGGTATGCTTGTTCACTTTTTCTTTCGTTAATAGTGAGATATAAAAGATATATAAAAATGATTAAGTTTATTCCACTTCATCTTATATTTAAAATTCCCATTTTCCAATGCTTTCTTGTGATTTAATGGCATTGATTTAAAACAAGAGACCCATGGACCTGAGTAACTTCAGTGTGGCTTTTGCAATGTATTGTCGTGTCCAATTTTGAGGAATAATCCATATTTGGGGAATTCGCTTGCAGCGAGGGACCCTTAGGAATCCAGTCTCCGGTCCAAACGGTTTGGAATGACTGTTAAATATAAAACCAGGGAAGGCGTAAATTAAAATTAAACTTGTTGTTTTATTGGCGTCTTCGATCAGAGTGTTACAAGCAATAGTCACCAGTTACAATAAAATATCAATATCTAATTTGCATATCTTACAGCCTATTCAATTGTCAGGGTCATAAACCCCGGGAAGCATTCGTTGCTGTCCACAAGGGAGACAACTCTTTAAAACGTGCCTTAACTATATAGTCCGTTTCTTAATCTTATTGAAATAAATAAATAGAGAAAGGTTTTGCAAGTATTTAATTATACGTTATACATATAACAATGAGTATAAGGGCTAAAGGCATGAAAAATACATATAAGATTTAATTGCAAAATTATCTCAAAACAAAACACAATAAAATGTATATGGCATTGCTGTCAACATAGCATTTTTATATAATCATTAAGAGAAAATGTTAAAAATAATTACAAAAAAGTACATAATCAAAGTAAGCTGGTACATGTACTTGGTGAATATTAAAAGTATGTTGCTTGTAGGGACAAATCTACACAACTACATATTACAATTAATACACTGTAGTATGTAAATTACACTAAAAACATCGGTTGTATGAGATTTCCATTTTTTAAATCAATTTTCTTATAATGAAAAATAAATAAATGACCCTGCACATATAATTCTGAAAAAAAAATCATAAAACTAATAGACATGCAGTTCAACATAAATAAAGTGATATATTATAGGGATAGGATATACTGTACAACAATTTAAGATATAGATGTCATTTTTCATATGAAAGGTAATAAAAAAAATCATTAGACTCGTGTCACAAACTCCATACCATTCAAACAATGAAAAGGTTGCAGAAAGCCTATTTGTATCAAGTTTCATATAATGAAAATAAATTAATGACCCTGCGTATATCATTCTGAAAAATAATTAAAAAACTAATAGACATGCTGTTCAACAAAACTAAAGTGATATATTACAGTGATAGGATATACTGTACAGCAAGTTTAGATATAAAAGGTAAAACATTCAATGGACTCGTTTCCAAACATTTAAATAAAGAAAAAATATTTTATGTTTTAATTTCTTTTTTAATTTAGATTAATATAATTCTAAAAAAAATATATAATAATTGTATTTAATGGCTAAAAATGAATATTTTTTAGTCCAATTTTTGGTTTCATGAATAAGACCTCTACATTTATCATACACTGCTTTTTAATATTAATTTATATATATTATGTCCATTGTCCATTGTTATTGCCTATGAGATCGATCAAACCGATATATGTCTGGATTCAGTTAGTAACAAACCCAATAAGTAATAGTAATCACCAGTTCTAAATATTTTCGACAGCGTCCTCTGGCCGTCGGTAACGTGCTAACAAGTTATTATTCTTCAATTTTTTGCTCATCTTTCAGCGGATCTTTATACAATGCCATATACAATTCGGAATTATCAAGTGCTACAGTAGTATATACATTGTGCAGGAAATGGTTGTTGTGCGTCTTTTTTAGCTGAATTGTTGTTTACAGCTCGAAGTAATAAACTATGTTATTTGTTTTGAATAAAATAAGAAATCTTTGCCGCAGAATATTCAATATAATCACAGCAATGCAATAATTACTTTTATTTTTCACCTTGTTTTGGTACTTTCAGTGCAATGACTTTTTTGTGCATCGATCAAAATAAAACGTATTTCTATTTATCATTATCTTTTTTTTTATCTTATTTAATGTAAGTGCAGACAATCAATACAATCAATTTAATTAGGGTGTTTGAAATTTGAAAGAGTACAATTTAGAAAGATTTCAAGTACACATTGTACTTGAAACATTGTGACCTTTAAACACTTTGTGTACAGGAAGTTTAAAATCATACCATTACGATTTAAAGGTCTTTTAATTCTAAACCTATCAATACATTTTATAAAAACTAGCTAAGGTTTAGATAGTAAATTTCTATTGTTTTACATGAAAAATGATTATTTACTAGAAAATTATCATATAAGTATTATTAAACAAATTATTTCAATTACAGAATTACAGTTTTGAGCCATATGATAAATCTGACCTATCAATTCTAGAAGACAGAGTTAAGGATGAAGTTCCTGTGGCGAAACCTCTTTTACCACCACTACCACCACCACCACCGGTTGCTTCTATGTGAAATAGAAATTACAATGTTTTTTATTTCGTACAATGTATACAAAAATGTATATATCATATTTCTAACCATAACGTAACACTACGTATCTTAAACCAGCCAACAATTGTAGAAATTATTGATAAAAAGATCACACCTTATAATACACTGTATAAACAAAATTCACGCTATAAACACTAAACACTTCATTTTAGTTTGCATGACGCCATATATATATATATATATATATATATATATATATATATATATATATATAGTCGTTTCATGTAATCTTTAAATTTACAATTTAATGCTATGCTATTTTATGCGATTTTAATGATATGCTATGAGATTTGTTTGGTATGGTATGACTAATTGATATTAAGGCCTGAATTATATGGTATGATATGCTAGGGTATGCTATGAGATTTGAACAAAGCGCCTCTAAACACAGAATAGTTCCAAACATTTCGAAGTAAAATGATAAGAAGCCAAAGTTTATTACTGATCTGCAATATGAACAGTTATTTTGTTTTAAATAAAATTATTTAAAACCAAGTTAAAATCATGTTGTATACTATGCTGTGGTATGTTATGGTTTGATATGACGAATGAGAATATATGAGATTGTATCCTATGCTAAGAGATTCCGATGCTATGAGATTCAAATGATATGCTACGAAATTTCAATGCTATGCTACGCTATGGTGGATGTTGTAAAAAATATGCTTTAACTGACTGTATATAATGGCAAAATACGTTAACCAAAATAAAAGGTGTCGTACTGCTTCTGATTAGTTATTTCTGTGTTTATTTTTATAAATTCAAAAGCACGTTTATTGATTTGAATATGGAAAGCCAAAGGGTTCAATATTCTATCTATGTAATTATTTATATTTTCTAAATGTGTTATTCGTTAAATGTCAATGGAGAAATGTAAACTCTGTTATTGAGTCTTCGAACATTGTATATTACCATTTGTAAATCATCATTTGTAAGATATTTCGTGTTTTGGTAAATTGTTAAGTCATAACCTGCTCGATGCAAGTTTGATATTTGTACTTCAGTAATTCGTGATTTGTATTCTAGATTTGTTAGGTAATGCTCCATTATGACAACAGGGGGCGCGCGCTACGTCGAATCTAATTGGAAACGGACTATAGAAACAAGGTATCATATCAACATGTACCTACGTTAAATTATACCCGGTAGAATTAATCCCATGCTAAGATAAAGATTCTTTTTACAATTTGTTTTAGTAGTAACGCAAATCAATGAGAAAAAGTAAAAAGAAATTATGCATGTTCAGAACTATTGGTCAGCATCTTAATACATTGTTATTCATTTCATGAGCGGATCAAGAAAACTTTTCCGGTTAAGGGGTTCCGATGCATTTTTTGGGCTATGTAAATCTAAGAAATTTGAAATTTTTAGACAGTGTGCCTCCTCCTTATCCCTTCTTGATCCTTTTTGCAACGAACAAACAATCCCCTTTTTTAACTCGTAAAAAGTTTATGTAAATATAAGAAATTTGAATTTTTGAAGAGGGATGGAGAGTCCCCTGACACCTGTTGCAACCACTATTGAAATAAAACCACTATTGAAATAAATTATTTCAATAGTGGTTGGGAATGTATTTCATTAGTAGAATCACTTTGCAACCACTATTGAAATTAAACCACTATTGAAATAAATTATTTAGACTATAATATTAATGTACTAATGTAAGGATTTTCCCTGCTGTGCAGAAATAAATAACAAATTCTCGCAGATTTACATACATATAAAATTGTTTTTCATATTTTTTTCTTTTACATTTCTCTTTCTAAAGATATATCATGGTTTATTTACTGTTAATTATTACACTGTAGTACAAGGATGAACACGTTGTAAGTTGCCATACCTTTTATTTAAACGCCCTGTATTTTAAATATACAGTTAAATATGTTCAAACCAATTAAACCCAACTACTATAGAAATAAATATTGTCATTTACTTTTAATAAGAGTCGGGAATATTGAATTGAGTCTGACCATCTGTCTGACTGTCTTCAATCTATATTTTTGTTTTGTCTCTTTCGTTAATCACAACAGAAAACAATTACATTAATAGTAGGATTATGAAAATCACTTTGAAAACACTATTGGAATACAAACACTATTGAAATAATTTATTTCAATTGTAGTTGGGGATGTATTTCATTATGACCGCTATTTAAATAATTTATTTCAATAGTGGTTGGGGATGTTTTTCATTACGATCGCTATTGAAATAAATTATTTCAATAGTGGTGGGTGATGCATTTTATTACGATCACTATTGAAAAAAATAATTTAAATAGTGGTTGGTGATTAGTTTTATTTCGACCACTATTAAAATAGATCATTTCAGTAGTGGTTGGTTATAAATTTGATTAAAAAATTATTTACAACAACTATTGAAATACAACCACCATTCAAAATTATGTATTTCATTATAATTATCATTGTAGAAATAGACTTTTAATTTCAATAGTGGTTAGGGAGTATCTAATTTAAGAATCACGGTGTAGCCACTTTTAAAATTTAACAGTAGTAGTTGGGAATAGCTTTTTTAAACATATCGCTTTCATGATAAATTATTTCCATATAGGTCGTGAAAGTACTTAATTATAAGTTTCAAATTGCACATATTTGTTCAAAAGTATTTATAGATAAATGTTATTATAAAGATCGCTATTGAAATAATTTATTTCAATAGTAGTCGTAATTAAATTCATTACCAACCACTATTGAAATAATTTATTTCAATATTGGTCGTAATAGAATGCATTAACAACCACTATTGAAATAATAATTTATTTCAAAAGTGGTCGTAATTAAATTCATCACCAACCAGAATTGAACTAATTTATTTCAATAGTGGTCGTAATAAAATGCATCAACAACCGCTATTGAAATAATTGGGTTCTGTAGTGATTAACGAAAGTGTTTCACAGAAACAAAAGAATAGACTGAAGACAGTCAGACAGATGGTCAAACTCAATTCTATATTCCCGACTCTGATTAAAAGTTAACGACAATATTTATTTCTATAGTAGTTGTGTTTAATTGGTTTGAACATATTTTACTGTATATTTAATATACAGGGTGTTTGAATAAACGTTCTGGCAACTTACAACATGTTCACCCTTGTACTTATAATTAACAATATATAAAACATGTATGTAAATCTGCGAGAACTGGTTATTTATTTCTGCACAGCAGTGACAACCTTAAGATTAATACATGAATTTCATAGTCTCAGTTATTATTACTGTAAAAAAAATGCAAGTCTATAATACCTAAATTGTGTATTTGAAATTGTTCGTTAGATTAAGTGTTTCTTGCATTTAAAAATAGTTTGCAAAAATGATACACAACTTCTTTCTTTCCAAATTTGTTTCAATATTGATGACAAAGTAATATTTATAAAGAAATTCATTACCAACTACGATTAAAAAACATTCTAATAGTAGTTGTGTTTCAATAGTGGCTGTAAAGTAATTCTTATAATGAAATTCATCCACAACGACTAATGAAATAATTATTTAAATAGTGATTGTATTTCAATAGTGGTTGCAAAGTGATTCTTCTAATAAAAAACATCCCAAACCACTATTGAAATAATTTATTTCAATAGTGGTTTTATTTCAATAGTGGTTGCAAAGTGATTCTACTAATGAAATACATTCCCAACCACTATTGAAATAATTTATTTCAATAGTGGTTTTATTTCAATAGACCCCCTCTAGATTCTTTCCCAACGAAAAATAAAATTACAGTTTTAACCCGAAAAAAGTTTTCATCCTCATGCCGTTTTAAGATATTTTTAAATCATGCATATATTAATGACGTTGTTTAAATTATTCTATCTTTGGAAACCAAAATATTTGGTACTGTACCTGAAATTCAACTACATCTTTTATAACAGACCATGTTTATGAACAATCAATGTATAGATTTTTAAACAAAACTGTGTCATGCAAAGATACATAAACGAATTACAGTACATAATATTCAAACTTTTTTTCATTTTAACCTAAACTTCGTAGGCTCGATACCCAATAGAGTCTGGCACATCATTCTCAATCATGATTCTAAAACTCAGAGTGTACTAAATTATCAAATATTTTGCGGAAATATCTCCAAAGTAATGCACGAAACCATAAGGTATAAAATTTCAAAAACTAATATCAACTAGTAACGTTGTTTATTACTAAATATCTTAAAGATATTTTATGCATGTTCACCTGAAGACGGACGTTTAAATCCAGAAAGTGCTTGTGAATAGAAACTTTGTAACTGTGAATTTTCTTATTCTTTTTTATGATTATTTTACTGTGTGATATCATCTTTCACTCTTTTTGGAATATATATATATTGCACCCATGAGAAAAGGACCCTTATGGCATTTTGTATAAAACAGAGAGAAAACGTCATAAAGGTATGGCGTAACGTAAAGAAAAAAATCACGTCTGATAGTACAAAACAGCGCGTGGTAATTTTGTTAACCAAGGTTAATGATACCTTTGAATATTTTCATTTCCATATCACATGAACACTCATTAAAATAAGAGCACTTATTTGATTAACTACGCTCTCATTTTTCAGACATGCAGTAAACTGTTGTCAGTTAACATTATGATTGGTGCTCGTAATTTCCATGGTTTTATATTCTTGCAATTTAACAGAAAACAGAAACAAGGCGGAATAAGTGCTCGCGTAAAATATGAAATCTACAATATCAGCAATGTTACATATTGATTTACACATAAAACAGTTAACAAAATTAATTAACTATATCGAAGAGTTTTAATTGTGGCAATAAACGTGGGATAAAAGAAACGTACGTTTTGATCCTGTACAAATTTAATTTGAATTCAAAATAAAGTATATCTCATTCATATTTTGACTAAATAAAAATATACATATTTTTAACTTAAGTTTTAATTCAAACACATTTACAAATTTATTGAAATGTATCTGTATCACATTGTTACGCTTACTTTCAAGATGGAGTGTCCCCATTTAGTTTTGAAGGTGTCTACGCTAATTTTCAGACTCGAGATCCATGTCAAACTTGTGGAGATTATTATTATTATACTAGCGGAAAAAAGAAACTTTGCATTATAAAATTTAGTAAAATTTTTCTATATCTATTATTTGTATTTATAAAATTTAAACAATCGATAATGGTATTGTTTTTGACAATATCGGATGGTAACCGTCCGTGTGCACGCACTTTTTTATGGTTAGTGAGCACCTTTTGTTTATTGAAGAATTTGTACGCATGAGTTTTACGGGCCAATACTGTTTGGAATAAGAACTGTAAAGGATTTGTTTAAACTTTTTTTGTTAAGGAAATCACTTTAGTTTCAACAAAATTTACCCCTATGTCATGCCACGACTCAACGAAAACCAACGTAATCGTGCTGTTGGGATTGTGCAAGCTGGAATGGCACAAAATACTGTAACAAGACACTTTGGAGTTCATCGGAACACCATCCAGTCATTATGGAGACGTTTTCAACAATCTCGCAACACCCAGGATCGACCGCGCTCTGGGCGACCTCGTGTGACGTCACGTCAACAGGACAACCACATTAGACTTGTGCGTTTGAGAAATCGTTTCCAGACAGCAAGTTTGACTGCCCGTAGCATTCCAGGGCTTCGACCAATTAGTCCAAGAACTGTGCGTAATCGTCTGCACGAGCAAAACATCAGACCAAGACGTCCAGCGGTGCGCCCAGAACTGCTTCAACGTCATCGTATCGCCAGACTAGCGTGGTAAACACGACATCTGCGATTCAGAATACAGGACTGGGTCAATATTCTGTTCACTGATGAATCCAGATTTCATTTGGATAGCAGTGACGGCCGTTGTAGGGTATATCGTCGCGTTGGGGAGCGTTACCAGGGCGCTTGTGTTGTGCAACGTCGACAATTTGGTGGAGGTAGCGTTATGGTGTGGGGCGGAATATCAGCACGTGGAAGGACCCCTCTACAAATTGTCAATGGAAATCTCACCGGCGTACGCTATCAAGATGAAATTATTCAGCGTCATGTGATACCCTTCATACAGAGACATCAAAATCAAATCACTCTGCAGCAAGTCAACGCAAGGCCACACGTTGCACGTGTAGTCAGGGACTTGTTTGTTCAACAGAATGTCGATGTCTTGCCTTGGCCAGCTGTTTTCCCCGATTTGTCGCCGATCGAGCACGTCTTGGATGAAATGGAAAGACGTTTACGCCGTTTACCAAATCAGCCAGTGACATTGGCTGATTTAGGACAGGCTTTAACCAGCATCTGGAACAACATCCCTCAAGCATTTCTGAGCATTTTAGTGGAATCAATGAGGCGTCACTTTCAAGCATGCGTGAACGCAAATGGTGGTCACAGGCGTTATTAATTTTGTTAATTCAATTTCAAATAACAGTGACTTTCGAGTGTGCTGAAATTGACGTTATTCGACGTTGACATTAATGTGTTATGAGATGTTGTTACGAATACATGTGTTAACAGTATTACAAAAAATAAAATTTGTTCATTGTAATTTTTAAATGTTTTTTAATATATTAAATAATGCACAGTTTCTTTATTCCGCCAGTATATATGGATATAAACTATATTAGAACTTAGTGAACTCAGTGTGTCTTTTATTTATACACATAGGAGCGAAATGACCGGCGCGAATTGTCTCTCTATGAGCGAAACTTCCCGCATTCTTACTAAGCTTGCTGCATATTTTTATAAGCCGGGATGGGGGGAGCAATTGCAGCAAATCCACTATTTTAAAATGCGACTTTTCATTCAAACGACTTGATTGAATTCACGTTAGTAATAGAGATAGGTATAATAATGTAGGAAAGAACAAGAGTAAATATTAAGAAAAATGTTTGAATTATTACGGATAAAAAAAAATATTAATGCAACATAGAATTAAGCAAGCCATAAAGAATAAAATTGAATATAAGTAAAATATGATAAGCATTGATATAAATACACTAAAGTGACATTCATGTGTAAATGTACAGAAGAATACAAAAGTTTAAGCAAAATGAGAAAAAGAAACATCGACTTTTGGCGGAAGTTTCTTTTTCATATAACATGCACAAGAATACAATGTACATATATTTGCACCAATCATTTTTAAATGCCTTGTTCATTGTACTTAATTATTGATAATGAATTATTTGAGAAGCATTCTTTGAACTGTAGTTTATAAAAAACAGCTCTTTACTAGACTAAGATATGATTTATTCAGGAAAGACGAATGTGCCGTGCATTAATAAGACTTCATAGTTTTCTTGACGGTTCCATTTGCAATGTGCACGGATTATATAAAATATATGTATTGGTCGCAAGGTAAACAACGTCATAGGCAAAAATATCCATAACTTTCAATGCCAAATAAAGTTATTTTTAGTTATTGGATCATCATGAAACTTCATAACTTTTATCTTCTAACAAGTACAAACATAAATCCATAAAAATCTTGAATTGTGAAAAAAATGCCTTTTTCTCATGGGCACAATCATATATATATATATATATATATATATATATATATATATATATATATATATATATATATATAAACCGATAAAAACAAGAAGATAGTTCGATTTGTAATTTATAGTCAGGTAACCACATTTACATATCTCCTTTAAATAACAAGGTTCATGCAACGTTTATTTTAACATACAAATGTCTTTAAAACGGAACAGCTACAAAAAGACTACAAACACTTATTTATGCCGTCACTGCTAGTCATTTGATTACTTTGAATGAACCTGACTTAGTAGCGGTCCTGAAATGTACCGATTTTTTGTACTCAGTAACCTTGCTACATAAATAGCAATATGCAAGGAATTCTTTATCGCCTATGATGATTCATCATTGTAAACAGTAAATGTAATAAAATCATTAGGGTGTGCGGAACCAGAATTTTTCTCTGAGGATACATGTATTGGTGAACCGGGGGATTATTTCGTGTGCAAAGTGAATCCAACGCTTGTATTCACTATATTAATTTATTGAATTTATGCCCCCCTTTCTCTATATATGAGAATGGTTACTGTAGAGAATTGTTTGATTGTATTATTTTTTTAATTTGAATGGTTTGACCATATTTTAGTTTATATACAACATATAGTGGGTTTTAACGATTTACTGGATTTTCACCTTAATACAGATAATTCATAATCAATTTTCGTTAAAATGATATACATAACTGTATTTACCGAACAAGAACGGTAAGGAAAAAAGGTGAAAGCAGGCAAATCTTTTTAATTATAATTTTATGTGATTGTGTAAAAGTTTTCACTGCAAGATGATTATTTAGAAAATAATGTTGTGCTATTTTCTAATAAATATTTTCAATAACAGGAGAATGGATTCGTTGAATAATCCAAATCCTTCCTAAGAGACATTTTAAAGAAAAAGGTTCCTGTGGCGAAACCTGTTTTTACACTACCACCCCCTCCACCGGTTGCACCTATGTGAACTTGAAAGAACAATGTTTATTTCGTGTGTAATTTGGTTTTATTTTGACAATATATTTTAAAGCTACTTCTTTAAAAATAACAATTGTAGAAATCATTGATAAAAGGATTTAGTATTTAAATTTGATCATAATGTTAGCCAAAGAAAAATATTAAATAAACGCTTCATTTTGGCTTGCAGGACGTTACTGACATGTTCAATCCTTTTTTCATTCAAATGGCTAATTAATAGCATTTTATGTGTCCCATATATAATATTTATGTGTAAGAAAGATAGAACGAATTCGTCAACCAAAAACAAAAAAATATGTTGCGTATTTTATATTAGTGATGGTAATATGCGAAACTTGACCATTTCTTTTCTGGTGAAAAAAAACCCCTATTTTTCACTATTGACATTTTCCCCCAAAAACATAAATTATTGCTATGCTGGTGATGCCATGCAAAAAAAACAAAACAAAACAAAACAAAACAAAAACAAAAAACAAAAAACAAAACAGAGTGTGACTTTCATTCTATAGTTCTTTTCTTATGAATTCAAAAGCACGTTTGTTGAATTCAAAGAATTAAAAAATTGTCAAAAAGTCAGTGCCAAACGTTCTACTTTAGCTTTTTTTTTTATAACACATTGACAACAACGACAACAGCGAACCTAGCAATTTGCATGCAGATGTAATCACACATACTGTTCTCAAATTGGTAAGAAGCTAGCAAATAAATAAATCGGGAAATGTTCACATCCGTACTTGCAATGAATAAAAGCTAGCCAGATGGTCGACAGATCAAAATTATGTTGTTTTTTTTAGAACGGTGCATTACGTGACAGTATATATACTTCAACCTTTGTATTTACTTTATATTTAATTAACATGAATCAACGCAAAAGAAACATGTTATTTTTGCCACTAGAATATGTATACTTGAAAATATATTTGCAAACAAATGAACTTTCGCTCATCAATGGCGTGTCAAACGTTGCAATATTCGATCTATTTTATTTGCATTGTAAAACTGTTTTATGTATTCTAATTTTTTTCAGGTTTTTTTTCTATAATGTTTATTTGTATTGTATATTTTTTTTAATTTGTATACTATGATTTTTCACTTGTAGTGTATATTTTATTTGTATTATATGAATTTTAAATGCATTATATAATTTAGCATCTGCATTTGATACTTTCCGTTTGCATGAAGAATAATAAATCATTTGGAAGTGACGAGTATACCGCTTTTTTTTCGAAAGGACATTAACATTTATGTTATATTAATTACTTTGAAAAAAAAAACTTCTCTGTGGTGGTACACAATCCGGAATAATTTTGTTTTGTATTTGTTGGTTACTAATTTAGTAACATACCGGAAGTTGTTAGAACGTACTTGGAACGAAATTCAAAGCATGATGCTGCCCCTAGGAATCATTTTTCTTTACTAAACTCGGGTGTTAAGCCGTGCACGGAGTAAGTTTTATGTATACATTTTCACAGTTGTGCATATATTATGTTTTATTGGTTAAAAACTTTAAAGTAATCTTCTTGAAAATTTTATCGACAATAAACAAATGTAAATATACACAGGGGTTTCAACAATTTATTTCAGTCTTGTGTATTGTTTTAAGCTGATGTATTATATTGAGATATTAGGTGTACTTGATGTAACATGTAAATTAATTGGGTTTGATTCTGTAGTATGTACCTTAATATTGTTTTATTGTACTTGTTACAGTTTTGTCCCCTCTCCGGGGGTTTGGTTGGCAAATTCTCATTGCTCACAGACTTTGACTTATCTTGTGGATATTCACCAAAAGATGAACAATCAAGACAATTCTTGAAAATATTGATGTTCAATCAATTTTTTGAATATATTATATAGAATATTATCTAGATGTCTGACTTTTACAATCGAAATATTTTTTGAACTTTATAATTTAAAATATACAGTCTAGGATTATAAAGGACGGGTATTTTGGAGGGAATACTCGCTTTGTGTATGATTATACTGAGTTATATAATATCTGTTTATAAGGTCTGCTAGTTCTCACAGATTAAAAAAAAAATATTTCTACTCTATGTCTTGGTCATGAAGTGTTTCGTATTTAGGCAATATATTAATTGAAATTAAGATTCTTAATATAGATTTTAAAGCATGCATACTTCAGAGTGGCTTCCTATCAGCACAATTTAACATAAAAAGGGGATCCTGTTGCTCTTGATTTATTCATCATATGTGCAGAAATCTTTTTAAAACAGAAAAAGGAAAACAAAGATATAAAAAAACATACTCAGAAAGAACAAAGATTATGAAATTTCGCAATATGATGATGATACTTTATTAGCCATTTATGACTTACCAAAATCCTTGTTTGAAGCATTACAAACCAAAGAATTTTACGTAAGATTTTCTCTAAGACAAAGATACACCAGTTTTGTATGAATCGGTTCATAATAATTTTCAGATCAATTATTCACCAAACTAGATGGGAATTATTTAGATTGGGGAACCATGTCATTTAATTTTTTGAAATTCAATTTCTGTTGAACTTGATGAAATTGATAAAAACTGTGGCCTTAAGATCTAAAAAATTGTTGCACGTTCTGAACAGTGGAACAGACGAATTCTCACTCCATCGGACGTGTAACTGTTATTTAAACTTTGCTTATTCCGAAATTTGTTTTTTTAACTCATCTTTTAAACTGAAAAGTATACGAGAGAAATTATAAAAAAACAACTTAAAATAATTATGAGTTATCCCAACTTCAATAAAATATGGAAGGCAGAACTAACTCCACATTTAGATGTTATTTTGGTAAATGGTTTTTTTTAAACCTGTTGTAAAAAAAACTTCAGATTCTTTTGATTGATGGCTCTAATTTAGAATATTGCTTGTAATTTTTCCTTTTGGAAATTATTTTCGAGAAATCAAAACAAAACCTCTGGCTGTGCAGTTTGTATAGAAATTGAAGAAAGAACATAACATATTTTTCTTTTATGTGTTAAAGTTCAGACTTAATGGAGTGGTTTAAGTCTTCATAAACTCAAAAAGGGTTTTGAGAGAATTGGTTTAATGCGTCTATATTTTATTACTTTTTTTCGGTGAACGTCAATTGTCTATTTGTACCACAATTGATTATTATTTCAATTTTCCAAAAAATACACATTTACTTGGCAATGCTTGATGCAAAATAAATATTGCTGGCAATCTAAAAAAAGTATTGATATTGAAACATACGCACCTATTCAAAAACAAAACCTGTCTACCTTTAAAAAAATGATGGGTCAAATGTAACACTGTATTTAAATGGGCATATGATCATTGAAGTTTTTATCGTAATAAGACTAAAAGTCTTTGTTTTTTTCCTCTTTTCATTTGGTTTCTGTTTACATTTTAATTTTTGTTCCTCCGAGTTTCAGAGAAGTCTCTTTTTAGCGGTGCTATAGTTGAATGGGTCAGTTTGTGTTGAAAATTTCATGTGTTTGACAGTATTCTGGATGTTTTAATTTGTTACTTTACCTATAATTATGATATAAATTGGCGCGTTTGTCTTAAAAAACTAACTTGATATTTTTGAAACAAAGCATTTGCATTGTAATATGTTTCATTCTGTATTATATAATTTTGTATTTTTCTTCCTAGAGATTGTTAATTTAAGTTTATCAAGACTGATTAAAAAAGGTTTTCTTTAATTTTCACCAGCAATGCGAAATATGTTTTTTTTGTTAACAATAGGTTATCGGTCTATTGTTTATCTCTTTTATTTTTTTGTATGTAATTGTAATCGTATTGTGGTGGACTGAAAGGGTTTTAAAACTATAAAAGACTAATATGCGTGTCACATATGATTAGGCCACATTTTTAGATCGTTGAATTAAGACTGCACTTTTGTGAAGAAAATGTATTAAGAGAGCATTATATTATATTGGCATTATAATATATAACATTCTGTCAATTCAAAGGGTTGTCGAGTTCATCACTGACTACAAAATAGTGACCTGTTGTTTACAGGGATTATTTAAATCACATACATGATAATATACTTAATTTGCTGAAACGTGGCAGCCTCTTTTTACATGTTACTATCCCAGTATTATTATTTTTTAAATCTTTGTTATCGCTTTATTTTTTTTAAATTTTATATCAGTATAGTTGGCAAATTATTGTACTAATAAATAACTATACGATTGAATGATAAAAAAAATCATACATTACAAATGAAATTATTCAATACACATAAAAATTCATACCTTACAAATGAATAAGATTAAATTGTGAAACATCGCAGAGAGGGCTAACGGATAAAAAAACCGTTATTAAGAAATTTCACTCGTCACGTTTTTGAGAGTAATATACATTATATTTTATAATATAACAATAATGTTGTAATGATGATGACCACCTCGCTGCCTTATGGGACTATAAAACCAATAATTTTATCACACAAAAAAAATCTCTTTAAGATGATAAAAGAGGTGATGGCCGGATATTGAAAAGGTGAAACACTCTAATAGAAAATAATTTCCCCATATTTGTCAATTTTTAAGATAAGATTTATATATATATATATATATATATATATATATATATATATATATATATATATATATATATATGTGTGTTTTCTAAGATAAACTAATACGAGGTAGCTGGTAAACATGTTTTATTAAATTTATCTAAAACAACCTCCAATCCCCCATCCCAGGGGCGGATAGAAACTCTCCATGTGGGCATTTTCAAAAAAGCTGTGGAAAGCTCTTTTGCGTTCCTCACTTCTCCTGTTCCATATTTAAAGAAATCTCTTTCAACATCTGGCATATATGCCAAAATCATTTTAATGTACTGCTTATCGGTGATTTTGGTTAGCCAATTAATACTTTACTTTTGGTTTCAAATGATATACATACTTGAATAACTCTTTTGAATATACAACATTTTTAATTACATTATATTCAATGAATAATTACTAAACGTAACAAGCAAAAGGAATATAACTCCACTATGAAGAAGCAAGAAAAGATAACTCCATTAACTACCCCTGAACTCTCTCAAAATGGTTACACAATATCTAAACTTTGATAAACAGCTTCTTTCTTTCTCTTTTTTAAATAATTATGTTTATTTACTCATTTCCATCATTGAAATTCCAAAACAGAATACAATTATAAGTCAAACATACTTAATCATAGCCATTCCCTTATGTATAGGTGACATGAAATATTATCAAAGATAACCGCTTAAAGTTTATTTTTCTAAATATGCAGTTAGTTTTTATTCTGTGTCAGTAGACGTTGTTTAAACATTATATACCTTAACACTAAATGACCATTTTGTCACATCCTGCATTAAGACCCCTACCCTATACTCTACATGAGTGTTTTGGCCCCACCCTAGATTTCAATCCCTACATTGGGAGACATGCAATTTTAAATACTGATAGATGGCTTAAAGTTTATTTTCTTTCTTTATATGCAGTCTGTTTTTAATTCAGTATCAGCAGAAGTAAATAAGACATTTTTTTTCTAAACATTAACACTATATAATGATTTTGGCTTAGCCCTAGAGTAGGAACCCATACATCTGGGAACATGAAATTTTAAATTTTAAAAGAGGGCTTTCTGGTTTACAAAATTAATAATAACGTTTTTCTCACAGGTGTGTGGGAGTAGAGAAGATATTTTTTAGCATTATATGCATTAACACTATACATCCATTTTGACCCCCTCCCAACAGGTCGAAACCTATATTTCAGGTGACATGAAATATACAATTTGAGTAGAGAACATCCTGGTTATCATAATTAACAAGTCTGTTTTTTTTCTTACAAATGTGTTAAAGTAAAGAAAATAATTTTTTTTAACATTATATATGCATTATCACTTTAAAGTCTTATTACCCCCCCCCCCCTTTTTTTACGGCATGAACCCCTGACCCCTGAGTTTCACAATTTAGGTAGAGGAGTTCGTGGACTTGATAACGTGTATTCAGTTTTTTCCCAGCATGTGTGGGAGTAAAGAAGATTTTCTGAGATTTCAAACCATTTTCACTATATGGCTATAATGGCCCCGCCCTAGAGCCTAAACCCGTGACCCAGGGTCATGAATTTCACAATTTAGGTAGAGAACTTCATGGACATCTTTGCCATGCATTTTGGTTTTCTTAAATATATATTGGAATAGAAAAGAAGATTTTCGAAGAGTTTTTACCTTTTTACTATATGGTCATATTGTTCCCCAACCCTAGAGCCTGACCCCCTGACCCAGGGACCATGAATTTAACAATGTTGGTAGAGGGTTTTATGGACAGCAATACAATGCATTCAGGGTTTTTTTCTCACATGTGTGGGAGTGGCGAAAAATATTTTTGAGTATTTGGCTTTCTTTTATTATTTGGCCCTACATGTGGTGCCCCGATGATGGCATGGCCAGGATTTTCACAATTTATATTCCGCTTACATTAAACATGCTTCACACTATAAAAGGTTAACAATACTTTCGATTTCCACCCCTAGAAGAGTTGTTGTTCTTAGTACACTCTCCTATGTAAAAGTTAAAAATTGCACACTTCTCCCAAGATTTCCGGGACATTCCGTAGCAACGCGTAAAAAATGTGAAATGTTAACAGTACAGCGCGGTGAATATGATAGAAATATGCCATGAGGCATTGTATTGCTGTTGGCTGTTCATCTGACAGCAAAAAAGACAAAGATTTACTTTTCTTGCAATTACCAAAAGTTAAATGCACTCTTAAAAGGTGGTTGAACTACATTCGACGGGAGAGACTAAATGTCGATCCGACTGTAGACAATTGACACCACGTTCTTTGTTCCATAGCATTCTATGGATGGATGCCCATTTTGCCTATCCAAACATTTGAAAAACACTTGCCAAGTTTATTTGTGAACTACAATTTTAAGCAAAGCATACGTAGAAAAAAAAACGAAATACTCACATCAGGGTAGAACAGTTGATATCAAGTGTAACACTAACAGCACTGCAAACCAACCATTTCCGAAAAGAACAAAGCCTGTTAAATTTTACACGGACAAAACCCAGTTAAGATATTCGTATGTTCCTGGCGAGATTGACATATCAGACTGCAACACAAATGAGAATAATAATGAAACAGATAATAATGAAATACATGCATATATTGATGTAATGGTATTATTAAATCTATTTTAAGCGCGCTACATATTTATGTAGCAATGAAAAAATAACAATAACAAACCGTCAACAATCTCCAAAATCCATAAAACGAAATACAAATTCAAAGCAGAGCAACAAAAAGATAGAGGTAGGATCAGGTGCCTAGGAGTAGTGAGCATCATCTGCTGACCGGTCCATCCGCCATGCATGTGATCATTGTGTGCTCAATGTGCCTTTTCATACTAATGTACTCTATGACCTAGTTTATATAGTCCCAATTAAAATCATTAATTGGAACATGTATAAGATAATTTAATATTTCAAGTAAAATAACCTATTTTCCATCTTTTAAATTTGATTACATGTAAATTGCAGCAGTGGGAGTTTTATCCTACTTACTCTGAAGTGACACAAGATCATAAATATATGTCTTGCAATCTAAGTGGTAAATACTGCAGAGAGGAGGAACTAGAGGCGATAATTAGTATTTTGGAAGTAAGTTGATTAATCAACAAAATATAATTACTGTTTATTTCAAATATGCGTTTTAAATTTGTCATGTTAATGAAATGAAAGTTACAACATATTTCTACAATTTTAAATATATCAATAGTATGGTTATCATTCCTGTGTTTTATACATATACTATGTGCCTAAATACTACATGTAGTAGTAAACTTTAGAAGCTGTTTTTTGTAAGTCTAGACAATATCATTAAATCTACATAGCTTCAAACTTCATTTTTCAGGCTGAATGTGAGGAATTACGCAACGAAAATAAAAGGCTGAGGGAAGAAAATAGAGAACTGAAGGCACGGAAAGTTAATTTTAAAGAGGAACTGCTGAAGAATGTGTTGCAGGATGATAATAACGTAAAACATTTTCTTGGTCTATCATCACTGTGCTTTTTTACAATTTTTCTACAGTTTCTGTCAACATTCTTTTGTAAGGTTACATTTTAAAATCGAGGAGGGCTGTCTGGATCTAAGATCTGGTAGGAAAAAGAGCAACGAAAGCCTGGTAAAAAGACTCAATGTTAGAATGATTCGTGATGATTATGATGAAATTAAGACGTGGTTTGGATAATTTAACTTTGTGATTTTTGGTGGATCTGTGGGCCATGTTTCAATCGTATTCAATATCTGGATTAATTTTCTAGCAGAATATTGAGTCAGTTATCAAATGCCAACTAGTGATAAAATCAGGAAGCACTGCCTTTGTCATTTTAAACTTAAATACCCCAAACAGCCTCTATTATTGCCTGTACTGAAATATTTATCTAAAAACCATATAACTGATCAAGCCAGTACATGGAGCAACTGTTAATCTCAAAACATTCTCAAAGCCCTTGTTGCTATTCAACCAAATGGTGCATTTACTTTTTCTTCAAAGCTGTGGAGTGGGAATATAAGTGACAGGAAGATAACTATTGACATCAAATACATTGACAACATTCCCCCGGTGATAGAGTAATGTGGCTGATAGAGGATTTCAGATAAAATACCTTTTAACGTTAAAAGGAGCATAAAATTGCCAGCATTCACTCGTGAGAGAAAATCAAAGTACTGAAAGTACTGAAAAGCTCTAACCTAGCTTGGTTTTAACGGAAATATTCATGTGCATGCTTAATTAGATGTAAGACTTATTGAAATGTTGCCATATGTTTAATTAATAACAATTGAAAGTATCCAAGGTCAGAAAGGGTCAAAATGGCATTGAATGTGTACTTATCTGTATTTATCCTTATTCAATTTAATTTTTATTAAGACAGTTTGGTCGAAATTACGTTCTCTTTAAATGTATATTATGATTTATCATATACACTTAAGTTAATGTAAATGAAAGCTGAACACGACTTGTGAATGGACACTTGACTGAAACATGGTATATAAAAGCCGTTGATTTTGCTAAACTTGATTTTGCACATTGGCCTTGTGTACGACGTGTTTAATACATTTGTCTGTCTAATGTTTGCACTTTTATATTGCTGTTATTCGTGCATTTTCTTCATAAATGTATTGCATTGACCATTATGATTGATGTTCTTGTGCATATGAACTGCATTTAGCTGGTAAGTTATTGCATCTAAGTAACAAATGTAAGCAAGGTAAGATAAACATCCACACAGGTGAGATCTACAATGCAAACTAGAAGTGTTCAGTCAGTTTTTCATAAATGTATACGGGCTGTGGGGAGAGCGGCGAGCACCAAGAATTATTGCTATTTACAAGATGTTTTCGGCACTTTAAGGTGGATTAACACATCATAACAAACTTGCTGAGCTCTGGTCAAAACGCCATTTAGTTTTGTTAAACGGAGTTTATCGACGGTAACATGCAATTAACTCCATAGCCGAGTGGTTAGAGTGTAGGACTTATGATCTATACATCCCAAGCTGGAATCGCGCTGGAGATTTTGTTGTTACCTACTGAATTGAATTATTAGATATTATTTTTTTTAATCCCCAAATAGTAAATCGTTTGCTTATTTGACATATGTAAATTTTATTTATCATGATATCTTTCATATTCAATTAGGTTATATGATTACTGCCAATTTAAGTGACTATTTCTAGGTGTGTCTTTCAAATTTAAAAAAAAAACACAACTTTATTTTTTTGTTCCATGTATGTAAAGGTCATTTTGAAGCATCGCCAAATGGCTACTTAGCATAGTTAAACTCTCAACAAGAACATTTCGTCAAAGTAAAATAGTTATAAAATCATATGTTATAAAACATACCGACGATGCGGTAAATATTTGCAATTTATGATAAAAGACCCAAATGAGAAAAAATTACGTTAACAAAACAAACCAACGCTATCTTTTGGCGCTGTTCAATGTATTTCTTTGCAGCAACATTACAAAACTACGAATTTGTAAAAAAAAATTATGTAAATGTCACATATTCGATTTTTAAAAAAAATATTTCCTAATAGTTTTTTAAATTTTCTTGCAAAGAATCGATTTGATTTTCCTTTATTTCAGCTTCTGTATACATGTACGCACTTTATTTCCTCATAACTGTGTAGCAGCCTATGTAATGATGTACGTAAGCCCCGCACATAAGATTCACAATAGCAATTATGTGCGTTAACCCCTGAAACTGGTTCCCTAACCAGTTTAAATAACGTATATTTCTGCTCATAGGGGCGGTTATTTGATGCAACGGAAGTAGAAGTCTAACGACACTAAAGCGCTGAGCTATGCTTAGCGCTTTTAAAAATAAATGGAAAGAATGCTTACTTCAAAAAAAAAATTAAAGAGACTCAAAACAGTTGCTTCCATTCAAATTCATGTTGAGAGTGCTATACGCCGGCTTTAAAATGTTAGAAGGATTTTTTCCTATAAACATGAAAAACTTATCCTCTGTCATGCTTTGTGTTGCAGCCGCTTTTTGGAATTTTATGCCACAACCTGCAAAAAAATTGAAATGAAATGTATCAGTTGACTTTCTCGGAGTTCTTGTCCTATTTTATAATGTTTTCACAACATCTATGCAATCAAGATAACACATTGAATTATTTTTTTCCAGCAACATTAATATTGTTTACAATTCATGCATGTACTATACATATTTGTTACACATTTCAGGGTAAAATGTGATAGGTGTTTTTTTTTTAATATTCTTTGACTATATATTCTCCTATCAATCAAAATCCTTAATAATTATAAGGTTAAAAAACGATTAATGTCCTAATTCATTTTTGGTACATCTGCTATTTTACACGTATATATACTTGCAAATGAGATATTAGTATGATTAAATGTTTAAAGTTTGTTCAATATACATGATTGTATTATACACTGCAAAGGTATTAATATGAATACGGAATAACATGGCATATTACAAATTTAGCATTTGGACTCAAATTTTCAATTTGATATTGATTCAACAAAGAAGTGCATTATTTATTCAATTCGTATGCGTTGTAATTAAATTAACATGAAATATTATTATTTAATAAACTTGTTGAGTTTTAAAGAATGTTTTATATTGAAAAATTATTCTCTCTCTCTCTCTCTCTCTCTCTCTCTCTCTCTCTCTCTCAAGTATTGTCACTTTATTTTTAAACGTAAACTACTAGTTGATATAGTGATATGCTGAATGAAATACATACATGTATATACTTGATATGCACTACAACTCCAGAGCAGAAAGATGTAAAGCTTTGGTGTTAACTACAGTAGCAATAGTTCTATATTTCTGGAAGTAAATGATACTTAAATAACACAGTTAAACTTTGTTTGGCAATACAAAACTGGTATAAAAACTCTTCAGACTATCTGACAATGACTCTTAATCTGCACTAGAATAGTAAACTCTTTCAACATAGATGTCTATATTTGTATGACAAAATCACAAAACAAAAAATTCCCAATTGCCATTTGAGCAAGCATTTGGACATAGTTTATGATAGAGAATACAGATTTTTTTTTTCAACTCATACTTTCCATCAACTAAAATACAAGATGAGTTTATGGACATTGCAATTTGTAGCATCTCATTCTGTAATTTAAAATTAAATGGACAATTTATTTCCAAAAGTCCTTTTCCACAACATTTACATCCAGTTACACCATTAGGAGAAGCTGCAAGGTAAGGAAAGTTCTTGTGAACAAAGAACAGAACAATAAAATGATGGATGATGACTCGCCATGTATTTGATGTACTTTCCTCTGGCAGCAGGTTCTTGAAATTTTCCATATTCCACTGACTTTGAAGTAAACTGGTACTTTCCCATGATATTCTTGACAATGTAATTGCCTGTGCTGATACCTCTATAATGAAAAACACTGTAGAAATTGGATGCAGCCAGTCTACCTTTCCTTTGATATCGCCCCATAAGATTTTGACTTGCCCGGTATTAGCTCCTACACTTCATGGATGTAGGTATGATCAACTCTTGTTTTGCAAGATCAATAATATTTCGAGGAGTATCCTCTACCAACATGGACATGTCACTTTTGCTGTCTTCAGAATCCGATAATGAATACAGTGCTACAGCAGATGTCTGGCTATCTTTTAGAACTTTGACTAAGCCCTCTGGTCCATAGTTCTTGATTCAGGGGTTGATAGCCAAAATCCTCAGATGGCCTTGGCTTACATATATCAGGGATATAAATGTCTGACCTACAAAATATAAATTGTGTCAATATTTACAGTGTTGTTTAAGAAGTGAATCATTATTTTTTTTAAAGATACAGTCTTATAACTGCAGCAGTGTCTGGATACTAATTGAGTAACGCGCTTAATGAACATTTTTATCCACACATTGCTGCAGTTATGAGACTGTAACTTCCAAAAAATAATGATTCTATGCTTATGTTTACATTTTTTTAAAAACTTCTTGCCTTATCTGCAAAGTGTTTTATACCTTAAAATTCCTATTTTATCCTAAGGGTAAGTTCATATTATTGGAAGAGCCACTGTAACAGCCACAGGCGTGGACTTTGATTTTTGCTTGTGACGTTGCAGTTTAAAGCGTTCAATGTTTGTGACGTCATAATAAAACTCGACATTTTAACCTTTCAGTACCCTGTGTTTGTTACAGTGTTACAACTGCGTTAGCTTTCCAAACACTTTACATGCAAAAAATATGTGGAATGTAAATATTTAAGCATTGAATCATTATTTTTTGAAAGATATAGTCTCATAACTGCAGTGGTTTGTGTATACAAATTGAGTAACGCGCGTTCTATTCTATCCTAAGGGCAAGTTCATATAAATGGAAGAGCCGCTGTAACAGCCACAAGCGTGAACCTTGATTTTCGCTTGTGACGTTTCATTTAACAGCGTTCAACGTTTGTGACGTCATAATAATGTGGGCAGATTTAAAATTAATTATTTATTATACAACAGAATTTGATACTTTAAAATTCATATAGTTTCAAATATATAATATCTACCTATGAATTAAGTTACGCTAGTTCTTGTGCGCAGGTGGATTGAGTTAGTGAACACTTTCTGGCCTAATGTTTAATAATATCCGACTCAAAGTTTCTTCCCCGATCGCTATGAATTCTATCCGGTACACAATAGTGATGAAACCACTGTTGAATCAAACACAACGCAACAGTAGAAGCTTTCTGATCACGGGTGGCCATGAATTACCGTGTATAAATTGTATATATATTTACATGTGTTTATATTTATTTACAGAATCACCTTTTTCTCAGCTATGTTAAGGGCGTCCATAAAATAATAGCGGTATTTATCACATAAAATATTAGCCTTTGAATAATCTTGATATTATATTCCAAAAAATTGTTACACAAAGTAATTTTTTATCAATATACATATTAGATAATTCGCTATCGCATGAGCAATTTTTGAGTCTCTTGGGAATACCCTGTCACGTGATACTGCTAAAAATAGATGAACCAGGAATAATACGAGAAAATGCATAGTGCAAGGGCTTAACATTAACAAATATAATTATTTCTGTTTCTAACTTGTAAAATGAACATCTAAAATTTCGAAAAGTGCTGGGAGCTTGAAATATTCAAGTAAGAACAATTATTAAATTCAATATAAACAGTGGATGAACAGAAATTTGCAGGGAGTTCCCACAATTAATGCTTATTTATGTGAAATGCGTAGCGATTTCATGTAGCTCCCAGCACTTTTTGATATGATTGGGATATAATGGTAACACATGTAAAATTTCAATATATTTGATAAAGTGTATGCCCTTGCACTACTGCATTTTATCTGACCCATCTCACTTTCGGCGTCATTTGCGTGAAATTCAAACGCAACACTGACTAAGATCATGATTTTAATTTTAGTTTATAAAATAATTACACGCTGTGAATTTCATTAAAATAATGTTAGGAGTTTGTCTTGTTCACACCAGTCATCATTACCAAATTGTTGAAATTGGAAACATTAATTCATCTGTTGCCCTCACCAATAACTATTGATGTAAGGGTGGGGTGGTGGGGTGGTTTAAGTGTATAAGTTTGTAATTTACACATATATGTTTTATAATGGTTTATGTTACTCTGCTGCTAAAAAATAAGAAATACCTTTAATATATGATCAGGGTTACTTGTAATTATAGTTAATATTTTTTGTAATAATTAAAGAAAGCAACAAAAATCAATCTTTATCTAGAATTTATTATAATAATCAACTTGACAAATACAATGTACTATATAGAGATTGCTTTTTGATCTCTAACAAACTGTTCAACAAAACTTGTGTTTTCTGATTTTCAGTATTACTCAGTCATGATGTGGAATATATGTCCATTGACCATATTCTTTCACACTACATGTTTTTCTCCTCTTGTCTATTTGATGTACATTGTAAGGAGGCAGTGCAGTTGATAAGAAAACCAATGCCTGAAATTATGAATATTTATCAATTTCAAATTTAATTTCAATAGATATCAATGAAAGATATTATGATAAGTTACAATATAGTTATGTGATTTAAAAAGAAAAACAGACCAAATATACATGAAGTTAGTGAGTAAACGAAATATTTATAGAGTACCTACTTTTTTATCAACACCCCAACAAAGTGTCTCCAGTGGACCATTTACTGCTTTAATAACCCTGAAATTGAATAATGTGTTATAATTAGTAAACTATTGTGCTGAAGATATTAACATGAAAATGAAAAATTTCTTTATCATTGTGCATACTAATGGCAGTTTTAATTTCATTAATATTCTAACAGGCATAATCAAATATTTATTTTTTAAAATGTTTGGAAAATCAGTTCAACACTGTAATTTTGTTTATTCAAACATGTAATCTTCCTGATAAAAAAAGCTAAATGAAATAACACATTTCGATTTACATAAACAACAATACAATCTTGTCTATATTCAATCCAGATTCTCACAGTAATCTTTGTAGTGCTAATACAGTGTTTGGACTTTCCATTGTTTACATTTTCTTTGAACACGGAGGAAATGCGAGCTAATGTTATTGCGATATAAGAGACCAGTAAAAAGCTACTATGAGCCTCAATACTCTTAATGATCAAAATTAGCGAATCGCGGAAGATTTCATTTGCCTGATCGAGTCACCAAACTGATGTTTAAACACAATTATACATAAAAAAAACAAATGTAAACAAGTAAACAAAATCGAAGCCGAGGAATTTCCCTTCGTTTCTGTTTCATCCTACAGTATTAGACAATATAAAACAATATCTAGGGAAAGTACAGATAAATCCTACCTTGTTCAGTTGAATCCTCTACCGATTTCCGTCTAGGCTGGTTGTAAATGGGTTAAATTCTCAGATATATCACTGAAGTCAACATGTTTATTCTGATCACAGCTGCAAGCGCCGATGTGACGTAGTCAACCTCGACACGTCATCAGACGACTTAGGAATTTCATAATTTCGCAAGATATGAAGAATAGTTGAAGTTTTTATTTCAGTACATCTTTCTTGATACTATCAAACCCAATAATTAATCATATTTATTTTGGTAGATGTTTGTTAATTACCGAAATACAATATCTCGTAAAATCTCATGAATAAGGGGCGGGGCATATGCAAATTTTCCTAAATCTCACGTGCTAGAATTCTGATACCTTCCTTAACATAGCTGAGTTGTACATATTAAACATCCTGAACAAAGAACCTTACCTTTATTATTTACTCGGTCACAATAAAACGCGTCTTTTTAACCTTTCAGTACCCTGTGTGTGTTACAGTGTTATAACTGCAATAGCTTTCCACGCAAAAAATATGTGAAATGTAAATATTTAAGAAATAAACAAAGTTATTTAGTAAACATGGCGTTATGAATAGTGTGGTGGGTTTTGCTTATGTTTGTTTTAGAGTAATTCCCCTTTGACCCGACCGGGCGTGGTATGCGCGTGCCGGGACTGTAGAGCCCGACCGGTCCGGGTGTGTTTAGTCAGTCTTTAACTTTATTATATCAGATACAGACGTACTTTCGGGGATTGGGGCTAAATTTCATATTCAACTTTTATTAACGGTTAATATCACACTCCCTTGGCTATTTATATGATACTGTTTCATACCTGTTACGTTCATATTTGTTTATGTCTGTTATTTATTACAGAATATAATTTCTTTAAACACTGAATATACTCGTTATCCTTATGAACTTAGATCACATACATATGTACGGGACTCAACCCTAGAGAGTCCCGTTACATAAATATTTGGGGGCTCGCTCCGAGGATAATTGAGCTATTTTTCAGTGTTTTACAGTGTGTTTACGATTTTTTGTTAATTTGCAAACAATGTCCATGTGGGAAGGGATTTTAGCATTGCTGCAGTTTTTTCTTCCAATTTTTTTCTTGAAAGGTAGTTACGATGACAAATCCTCTACGATGACAAATCCTCTACATTTGAGGATAAACGTGACATGGAAATCAAAGAAACTGTTTAAGTTTCAGAAAACACAGTAAATTCTGTGTCCGCGCCTCTTAACTTACTTGCTAGCGACTCAGCATACGACACGCTTCAAACCTCGTTTTCTCAAAGTCTATCGATTAATCGTGAAGATCAATCGGAGAAATCAGTTCCAAAATGTGTTAACAAATCCGATTATGAGTGTTAATTGCCGAATTACAGTCCATGTTACGCAAAAAATGTGTATTTCACACCAACAAACACAAAACGTATAATTAGATCTCCGGATCACGTGACCCAACAATATGAAACTATGGAGTACGGTTTGGGTACAAATTTTCGCGATTCGCGGGAATTTAAACAGCGAGATTTTGCTGTGCATTCATCGGAAAATGAAAGAATGAGACCTGAATTTGGTTTAGATAGGGATTCTGAAATGAAATTAAATTTTCATGATAGATCTGATGATTTTTCAGACTTTACCAAATCAGCAAAAAGGTTTCGAAAGCACAAAGAATCTGGTGTTTATAATGGGGAAAACGTAGAATGGCCCGATTATTTATGCCACTTTGAGCAAGTGTCGCTTTGGAATGAATGAACAGATTGTGAAAAGGCTACTCAGCTGGCCGTGTGTCTTCGAGGACGAGCTCAAAGAGTTCTAAGCGAACTCACGAATCGCGAACTAAATAACTACGTTGAGCTTAAAAGCGCGCTTACACAAAGATTCTGTCCAGTCGAGCGTGAAGCCGCGTACAGGTGCGATTTTAGAAACCGACGTAGACAGTTTGGCGAATCAGTAGCGGATTATGGGTACACGTTAAGACGACTAACTAGTCGTGCGTTTCCATCCTTTTCACTTGAGATGCGCAAAGGTCTGACAGTTGAGCAATTTGTTATTGGGTTAGGGTCTCAAGAGTTAAAGCGAAACGTGCAATTTTCGCACTCAAAATCATTAGATCGCACGATGTCTTTAGCCCTGGAGTTTGAATCATTTGAAGGATCGCAGGATGCGTTAAGAAAACCTATCTAGAGATCTAGAAAAATCAATTGAACGAATAGTTCAAAAGACACTTTCTATGTATGTAGATAATTAAGAAACCAGAGAGTCAATGCAGGCGATTTGTGGGATCAAGAAATGTTAAATGCTATACATGTAAACAGAGTGGCCACATTAGAAAAAATTGTTCTCATTATCAGGGCAACGAAAGACAAAGACGTAGATTAGAGACCGGAATCGGAAATGACATTCGTCATTTAAACGAGAGCGGGCTGCGCTCGGGGCCACAAGCCCAGCCCCACAAGAGTCAATAAACAAAGTAGAAAATCGGCCAACTAAAAATGTTCCTGTTCGATTGAATTCTATTTCAAAGAGTTCTTGGTTTATGGAAGTTAAACTTTATTCTAGAAAGGTTTGTTTCTTGGTTGATACTGGTTCATCTCTGAGTTTAGTGTCAGAGAAATATTTGAGTCACTTCCCGAGTATCTTATTTTAGAGGAGTTATATACAAGTTTAACAACTGCGAACAGAGACTTGCTTTCAGTGCAAGGGAAAACAAATGTCACATTATCATTTGGAGGTCATGAGTTCAATACGTCTGTCGTAGTAGCTAAACTCGAAGGTTTATCGGGAATCATTGGACTAGACTTCTTAGTGAAGTACAATGTTTTGATAGATGCGAGCAATGGGATCTTATATTCGCCTCCTTTTGGTGAAGTTCCCTTACTTAGGGAAGACTGTCTGCACAGCAGGTGCGCGCGTGTTCATTTGGCAGAAACAGTTAGTGTGCCCGGAAGTAGCGAAATGTTCGTTCAGGGCAAGATCACTGATGAATTTCCCTCTGATATAGATGCTTTAATTGAACCAGAACTCGGTGATAAAATATGGAATCGTATGCTGATGGCAAAATCAGTTGTGGAAACAAATGGATGGAACGTTACATTTTCAGTATTTAACCCCACAAAGGAGACAATCATTCTTAAAAAGAATGCGAGGGTGGCCTCATTGCAAACTATCGACTCTGTATGCGATTGCAAACACATGCAAAACAAAGAATCCCACCTAAGGTTTGTAGATGCTGAAACATTACCAGAGCATTTAAGACCATTGCTTGACAAAGTTTCATCAAACTTGACAGAATACCAATCTAAGATGTTAAAAAGCGTATTGATTCAGTACTCAGATGTTTTTTATAGAACCTGATGGTTCTCTAGGGCGCACCGATTTGGTGAAACACAGAATCAATACGGTTGACGCAATACCTATCAAATTGCCTCTCAGACGCCTCCCGATCCACCAGAAAAAAAATAGCAGAACAAGAGATTGACAAGATGCTGAGAGAGAATGTCACTGAACCCAGTAATTCCCCTTGGGCAGCACCTATAGTACTCGTTAAAAAGCGAGACGGGACTCTGTTACTAAGAAGGACGGATATCCGTTACCACGGATTGATGAATCCCTCAAGTTGATACATTATCAGGAGCTAAGTACTTTTTAGACCTTGCGAGCGGGTACTGGCAAGTTGTCATGGATGAGGCTGACAAGTAAAAGACAGCGTTTGCAACCCACAAAGGGCTCTTTCAATTTAAAGTCCTACCAGTTGGCCTTTCCAACAGCCCAGCCACATTTGAACGTCTCATGGAAGCCATACTTTCTGGATTACAGTGGGAGCGATATCTAGTATATCTGGACGATATCATTACTTTCCGATCAACATTTGAGGAAACATTGGAAAATTTAATCTCAGTTTTTGACAGATTAAAATCTGAAAATTTAAAACTTAAGCCAAAGAAATGCGTTTTATTCCAGGAACAATTGTCTTTCCTCGGACACATTGTATCCCTCGACGGCATTCGATGTAATCCTGAGAAAATCAGCGCTGTTCATGATTGGCCAACACCAACTTTAGTCACTGAAATAAGGAGTTTCATAGGAATAGCTTCATACTACAGACGTTTTATAGAAAATTTTTCTAATGTAGCTTATCCACTTACCCGGTTAACCCAAAAAGACAGGAAATTTGAATGGTCTGAGGACTGCGAAAAAGCTTTTAGTAGCTTAAAACATCTACTGACAACCGCGCCAATCTTATCCATCGACAAATGACATGTTTATATTAGACACAGACGCCAGCGCCTACGGAGTCGGTGCTGTGTTATCACAGCTTCAGAATGGGAAAGAGGTCGTAATTGCATATGGCAGTAAAACCCTCTCAAGATCCCACTTAGGATATTGTACCACCTATCGGGAGTTCTTGGCGGTCGTGACATTTGTAAAGCAGTTTAGACACTACTTATATGGTCGACCATTTCTGTTACGAACAGATCATGCGTCCCCAATCTGGTTAAAGAATTTCAAAGAGCCAGAGGGTTTATTGGCGCGCTGGATTTCTCTTTTAGAAACCTATGACTTTACTATTGAACATCGTAAGGGCAGTCACCATGGAAATGCAGATGAACTATCCAGAAGGCCCCGGAAACGTTGTAAGAGAGAGAACTGCCGCCAATGCTCCGATGGGACAGTATGATCTGTCAATGCTCTGACAGAGAGTGCACAACCACTTACCAATTCCAACACGCAATCAGAATCAAACTGGCCATGGGAAGAGCAATGTAGTACAGAATCTCTGCAGAACCACAGGACAATGACCCACCCATCAGCCAAGTAAAAGTGTTCCTGCTAGAGTGTATAGAACATCCCAAAGTCAATACTCCTAATCCTACAGTAAACTGTCTTCTTCGACAGTGGGATAGATTAACTAAAGTTAATAACATATTTTACAGGAAGTGGGAATAGGACAACAAACAAGTAGTTCTTCAGCTAGTTGCACCGAAATCTCTTAGGAGGGAGATCATGTACCTATTGCACAATAATCGCACCTCGGGTCACTTGGGACGAGAAAAGACTATGCAGTCAATAAAAAGTAGATTCTACTGGCCTGATATGTCAGATGACATTGGTCGTTGGTGTCAATCATGCCAACCGTGTGCTAAAAAGAAACCAGGACCCGGAATAGGAAAATCCCCCATGCAGCATGTAACTGTAACTGAACCACATGAGTGCATTGCAATCGACATAGTTGGTCCTTTACCAATAACTAGTAATGACAACCAGTACATAATGGTAATTGGAGATTATTTCTCCAAATGGAAGGAGGCTTTTGCGTTACCCGATCATACTGCTCAGACCGTGGCAGACAAATTGGTAACATAATTTATATGCAAATTTGGAGCACCCTACCGCATTCATACGGACCAAGGAAGGGAGTTCGATTCAGAATTATTTTCTGAGATCTGCTCAATGCTAGGAATTGCAAAATCACGTACTACGCCATACCATCCCCAATCTGATGGTATGATCGAAAGGTTTAATCGCACTTTACAACAAATGCTGGCCATTTTTGTAGATGAGAACAGAACAAACTTTGATGACCACTTACCATATCTTGTGATTGCGTACCATGCAACTGTCCATGAAAGTACTAAATGTACTCCAAATCTTGTAATGCTTGGGAAAGAGATAACTCTTCCAATTGACGTCATAGCTGGATCACCCCCTATGCAACATCAAAACGAAGGATGTTACAATTCTTATGTAGAATGGGTGCGGAACTCAATGGAAATGTCATTTTCCATAGTTCATGAGAACTTGAAGTCAAGTTTCCAAAGACAAAAGAGGCATTATGATATCAAGTTAAAACCTCGAGCTTTTTCACCAGGTGACTTGGTATGGCGATGGTATCCTCCCAAGGCACAACAAAAACTAGGCTCTGGATGGACTGGACCATATGCCGTCGTACGGAAGTTGTCCGATATAACACATGAAATTGAAAATTCATCTACTGGAAAAACATATGTGGTTCATGTTGACCACCTGAAAAAGCTCATAGGCGACGGAATATCAGAAAATCAGTACATTTCTGATTCGGATGAATCGGTAGATATTGAGCCTGAAAATGAATCAGATATGAACTCCGGCGCAGAAGGTGACAACGATAATGGTCTACGAGCATCTCTTCACTCCCAGCCTAGCTCACCCTTGCAATCTGTTAAAAAGTCTCGGAGAGGAAGGCTTATCAAGCCTGTTTCCAGATATTCTCCTTAAATTGAAAATAAAATATTTTTTTAAGGGGGGAGGGGGTGTTATTTGATTTAAACTAAATATATATTTACTAGTATATAAATGTGATTAGTTCACTGTTGTGAAAAAGAAAATGGAGTTATGTGTCTATGTAAGACATAGGTGTGTCGGTAAAGGACATGAGTAGTACTGGACCTGGATTCCTAACGGTGGAATGGGTGACATGTACTTTCACCATGGGTTTTGCTTTCGGTGACTTGTCTACCCTGCCCACATGTGTTGTATTCTACTACAGCGCGCGTAGTGTAGAAAAGTTTTGTCAGGATTTGTACTCTTTAGGTCACTGGGGTGGCTGTTGTCCATTTAACATACATGTATAACTCTGGATAGTTTATTTTCTCAGCATGTAAAATGTTACATGAATAAATTCTATAAATTCTAATTCTATTAATTACAGATGAGGGACGATTTTCTCGACTTGTTTGCAGACATCGAAGAAGTTAATGAAGTGTTACGCCAATGCGAAACGGAATTTCTTGAGGTGAAGATTGACCCCAGAGGCACGGCTTGTCCTGTGAGCGGATGCTATGGGATAATGTTTCCCACCAAGACCAAGTTCACCCGACACTGGGAAGAGAGGCAAAGGATACAGGCAAGGAAGTTATTGTGCCCGGTGGCTGGTTGTTTGGCAGAGTGCCGTCGCAAGTCCGACATGAAGACTCACCTGAGGACCAAGCATGAGATGGATCCACAACCACAACGCCTGGAGGCCTTATTGCTAAAATGTCAGTCGGTGGTGAGGGAGAATAAGGGTTACATCGACCCAGGACTCTTTATTTTCAAGGGTGCCTCAGCCACCGAGGAGACAAAGACTGTCCTCCCGACAGTGCAGGAGATTGCTGAGACGGTTCAGAGTGACAAGGACCGGATAGAGACCAAAAAGGACCGAACAGGGAACGACCAGGACCATATTCTGAGCGACCAGGACCAGTCTTTAATCAAGCGGCAGAGGATTTCACTGGAGGAATACCGTGATAGAAAAACTGCCAAGAAGGAAGATTCAGGGACCACCATGGCAACCCAGACTTCCTGGAGGGACTATCCATGCCTGCGTCTCCCTGCCCTGCTAAATTCCAGAGAAGAACTACAAAGCTGTCTGGCGTGGATGTGTAAGAGTATGGATCAACTTGGCAGGGCAAGGGAGATTGCGAATAGGAGACTCGCCGACCTAGAGAGAGGACAACTACATCGTGAGAGAGAGGCCAGGGGGTTGCTGGAAAAACGAAACAGGGAATTAGAGAAGTAACTCCAGATTTTGAAGGAAAGGGACGCTCTTTTTCTTGAGGAATAGACTATAGTGAATTGACTTTAAGTGAAGTGAACACTCTATTGTTTTATTGTTTATAAATTTTTAAAATATACATTTTGTTTGTACATGTATTAATATATATTTAATAATTGATATTATGACTTGTTTGAATATTTAACTTGAAAAATGCTGTCTGTTTCTATTGTAATCGTATGTAACATGTTGATATGCATTGTAATTTATTATTGTTTTTGAATTACGTGGAATCCACATTAGGTCATAAGGGAGGGGGAGTGTGGTGGTTTTTGCTTATGTTTGTTTTAGAGTTATTCCCCTTTGACCTGACCGGGCGTGGTATGCGCGTGCCGGGACTGTAGAGCCCGACCGGTCCGGGTGTGTTTAGTCAGTCTTTAACTTTATTATATCAGATACAGACGTACTTTCGGGGATTGGGGCTAAATTTCATATTCAACTTTTATTAACGGTAAATATCACACTCCCTTGGCTATTTATATGATACTGTTTCATACCTGTTACGTTTATATTTGTTTATGTCTGTTATCTATTACAGAATATAATTTCTATAAACTCTGAATATACTCGTTATCCTTTTGAACTCGGATCACATACATATGCACGGGACTTAACCTTAGACGGTCCCGTTACAATAGCAATTGCTCTGCTGGCATATTCCATGATGCGCGCTAGCAGAGCAGAGCAGACTTTTAGCTATTGCATCAAAAATAAACGTTCAGACGGTAATGTATTTTTTAAACTCACATAAATTTGTTAACAGAATTAATAATATGTTACATGTATAACAGTAATTCCTTTAAAATGTTAATATAAGACATGTTTTAAATATACCAATATTTTAGGGAGTTGGAGAAAAACACAAGATGTATTGTATAGTGGTTTAAATCTATAACGTCATGGAAAAATATATGACGTCACACCTTTATGACGTCATAGTACGCCAACAGTAAGGTACATAAATCATGGTATAGTTAGTAAGAGTTATCTTTCCTTGTACATTGAATTTTGTACATGTAAATATAAAAATCAAACACTTAAGTTTTATTTGGGTACATTATTATTATAAAATAATAAATAACATTTGTAGTTGATTAAAATTAAATATGAATAAAACTAAAAAACCTTTTTTTTATTTTAAACTTTAGATAATTTATATTAAACACCACATATTTTTGTTATTAGAAATATTCACTATATACATGTATACGAGTAAAAATTGGTACACAATTGTTGAGAATTCGCTATCTAAGAGTCTGAGGGGGAATTGCGCATACAGTCAGAGCAATTGCAATTATAGAAAAATAATTGCACTCCTCCGAACGGGATTATAGAGGAAAAGAACAATGGATATGCAAATATATTACATTAATAAATTATGACAATAACTATGTAACCTTATATCTAGATCTAGCTGCAGGTCTGTAGCTCCCGGTCTGGGTAGTCTTTTACACACCATCACCAGCCCCGTAAATTGAAGTGGTGCAGTTTGTATACATGTTAAAATGGCAACTCTCGATCTCGATGTAAATTTAACATATTTGATTTTCTGAGGTTGGAAGCGTGTTTCAGAGAAAGTCTGAGGCAAGTAAAGAAACGATATCAGCAGTAAATTGCATAAAGTATTTATTTGTACTAATTGTTTGCACAGAATATGCGTATAAATATGGTTAATCAGTCTTAAACTGGCGCACGTTTTTCTGCGCAATAAATATTCATTTTTTTTCAAAGGTGGCACTGTAACTCCCAGGTCGTTCATCCGAATTTTTTTCAGACCGGGAGCTACAAACCTGCAGCTAATCTAGATCATAAGCTACTACAAGACTGCTGTCTTTTCTTGGCTTGTCTCAATAAGCTGCTGCATCAGTTACACCAATGGTTGTTCTATCCTCTATGGTAACAACATGGTCAGCAAGGCCGAAAAGAAGTGAAATTACATGTTTCCATGATCCGTCCCCACTGTTTAAATGCAAAATGTTTTCAAATGTAACAAATAAAAAACTGTCCAAATAAAACGTCACTTAAGTCAGAAAGCAAAATAACATAATTTTTAATTTTTTTGTAAGTTGCTAAAGTGGATACAAATTTACGCGACACAGGTACACTCAGCTGAAACATGTCCTGTTTGTTCAAGCAGTATCCACGGACAATACCGGCTGCTAGATTGTTTTGTCTCCGGAACACATGTTCCCTTTATGAAGAAGAAACCATCCCCTGAAAATTGATTCATTCAAATGATAAAAAAAATCATAAAGATAGCATAAATATAAAATATATTCATACAATTTTTAATTTTTTTGTGTAAACAACCAAAGCCATATTTATTCACTCACCTATTGGAGCCAGACACCATATAATATGGCCAAAACAATGCAACTTGTTTGTCTTATCAGACTTTCGTCTTTCTAACTGTTCCGCGGACCAGCCACAGCAATTCTGCAGATATACTGCAATATCAAAAGCATCTATAGATGGCAAACTCTTATATTTTCTGCCCAATTCAGCTGCGTATTGCTGCGTGAGTCTGGGTACGTTTTGATGGTACGTCTCGAAATAGATGCCTTGGAATCCTCGTCAATTTGACCAAAGGATGGTAAATTCAAATCTTCCGCGCTTTCACATAGGTCTATTAGTTCTTCCTTTCTTTTGTTGGAATAGGGAATACCTTCATCTTTAAAAATAGCGTTAATATCGGCACATTAAAGAGTACGGTAATTTGTGTTTATCGTTTACCCCATTTGAAGAGCGCGCTAATGTAAATCGAAAGTATTGGCAATGTAGTTTTTAAAAAGAAGTTAAAAATGTTAAATTGTAGACGGAATAATCACGACGCACAGACAAATGACAGACATAACAAACTGTCCGCCGATGATCGAGGTTTGCTTGACAGACTATTCAACGACTTTCAACTACATGTGAAACAAAAAACGACCACCAACACAAACATAATTATAACTTGGCCCGACGGACACAAAATGGTCTGCCGACGAAAAAAGAGGTCAATATTGGTCAAGACAACGGCTGAGGAACTGCCGAATGAAGTCCTAATAAGCCAATATATGCCTCATATGTTTTTACCATTGACTGGATTTCCCCTTTAAAAAAATATTAATGTATTTATAGCACATGCCAACAAATGATTTTACAAGCAAATCATAATGGGTATATTATGTTCTAAATTAAGGAGATATCTACTTTGTAAAAGAAACGACGATTCTAAACAACGTACATCTATCTCGGTAAGAAAACACTACGAAATGTATATTTCATACTGTTTGATTTCAATATGAGGTTTTTACTTTAATTTTGTATAGATACCTTTGAATATTTCGGTTGTTTATAGGCTTACTTGATACACGTTTGTCATAAAGGATTGAATTAAAATGAAGAAGTAAAATGGAAAAGCTATGTAATAACTGTCATTGCCATTATGATTAATTTTTACTCTTAAATTACGAGTATAACAGCTGTTGACCAGTTTCAATTATGATTATATATCTGATTATATTAATATTAGTCCATGTACTTAGGAATTTAAATGAACACTATTTAGATTCGACATATTTTTGCATGTAAAGTGTGTGGAAAGCTTCTGCAGTTATAACACCGTAACACATAGGTTGCCGAAAGGCTTACGGACGAGTTTTATTATGACGTCATAAACGTTGAACGCTGTTAAAATGCAACGTCACAAGCCAAAATCAAAGTTTACGCTTGTGGTTGTAACAGTGGCTCTTCAATTAATTTGAACTTACCCTTAGGGTAATACAGTAATTTAGAGGTATAAATCCCATTTGCAGACAAGGTAAGAATTAAAAAAAACTTATGTAAAATCCCACGCAAGTTCATGATAAAGAGCAAAGGCATCAAATGATCAATATCGACCCCACTTCAATTAAACCATTTAAAAAACGTGCAGCTATTCATTGCAAAAACCATACCGTTTAAAAGAGCATACCGTTCTATTCATTAGATGGAATCAATTCTAACATCATGCATGCATTCATTTAGAATTATGGATAATTTTACATAGCCTTTTGTCTTTTGTTTCGAAAACTGCATTCAAAAATAATTATATTATTCAGTGCTTGTATTATAATTTTTTTTTAACTTATTTTTTTTTTTATCTTATTGCCTTGTCTGCAAATGTGGTATAATTTAAACATTCTTTTTTATGAAGATTCAAGACATTTCAAGATATGTACAACATGTATGTGGCAAGATTGAATGTTATTTATTTAAAATATGTTAAAAAAAATTGTCACCATTTATTTAATGACCGATTTTTAATCTTCAGTGAATTTTTAAAAATAGGATACACTGGAACACAAGCCAAGATTTGAAAAATAAAATTAGATTATTGTCTCATTAACAAAGTGATCCTTTACATCTATTAATTATAATTTAATTGAAACATAATTGTTTGAGCTTCAATCAGTATATTTACATAGCAAAATTATTTTCTTTAAAAAACACACATTTAAAATTCAAACGGGACAGGGTGTCTTTTTTCTGATGTAACAATGATCAATGCACCAGCTTTTTGATGTTCATTTTGCAGTTTTAGAATGTTAAAATCATTTAAGCAACGTGAATTTAAAATTTCTGCACTATTCGACTTTTTTAAAATTTGAAATGAGTAGCACAGAGCATTTAACTCAAATATGGGGATATGAACTTAGTTTTTCGTGGCAAAATCTTCTTAAAATCCCCAGGAATTCATAGGGTTTGATTATGTGTTCAACCAAATGCATATCCCAGATAACAGCTTTACGTTGCTGTTTATTTTATTATTATTTATTTTTTTAATTAATTAAATTATTTCACAAAGATTTTAGCTTTATTCTATTTATCAAATATCGGTGATGTTCCAATGCTACCTCATTTAATTGAGAAAACACAATTTACCTCCTTAAAAACTAACCAGAATATTTTGAATATCATTCTGTCAACAGCTTTTTTGTTAGAGAAACTTTAAAACTACTTTTTACTGATCGTCAATACATTTTCATTAAAACTGCAAAGGTTTTTATTCAAATTCAATTTCGTTTTGCAATGAAAATAATCGTGTTGATATTATATACATTGAATATTCTTAAAATTTTAGAGGATAGAAGTACACAGTGATGGGACAAACTTCTACGTGGACGATGAATGCAGGTATCTGCCATTAAAGTGTCAAAGTGTGTACGATGTGCACTGTTACCTGAACGACCTTGAAGGAAAGGTTCCCGTGGTGAAGCCCGTTAATCCTCCAGCACCCCCTCCACCTGTCGCACTTGTGTAATTCTGTGAGATTAATTCTGTGGGATTTTATTGTATTGGTCTACCTAGAGCATGTTGTTCATGTTATTGCATATTTTAAACATTATCTACTCATTTTAAACAGCCTTATTTAATTTTACTGCAAGAGACAAACAGCGTGATATTTATATACCGAGTCATACGTATATAGTCAATCATTGTTATGAATAGTGATATTTTCAACATGCAAGTGTAAACATAGAGTGTAGAACTATTATGTTGGAAATAAATCAGCTTGATTTTTTAAAACATTTTAGTCTAAAAACGGGTATAATAATACAATAAAAAAAGCTATAGTTTCACGATTGGGGTATCAAACAAGCGACTGCAAAATCACTAATATCTAAAAAATAATTTTCAACCACTAGTTCTTGTGTTTAGCACTTTCTTAAATCATGTTGATTTGGTTTTTTTTAAATTGACTATTTTTTGTAAAAACGCTTTTTGTAAAAACGCTTTTTGTTATGAACTCTCTACAGACACTTACTTAATGCTCTAACCCATTGCACTTCACTGTTAGGTAACATTATTTTGGGGGAAAATAAATTATATTTATACTTTAGTGTTTATTTCAATAGAGAGTACATCACAATACGCAGGTGTCCTGTACCAACTTAAAGCTGAAATGTGTTTTTTACATAGTTATTTACTTAATAAAATAGTGCAAGCTAGGGGTTTTAAAGAATAAAGTCATGAAAATACATGCATGTTACAAGTAAATGATCTTTGTCCGAAGTAATGTACACAACATAGGTCTACAGGTCGCATTAGCGGGTACTAGTTTTATCCAGCTCTTTGGTTAGATGGGTTTTACGTGGTGTATACATACCGGTGTGTTTTCCATATGCAGAATAGGATTAATTTAATGGGGTTTTTTTTTGTGATGATCAGTTAAAGAGATTCATTTTGTGATCTAATTGGATTATCATTATGATATTGACCAATGTAGGTAAGCATAATACATGTAGTACTACCACAATATTATACATAAGTATTATTTTCATTTTCTTAATAAGTGATCTCCCTTTGCCAGCATACTGTATCATCATCTTTTAATATTTATCGATAAAAAAGCTCATCGATCATTGTTACCTATCCTATCACAATTGTACAGTTTTCGTCCTTTCAATTGCAAAATATATTTTTTTCATTTGTCAGACTTACACTATTAAGTTGACCCTGTGACATATTGTATTATATTTGAATTACATGTAAAAACGTGTAAACACTTATCATGTCTATATAAGTTATAATAGGAAGGAGGTGTTTTTTTTAATGTATTATGATGCATCAAATAAAATGTCGGTTATGACCCTATGGGATTGTTGTTGATGATATACTTTGATAATTTTTAACTTTTGAGATCCCCCATCCCTAAACCATATTTATTCTTGCTATTTGTGCACATCAAATTGTGTATAGGTTTTGCCCCCCTTGGAAACACCCTGACTTTCCAGAACTGAACATAATAAAGTATTTTATCTTATTCATATGTAGTGTTTGATCCGTGTGGGTAATTCCTAGCCTAATGATGATCATGCTTTGTTTATAAGAATTTACAATTGCCCCGAATACATATAACATTTTGTTTATCTTATCGATAAAAACTAAAAAGCAATTTCCAAAATCTTAATGTGCATCTAGAGAAAAATACCAATCAAGAAATTATTTAAAATTTGCTACTGTAGACATATAAGAATGTAAAAAGACTCTGAATCTGATGGGTGTGTGGAGGATAAACATTTAATATTAATCATTAATTGTTATTAATTTTAACATGAATATTAGGCAGAAAATAAGACTTCTGATCATATCTCAATAGATCATTTATGAAAAGTGTAATGTGATTTTTTTAAAGAAAAACATTATTTACCACTTTTTAGTTTTTTAAAACTTTTCAGATCCAAAAATTATATTTTAATTTTAATAGATCATTCGGCAAATATTAATTAAGAAGAATGTTAAATTTAAATTTGTGTCTATAAACCCTTTACTAGCTGCAGAATTGTAGCTTCACGGAAAATTCGGTTTCATCGACCAGCTTAAGTTCTCCAACTTACCATTTACTTTAGTTGATAATACATGTGTACAGTATTATTAGGAAGAGTGTATACTGCTTAAAAAGTAACGTTAACGGCTAGTATTTGTTGGTCATATTTATCAGAGATTATGATGAGTTTACATTAATTAAAGGGAATAGTGAGGATTGATGTCAATTTTTGAGAAAAGAGACATTAGTTGCATTCTGTTTTAGTATACTTGAAAACAAATAACTTATTTTTTTTAAACTACAAAAAATACTGACAGCAAACACTAATAATTAATCTGTCATTGATGACCTTTTAATTCTGTTCCAAGAGGGAATGGAAATCCATTCTATGTTAAAAAAAAAGAAGATTTGCTAACCCGACTCGCCCGTCTAATTCAAAAGCAAAAGATCTTCTTCTAAGTTTTATTTACATAGTATAATGAGTGGATATAAACCAAGTTTTCAATCTAATATTAAATGATTTTAATCGGAAAATCAACCTTAAACATGTCAAATCACCCAAGTTGGCAAATGTAGCAAAGAGTATGAAAGAGATTAAGTTTTGAAACTGAGACTTTCAATTACATACAGTGAAGAGCAAGTACCAGTTCACTTCAAAGACAGTTCAAAACTCTGAAGTTGGAGTCAATTTTCAACAGGGTCAATTTTAAACGTGTCGATGTCATAAGAGGTTTGACAAATTTTTTTCAAGCCGTTAAAAAAAAAATTTCACGACTTTTGGTCTCAATATTCAACGTTGAAAAATGATCCCCGGGTCAATTTTCAACCCGGGTCAATATTCCTCGTTACACCGGATAATTTTATTCTACTCAGATATTTCAGAGATTACATGACTTATATATCTTTTGATCAAACGCGATCAACGGTAATATATTTTTTTCGAAAAACGATAAGCACATATTTTATCGACGGTTTTAACATCTCTATGTGCAAAGGGAAAAAAAAATCAGCGCCCATCTACAGTACTTTAATTTTCTAATCATGACGACTACAAACTTGGAATTCACCCGGAAAAAAACTAAGTTAATACTTATACCATGGTTATATTTAAACAGATCGCTCTCTAGCGAAACTGATAGTGATGGGGGAGTGTTTGTCGACTCCAAAAAATAAAGAAAGAGAAGAAGAAAACCAGAAAAGAAGCATTCAGATGGAATATACGTCATCTAGAAAAGACTATGGTTCGACTGATAGACAGGTAACACGTTTTACGCATTTTCTTTAATTAACAGGGGATCGTATCATTTTTTTGTGAACATACAAATGTCCTGTTTAAACGGAAGATAATGCAAAAAACAATAAAAACTGGTTAGCTGCCTTTACTATTTTTGGTCTACTAGAATAGAGAAAACAAAAACTATAACGATATTTTAGATGTAAAATCAATATGAATAAACAAAAAGAGGAATGGAGCTCTGCTCACTTATTAAAGAACTGCTTGCTTGGTATTGTTGGTGCTCAAATTCTAGCTGTTCTGCATTATTATCTTTGCTTGGCATTATAAATAATAAAAAAATGGATTTCAGAATAGAATAAAATTAGCTTACCGTTTGTAAATTTGATATTTTCGTATAACGTTAAACTGTATAACCTTTTAAATTAATGAGACGTCATTATATAGATTAAGCGCGCGATCTTAAGAGTGTGAGTGCAATAAATAAATAAATAAATAGGCAGATCCAACTGTAACATATCAACAATATTTTTTTCTTCTGTTTATTCAAACACATGATGAGGCTCTGCCATTCAGTGAACTGAATGTTAAATGAAAGGTCTGGACAGGTGACCGAATGGCAGAACCATGTCCTTCAGTCACCTTTCAGTCACCTTTCAGTTGATCTGAATGATCAGAAGTCATATTTTCTACCTGGGGATCAATAACTAATATTCAAGTTAAAATTAATAACAATGAATGATTCAAATTAAATGTTTATACTCCACATCCACCCCCCCCCTTTCCCCAATCAAACCTGGTTTTAAATATTCAATCTTCTAACATTCTTACATGTGTACAGTAGCAAATTTTAAATCATTTCTTGATTAGGTTTTTTCTCTCGATGCACATTAACATTTTGGAAGTTGCTAAATTTAATTTTTAAGATAAACAAAATGTTATATGCATGTGTATTCGGGGCAATTGTAAAGTCTCCTAAACAAAGCAGAGTCTTCATTAGGCTAGGAATTACCCACATGGGTCAAACACAACATATGAATAGCTAAAATACTTTATTATTTCCAGTTCTAGAAAGTTAGGTTGTCTCAAAGGGGGCATAACCTATATACAATTTGATGCGCAGTGACACACAGCGCAAAAATAAATATGGTTTAGGGATGGGGATCTCAAAGTATACAATGTATCATTATTTTTTAATATATTCGATCAGTGCCTACTATCTATTCAAGATATATTGCTATAGTCAGGTACTCTTTACACAATTGCGCTGAAAAATATAGTTCTGTTCATGATCAGCAGAAACAACATTACAATAAATGTTTAGAATATCGATGTATATGTAATACGTGGAAGAAAACAAAGTTAACGTAAAATTATTTTGAAAAAACATCCCACCCCAAGAAATGTAAATGTGAAGTATTTATATTCCTACGCTAGCTGCCTCCTCAATCTTTTTCAGGAAAATATAGGTCATTCTTCGATTGACAGTTTTTTTCACTAATGAATATTACTGAGATTATTACAATAATTATATTACTTTAATGATTATTGTTCGTTAGTTATCACACAATCTCTTTTAATTATTTGCTGTGTATGAGTGTGTGTTATTTCTTTTTCTTTTTTTTTTAAACGACGGAATGGTTACACAACACCTGCACCGTATTTCTGGTCGCACTTGAGTAGACTCTGTTTAAGCACAGATGTGTGCACTTTTTGCTAATGACGGGTGGCAGTACTTAATACGGACATGAAGAACTATATACGTCAGTTTCTTAACAAGTTCAGTGATTTTAACTGAAGAGATCGGCTGGGCACAATGAAAATTCAAGTAATTTAAAAGTCGAATATCTTGGATATGGGGTAACCCATATATATTTTTGTTATTTCAGAAAGGGGGGGGGTGGTTTAAAGACAACACCTGGGGGTCATGTACTTTACACCAGTTGATGCATTATTATAATGACATTAGAAGATGTTTTGTATTTTCCTGTTTTATGGGGTCAGGATATTTGATGCATCATCATACATTAAGAAAAAAGACTTCTTCCTTCCTATTATAACTCATATACACATGATAAGTCTCTACACTTACTTACATGTTAAGGTTATTGATTAACTTAACATGCAAAGAGTTCAACCCCAAATTGTCCACAAAGGGCCGCTCATGTGTATTATCATATGGGATGGAATCTCATTCTTTATGAAATTTATAATTTTTAATTATTACCGGATATTGCATGTGGCCTTCATTTTTTCTGGTACAAAACAGTGTTATTTAGGGGCAAACACTTGGTGCGGGTATTACTGTCTAATGACAGCATCTAGTTGTTTTTTTTTTAGTTTTTTCGTTATATTAGCTAGTATTTTATCATAAAAAAGGTTTAGCACACTCTAATAGTTGTTTTGTTTCATAAATCAACCTCGAAATGACGTACATACATGTAAGCTTTTTCTTAGAGTTTGCGCAGTACTTTTCATGAAAAATTGAAGAAAAATAACATCACGTTGCCATGTGCCCTCGTAAAAACGAAGTTGATGACATAGTTTTAATGTTTTAAATGATATTAATTCAAAATCATCATATAAATATTATATTTGAATCTGGAAAGAGAATCTATTGCAAAAGATTTTTTAAAATATTTTTTTTCTCACAAGAACGCTTTTCCCCCATTATGTTCAATTGAAAAAGAGAAGTAATGGAAACAATTTTTGAAACGGTCCTCACCTAAAATCTAATTCAATGTTGCTGTTATTTTCTCATTGATTTTGATATATCTTTAGTAACTCTTACTCAATTTCATGAAAATTGCAGAAGTGAATTGGGTCCGTCGTCCTTGAACCATTTGTAAAACAGCATTATTTTGATGTCACTGTTTCCATATGTTATTAAACTAAGCGACTCAGTTTATGTAAATTTACAAGTATAGTACGAGATTGGCTGAACATTTCTACAACATTTATTAATCAAAGTTGCACAAACATTCTCTTCTTTGTCGATTCATGTATTTCAATCAATTTCTTGGATGATTGCATTCCATTGCACGAAATTGCCAATTTTTTTCCAATCCCTCTATCTAATTTACAATGCAGTTTTCAACAAATCTTGTAGCACAATGCAGAACAATTTATATAACTGATCTTCATTTCTCATTCAGTGAGGCTTCAGATATCTGGACGCTAGGTATCAGTGTACTTCAGTTAACGAACGATTTTATTTGGGGACATACTTTTAATACGTTATTTTGTCTCATTTATCCGGAATTCCGCGTTCCGGACCCGAACGGTCTGTTTTTACCACAGAACACTGTTAAACTTTAAATCTTGCTTTATTCAACCGGACCGGAAAAATTAACGATATCCCACTTAATATAATAGATAAGTTACGCCTGTCAATTGAGTTTGACGCCTTTTCACGTGCTAGACTCTCACGAATAGCTTGTATAAACACTATGACATTCCATATCACTTTTACATTATATTACCGACAGTGATGTCAGATAGAATTAGTCAAGCTTCACTGTACATGGCAAGGGTGTCTTTACCCAGGCACCTGTCAAGTGCCATAGCTTTTTCAAACATCTCTTTATTTTAATGGTAGAGTGGGTTAAAAAAATTTAAAAAAAATGGAAAGTTTAACTCAGGTTTATCTATTTTAAAAAAAAATGTCTAAAACGAATCGGCTTATGAATGCCTTGTTAGATTAAGTCGAAAGAGGACGTACAAGGAGTTAAAAATAAATGAGCTTCCGTAAGGAAGTGTATTGGTGGATATTATAATTTCCCAGTTAGAAACATTTAATTTTATCAATGAAATTGACTTTTGTGATAAACAAAAAATAGATTTTTTAAAATCAGTCATCGATTTTTGTTGAAATTAGCGTGTCCAGAAATTTATAGTCAAAAAACATAACGTAAATAAACACTTACAGCACTTCGACACAAATAATTTAGCTAAATTTTATTATTATCATAGTTCGGTAAATATTTCCTTATTCTTACATCTACCGAGTATGATTTCCTCTATTCTTACGGAAACCTATAGTTAATCCATAGCTCTATAGAAACAGCCAGACTGAAATCTACACGCCCCGTTCATCAATTGGTCGAAACCTAGAGCGACCTAAGAGAAATCACGGACTGCACGAAATAATCATGATGATGTCAGACTCAAAGTCTCACTGGAGACGATTTGGCTGTTTCTTTTAGCTTACCTACTTATGTACATAAACAGTAATTTAGTGAATTTTACGTACTTTTCATAATCAATTTATTAATAAGATAAAAAAGATGTAAATATAAACAATACAATGCTTTCTTTGATGATTCATGCGGGTTATGAATGTAACGTTAGCGATCATTGCAGAAAAAACTAACGCGTTTTATGTATTTTTTCTGCAATGTCGCTACCTTCATATCCCGAATAATTCACCAAAGAAAGCATTTTATTGTTTAAATGAAATAACAACATAAAACCCTGTACCTTGCATTAAGAAATTTAAACGGACAATTTAAATTTCTTGCTTTTTAGTATAAAAGGCAAAATAAACAGCATAAACACTCATTATTAACAAATTCATTATCATTTGTGGCAAACGTCAGATTTCAAATATCCGAACGCTTCATCCAGACGATTATACTTGAAAACGAAAGCGTCCAGATAACTGAGGCTCCACTGTATATTCGGCAATATGGCCGACGCTTTGCCTACTTATCTCGACATTTTATATTGTTTAATACATAAACCGCGTTCCATTTAAGTTCTTTTTATTTGAAGTAGTTGCTCTATAAAACGACGTAACATTGTTGTGTCTGGAGCGAATAACTGGCAGCATTCTGACTCCAGATTTGTTCATACCTCTGTGGAGGAAAGAAAGAGTGCGTTTAGAATTCAATAGCAACAAAATATCGAAAGTATTCAAGAGTTAAACACAGATTTTTAAAGAGTATGTGAAAGATGAGAATTAGAATTTTGAAGAGTTCGACTGTGTAAAATTTGATGAGATGTAAGATCATATTTTTATATGGACTTGCATAGATTATCACTTGTCTCACTTGATATTAAATAAGTAAGTACTAAGAAATAATTTATTATAGTGGCATGTGTTACCATGACAAATTACATACACATAATACAAAATTAATAATGAAACACCTGGCCAATCAGGCCTATATGTCACTGTAAATACAATTATAACATTTATACACATATTACGCATTGCGTTTTTTATATAATAATGATGTATGTACATGTATGCATCAAGTAAGTATTTAGAGGTTTGACTAGAGAAATTAGACAAAAGGACAATAATAAGGTTTAAGTTAGACATTACATATGTTGGGTTGTATCCGATATCATTAAATGATTTCGTTCTGAAATTAAAATACGTAATGCATTTCAATTAGAAGTGGCACTCGTCTTCTATTTCATTTGATAAACAAAAATTTTATATTCTTTCATCTAGAGGTTTCCCCGTATACCGTCCCGTTTCAATTCTAATTAGCAGTATTCCACATCTAAATTGTGCAAGAATAGATCTTTGAGATTTTGAAATGCTCATTTCAAGGTAATTTTCAGTTGTAAGATTTGTTTTAATACTTTTATACAATCGCAATATTGGTAGTTGATTTATCTTTCCTAACCATTCATTTTCATAAGTAAGAAATAACTTGTTTTCAAATTCAGTAACACCACAGGGTAATAAATTATCATAAATATGTAACAAATTCAAATAATGATATAATGCATGATGTTCATCTAGATTTACCAGTTTGATTAAAGTCCAAAAATAAAACACGTTTAGTTATTCCCCCATTGTCAGCGATCGATTCCATAATCGCACGGCGTTAATACAGAGTCTCTGATGAGTTTACATCCAAATTCCCCGTGTAGCGCTGGTAAAGATGTAAATCTGGGAACGCCTAAGTAAAAACGAGGGGCACGACTCTGTACCATTTCAATAGAATGATAGTTTTGGAGTCCCCAAACTTCCCTACAATAGTTCAGAATGGGTGCTACATAGTTTAAGATCAATTTTTCAAAAGTTGAAATTCCTATTTCTTTATATAGTAAAATTTTGGAAACCATGCCTCTGAGAACGCGTTTAACAGATTTTGATCAAGTATTGGCGTTGTTTTGGAAATTAACTTTTTCATAAAACATTTCACCAAGATATTTATAATCTCATGTACTACAAAATATTGTTGTTAAGTTTGAACTGAAAATCGCTAAGGGATCCTTTTTTCTGAAAATGTACATTTGATGATTTTTTCATATTTATATTAAGACGCCATTTTGCACACCAGTAGGACACAGTGTCTAGGACTTTTTGCATTTTTTCTTTAGAGTCAGATAAAAGAGAAATGTCATCAGTATACAATAAAATACATAAATTGATGTCGGCCACCGTTATACCTGTACCCATTTCTTTAATTTCTTTTGCGAAATTGTTGATGAACAGAACAAAGAGGGTTGTTGATAAATGGTCTCCTTGTCAAACACCAACTGTAGTAGAAAACCAGTCAGTACACAAATCACTAATTCCTACACACCATACTCTGTACTGATATTCCTCAGGAAAACAAAACACTTATTAAGTTTGTCACTGACTGACTACGGAAATATATCAGGTTAATCAATTTAATAGATTATTATTCATCGGTCTTCTTTGACATCCCTAAATTTATTCCTCGTTCTCGTGTGACGTCACTAAATTCCCACCTTTTTTCAAATCATGAAAATATAATCATGTTTTCTTAATGTTCAACACTAGCAATGTTGTTCCAGTCCGATTTTCATATACATTATTGTTCTTGTTGTAAAATTAGCTTACAGTATATGCAACCTTAATTATAACACCGATTACAATATACGTCTTTATATACGTTAAACCTAATTGATTTGATTTATCTCTCTGCAGGTTTTTGAAGCTCTATTTATATCCTTTTTGCTAATACATTGTACGTGTATTTTAATCAATTTTTGAACAAGTAAAAATCCCTTGCAATAAGATGCCAATTTGTTCACCAGCTGAGTAATATCTAACTACCAATGCAGTGTTCCATGTAAATGATGCAGCACAATTCAGGTCACCACATATCTTTGTCCTTCGTTTATTAATTTCATTTATTCATTACAGTCCCTAAAACGTTATACTTTCCCATTTTTTCTTGCGTTCACCTTGCGCTCACAGTGCGCTCACTGTGCGTTCACTTGCGTTCTTCGCTCCGCTACGTTCCCGCTCACCGTTCACAAAGCTCTCGCCTGTGCTCACTGTCAGTTCACAAAGCGTTCATCTTGCGCTCACCGTTCTTTTAGCTTTCACATATCGTTTAGTCCCTCTTCGTTCATTTTCATTCGAAACTTCAAGATGCGAAAAGGGGAAAGGAAACTTACATTTCACATCAGCAACATCATTTTAATCAGATTTTAATTCGTAGAATTTAAAGTACACATTCTTGAGCAAGTTCGTAAATACAAAAATATCTGTTTTTGTTTTGTTTTGTTTTTGTTTTTTGGTTTTTTTTTACTTGAACAATACCGTTGTATGTTTTTATGATTTTTTTAACAGTGTTAGTTAACAGTGAATGACTAGGCGGTGTACTTCTCGATTAATGCAAGTTTATTATCAAATGAATATCTTTACGTTTCTATGATTTATTTTTTCTCATAGTGCCCAGTTTTTGATGCAGGAAATGAATTAAATGCTACAGTAACGTATAATTTTTATAAAGTGCACATCACCGGTACTATTCATATGTACACTGTAAATGTACGGGAGGTTATTCAGTACTTTATAACAGTTTAAGTGTAAAATTTTAAACAATCTTACAACAAGGTTAATCTTATATTTAGGCTGATAACTACGGCGGCGTGTAAGGGCCAGGTGAAAAAAAAATATTTGTTCGGACGAATAAGTTATTTGTTTGGACGAATTGGCTATTTGTTCGGACGAATTAGGATTTGTTCGGACAAATAAATTATTTGTTCGGACGAATTACGATTTGTTCGGACGAACTAGAATTTGTTCGGACGAATAAGTTATTTGTTCGGACGAATTGGCTATTTGTTCGGACGAATTAGGATTTGTTCGGACAAATAAATTATTTGTTCGGACGAATTACGATTTGTTCGGACGAACTAGGATTTGTTCTGACGAATTAGCTATTTGTTCGGACGAATTAGGATTTGTTCGGACAAATAAGTTATTTGTTCGGACGAATGAGGATTTGTTCGGACGAATTAGGATTTGTTCGGACGAATTGGGATTTGTTCGGACGAATTAGCTATTTGTTCGGACGAATTAGTTATATTTATATAAAACAGCATTTTTGATGAGCAATTTATAAGACTATCTGATCTGGCTATGATATAGATGATGAAGGGGGAGAGGGTCTGTGATCAAGCCACCCTTTTCCTAGAATGTCGTTTTTCCTTCAAATGATAACACCTCAATGTTATACATGTACTAGTCACTGATATTTTAAGGATATTGGAACAGGGGCGGCAGAGGCGGTCGCCGCCCCAATAATTTTGCCAAAAAATGAATTCTGAAAAAAAATAAGACTGAATTGAAATTTAATATCTGTATTTATTGGAGCGGCGATGATAACGGCGATTTATGGAGCGTCGAAGGGTAACTTCATTGTTTACATAGTCAAAAGTTGGGTATATATACCTGTTTCTGACGTGATTTGACAATCAACAGTGAATTAATTAGATAGGTTTGCCATTAAAGAAATATCGTTCTTCAGCTTTGATGATCAATTACAAGTTGTAAGTTAGAAACAACTGATATCATATTATGGGCTATAAAAATATATAATATGTCACCACATGATTCACAGGAATCCATTTAAGGATTTTTAAACGTCTTTAGAGTGTAACAGAGACTGATAAGTTATATCAAATTTACGCGGACATAATTGGTGCTGATATATGTGCGGATCCAGAACATTTGTGAGGGGGAGGGGGGTTTCCAAGGGATATCTATGTTTGTCGAGGGGGAGGTGGGGGGGGGGGCTAGCCTTTTTTGGTAACTTTACTATGTAAAGTTAAGAAATTTTAATTTTCCAAGCTCTAGATCCGCGCATGATGCACGTAAACTTCTTTAATATAAATGTGAGTTGCGTTATCTTGATGCACATTCTACGAGCTAGGGTTGTTCGGAAATTATTGAGACAACACAAATATTTTTCTTTCTAAGTGAAAAATATTAGTGAAAATTGGCATAAACTTTGAAGAAACCTTCACAAATAATTAAACAAAGTAATATTCAAAAATCTTTAATATTTTGTTTACGACGGTACATAAACAAGTCCGTAGTCGGTGTACCGGCGCAGTAATGAACTCGGAGATTAATTAAACTTTAACAATTAACTACTTAGGGTCGGTGGACCAACAATTAATAGGACAATAAATCAAATTATATATGTTCAATTTACTATTTATTGTGACTAACTTGTGTGCAAGTTTCACTAGTGTTTGAGTTGAAATATGGATATAGTACAAATATATTTACCAAGCAACAGAAATCTGACCACGACAGTTTATTGAATTTTGACGTCAAGTCGGCGCAGCAAATATACATTAAATTGGTCAGAAACAGGAAAGAAGACCTTTACATGCCAAGTAATTGCATAAACAAAAACTATAGAATATAAAGGAGTCAATAGCATCTAGTCGGATATTTTTACTTACTTAATAAATAGAATCAAAAATAAAGGGACTAAATACCTACTACTTTTTAAACAAAAACTTATGTCAATAGTTCTTAAATATGTACAGAATGACTTTAACAGACGTCACGGAAAGTTGACTTTTGGAAATAAGTTGATTTTTTCACCAAAAAAAGTCAAGAATGGAGAAGATACGTAAACGTTGATATCTTAAAATGAACACAATAGATGAGAAATGAAGAATTATTCATGTGTAAGACGTATAAAACCTAGGAGTAAGGAAGGGCGTTCAAATGACGTTGCGATGAGTTTGGGGTTGCGCCGGGTCACTGGATATAAGAAAGTTTGTCATCTTACCAGGAATGATCTAATTATGTCATTGACTGGAGAATTTTCACATTCATAAATGGTGCCCTAGTTAATTTATTAGTGAAATTTCAATGGTTTATCTTTTTTCTCAAGGGAGTAAGAGTAAATGTCTCAATAATTTCCGAACAACCCTCGTATGTCGTCAAATGTAAGAAACAAAGATTAAGTGTAACTTTGCTTGGTTTCTTTTATAGTGCCATCAAAAAAGCTACAATATAATTTATCAGATTCAAGAATAATTTGACACACTGTAGAATAACAACTTACATGTAAATCTGGTTCACCCCCCCCCCCCCAACTTATCGATAAAATTCGCCGCCCCAATTTTAAATATCTTTCGACGCCTCTGTATACAATATCTGTATTTGTTATGGCATAGCGCGAAATTATTTTTAGTTACTAAAGAAAACCTGCGTTGCCTAAAATAGGCATCTAGACGGGGGGCGGGGGCGGCAAACAAAATTATCTTTCAGACTTCTCACCCCCCTCCCCAACCGGGAAAATTTCGTGGATCTGCGCATGAGCTTGTAAACTGATTTAGACTTTTCACATCTGCGTAACCATGATTATGAAATTATTCTCTCTCTCTCTCTCTCTCTCTCTCTCTCTCTCTCTCTCTCTCTCTCTCTCTCTCTCTCTCTCTCTGTTCTAATAATTAACTTATGCAGACCAAATAACTTATTCGTCCGAACAAATAGCTAGTTCGTCCAAACAAATAACTTATTTGTGCGAACAAATAGCAAATTCGTCCGAACAAATCCCAATTCGTCCGAACAAATCCTAATTCGTCCGAACAAATAACTTATTCGTCCGAACAAATCCTAATTCGTCCGAACAAATTACTTATTCGCCCGAACAAATAACTTATTCGTCCGAACAAATAGTTAATTCGTCCGAACAAAGCCTAATTCGTCCGAACAAATCCTAATTCGTCCGAACAAATAACTTATTCGTCCGAACAAATAGCTTATTCGTCCGAACGAATCCTAATTCGTCCGAACAAATAGCTAATTCGTCCGAACAAATCCTAATTCGTCCGAACAAATCGTAATTCGTCCGAACAAATAACTTATTCGTCCGAACAAATAAGAATTATTTATTTTTTCATCTGGCCCTTCCACGTCGCCGTAGATAACAATACATACATGTAGTTTTCCTGATTACCGACGAAATACAATGTAATGATAACTACCGAGGCACTCCGAGTACATCGTTCATCTTGAGTTCACAAAGCGTTCACATATCGTTCACCGTTCACTTTGTGCTCGCGTTTGCGCTCCGTTTGCGCTCTGCGTTCGCTAACCGTTCACCGTTCATAAGCGCCCACCAAATTCCGTTCAGTGTGCGCTCACTTTTCGCTAAGAGTGCGCTCGCTGTTCGCTCAGCGTGCGCTCAATTTTCACTCACCGTTCAAGTGGGAAAGTAGAACGTTTCAGGGTCTTTACAGCCCATCAGTAAACTCTCATCAACTGGAGGCGCATTAATTGTGATACTAGTTTATGTTGCTGTTAAATTGTAGTAACATGTATATGCGCAGCTTCAAAAACGCTTGTTTTTTTGTTTTGGGGCGTGTTTTAAATTTTCTCTTGCATAAATTTATTTAATTAAGGTCTTCCGTTTCCAATGAAAGACCTTATTGTTTTTCTAAGGTTTCTTTTTCCCAATTATTAAGGTCTTCCGTTTCCAACGGAAGACCTTATAGAGATTGTACTGTTTATTAAGGTCTTCCGTTTCCAACAGAAGACCTTATAGTGATTGTAGTGTTTTTTTCTTTCTTATTAAGGTCTTCCGTTTCCAACGGAATACCTTATAGTGATTGTAATGTTGTTTTTTCCCCTTATTTTGTCAACAAGATTTCTCAGAGATGGCTTGATATATTTCTCTGAAATTTTCAGGATTGATAGAGAATGATAATATATCGAGGCTTTTTTTCAATTTTCATAAATTCGTTACCGTGTCCGTTTTTTGTCCTGCGACGAAAAGACTGGCATCGAGATCTCAGAAACGATAAAGACTTGAACATCCAAACTTTGTTGGATGATAGACCTATAGTTGTAAATGTGTTTAAACTATTTTGTTTTGTTCGTCGTAATTTTTGATCGTTTACGGAAGCACTTCATTTTTAAAATTTTTTTTTTTTACGTATCAAGTTCAGTCTTAATAGAAAAAATATATAAGTATAAATCCATACAAATGTCATCTATGCGATGTATAATAAACAAAAAATTCTACTTTTGGTGAGATATCTCTATTATCTCATGTAGCTTTTTAAAAACAAATTTTGTACCCGAGATCTCAGAAACTGTAAGTAATCAAGAGATGAAACTTACATGGATGATAGACATTTGACTGTAAATGTGTTTAACAGGTTTCATTTTGTTAAACGTCACTTCCGGTCCTAACTGGAAGGGTTCAAACAATTTAGGTTGTTAATAAATTTAACTGTTTTTCTTTGACAGTTTTAGTTAGCTAAATAAACATTAATGTACGATAAGAAAATGTACAAAGATTACTAACTTTAATTTTCATTGAGCACTTCCGTTTGTCAATTTCCTGTCACGAAGCAAAAAACCTTTTTTTACGAGATCTTAAAAAACGGTAAGAAATTCAACCACCAAACTTTGTGGAATAATACACATGTGTATGTACGTGTGTTTACACTATTTTGTTTTATCCGGCGTAACTTCCGGTCGTTATAGGAAGTATTCCAAAATTTGTTTTTTTTTCCTATTTAACATTGAAATAATTTCCCATTAATAGATATAATAGGTCATCTACACATGCTTAAATAAATGAAAAAAAAAATTCTACTTCCGTTAAGATATTTAAAATGTCTCAGGTAGCTTTCTTTTATACAATTTTTTTACCCGGGAGATCTCAAAAACTGTGAAAGACTAAGATGCTTACATGGATGATAGACATTTGATTGAAGATGTGTTTGACGGGTTTTATTTTGTCTTTCGCCACATCCGGTTCTTTACGAAAGCGTACAAGCAAATGAACTTTTGATAACTTATGACTTTTTTCTTTGATTATTATATTTAGTCTAATGAACAGTTATGTATTGTTAGTAATATGCCAAAAATACTTACTTTTAATTTCTTTAATCACTTCCGTTTGTCCGTTTCCGGTACCGAGACAAAAAACCTTTTCTCAACGAGATCTCATAGCTGACAAAAACTTGTAAGTCTAAACTTTGAGGAAATACAAACCAATGTATGAAGATATGTTTACTATATTTTGTTAGATCCGGCGTAACTTCCGGTCGTCAAAGAGAGTACTCAAAAATGACTTTTTGTCTTTTTTGTTTTAAATAGAAATAATTACTGAAAAATTCCTTTACAGTATATATTATCTTTTTACAAGAGAAATACATTTTTTCTAACAGATTATTACATGAGGACGGGATAGCCTTTTTGTTGTTATAACAACAAGAGTCTAATTTATTAAGGTCTTCCATTTTAAACGGAAGACCTTCTAGTGATTGTAGTTTTTTTTTTTGGTTCCCCCCCCCCTTTTTTTCGTCCACAAGACTTCTCAGAGATGGCTAGATAGAATGTCTTGAAATTTACAAGGATGATAGATTGTGATAATATCTCCATAACTTCTTCTTATTTTTTCATAAATTCGTTTCCGATTGTCCGTTTCCTGTCCCGTGACAAAAAGCTTTGTTCCCTCGAGATCTCAGAAACGACAAAGACTTGAACATTCAAACTTTGTCGGATGATAGACCTATGTCTGTAGATGTGTTTAAACTATTTTGTTTTGTTTGTTGTAACTTCCGGTCGTCAATGGAAGCACTTCAAGAATTATTTTATTTACGTATTTAAGTTATTTTAAATAGAATAATTAAATATAAATCCTCACATAAGTCATCTATGCGATGTTGAATAAACAAAAAAAAAGACCTTCATCCGGTGAGATATCGCAAATATCTCAGGTAGCTTTTTTAAACTAAATTTTGTACCCGCCATATCTCAGAAACTGTAAGTAATCAAACACAAAACTTACGTAGATGATAGACATTTTCTAGAAGATGTGTTTTTCGGCCGTCACTTCCGAGTTCAAGCAAATGACATTGTTTAAAAGTTTAACTGTTTTTCTTACATTGTATAAGTCAGCTTGATAAACGTAATGTACGAGAGGCAAATGGTAAAAATATACTAACTTTTATTTTTATTGAGCAATTCCGTTAGTTCGTTTCCTGTCCCGAGACAATAAACCTTGTCTCAACGAGATCTCAAAAACGGTAATGAATTCAACCACCAAACTTTGTGGGATGATTAAATTTTGCATATAGATATGTTAAATATGTTTTGCTTGAATCGGCGTAATTTCCTGTCGTCACAGAAGTATTCAAAAAATGATTTTTTTTTTTTTTTTTTACATTTCGTTGTTTGACATAGAAGTAAATTCTAGAGGTTTTCTTCAAAATAAATATTATACATGTATTATATTTTCTATTTGATGGAAGCTTATTTTTTTACAGAATTAATATATATAATAACGGAAGACCTTTGTTACAACGCACTTTGAAAAATTACGCACTTTGAAAAATTTTTTCAAAGTGCGTTAATTTTGGGACCAAGTCAACGCACTTTGAAAAAAAAAATTTTTTTTTCAAAGTGCGTTGATATCGTCAGTATTAACGCACTGTGGAAAAAAAATTGTTCAGGGTTTAGTCGAAATAATATATAATTTTATATACAATAAATGATTGTTTAACCTTGTTTACCTTAATGGGATATATTTAAAAAAAAGAACCCAAAGCATTCTCAGCTAACATGATAAACAATTTCTCGATTTGATTTTTTTTCTTTTCTCATAAGCTTACGTAGTTTGACAATTTACATAAAGAACAACTCGGGAGATTTGAATGATCCAAATATGACATAAACTGCATCGCTTAGCAACTGCATTTTCCTTTTTGTGTATGCAGCAAATTTACTTCTTATCTGGTACATTGGGCTATGCCAGAAACAAAAATGATTTAATTTATTTATTGATAATGGAGATAATGTTTAACATATTTCATCTGGCTTCAATTGCATGTGCTTATAAACAAACATGATGTGAAAAAAAGGATACGTTAGTTATGGGTATCAAAAACAATATGATCTTTTAGAGGATCAGTGCGGGAAAAAAATCCTACACCCTAATGCTTATTTTTAAGTTTATAATAATTTAAAGTTTGTCAATGTAATGTATTTTTTTTTATAATGGAGTGATTTATTTGATTAGAATTTGAAAAGAGGGTTTATGTTGAAACACTTATAGATTCTTAACATACCATTGGAGAAATTATTGTTTGACCAGCTCGTTTTTTCAATATCACTGTACCTAATTTACAACAAAGCGTATTTCTTTTTCCGATCTTAAACATTTACTCAAAGTTGCTGAATATCATAATAAATTTATATGTTTTGGAAGGAAAAAGACGGGTAGGGGACCTTCTTCCTGTAATCAATTAAATGATGTACTGGTAATTGACCTGTATCTTTGGTTAACCCCCACCCCCACCCCACCCCCGTTCTCAAAGACGGTAAATTAGATTTATTAGTGTAAACAAATCATCATTCTATCAACAAATTGGGAATTCAATTCCAGAATTTGTGATTTATACATATTTTTTCAAAGTGCGGTAAGTGTCTCGATGCTAAAAAATGTTGATGTACCTTCATAACGCACTTTGAAAAAAAATTTCAAAGTGGGTTAACTTGGTCCCAAATTTAACGCACTTTGAAAAATTTTTTCAAAGTGCGTTGATTTGGTCCCAAATTTAACGCACTTTGAAAATTTTTTTCAAAGTGCGTAATTTTTTCAAAGTGCGTTGCCACAGACCTTTTTGTTGCTATAACAACAAGAGTCTAGTTAAGGTCTTCCGTTTCCAACGGAAGACGTTCTAGAGATTGTAATGTTTCTTCTTATTATTTTTTTCCCTTTTTTTGTCCACAAGATTTCTCAAAGATGGCTGGATAAATTTTCTTGGAATTTTCAGGAATGATAACGAATGATGATATCTTAAGGCGTTTTTTTTTCATTTTTTTTAAATTCATTTCCGGTCATCCGTTTCCGTCCCGCGACATTAAGCTTGTCACATTATGATCTCTAAAAGGATAAAGACTTGAGCATTCAAAATTTGTGGGATGATAGACCTATATCTGCAGATTTGTTTAGACTATCTTATTTGTTCGTCGTAACATCCGTTTGTCACCGGATGCACTTGAAAATTTTTTTAATTACGTATTTAATTATTTTAACATAAAATGAATACATTAGTATAATCCTCACATTTATCATCTATGCAATGTTAAATAAACAAACAAATTCTACCTCCGGTGAGATATCTCAATTACCTCATGTAGCTTTTTTAAAACAAATTTTGTACCTGCGAGATCTCAGAAACTGTAAGTGACTAAGACACGAAACTTACTGGGATGATAGACATTTCACTGAAAATGTATTTAACTATTTCATTTTGTCGACCGTCTCTTCCTGTCCACATCGGAAGGGTTCAAACCATTAAAGCTGTTTATAAGTTTAACTGTTTGTCTTTGAAAGTTTAAATTAGTTTGATACAAAGTAATGTACGATAGGAAAATATCCAAAAAACAGCTTTTATTTGCATTTTATTTGCATTGATCACTTCCGTCTGTCCGTTTCATGTCCCAAAACAAAAAAAAAAAACCTTGTCTCCAAGAAATCTAAAAAATGCAAGAGACTTTAACAACTAATCATTGTGGGATGATAGACCTATGTATTTACATGTTTTACATTATTTTGCTTTATCAAGCGTCGTAACTTCCGGTCGTCACAGGAAGTACTCCAAAATTTGATTTTTCATTTTCCATTGAAGTTGAAGTTTAGTAATAGAAATACAACAGATCATCTACACATTGTTAAATGAACGAAATAAACGAAAAAATCCTACTTCCGTTGAGATATCACAAATATCTCAGGTAGCTTTTATAAAACAAATTTTGTACCCGCTAGATCTCAAAAACTGACCAAGACACGAAACTTACTGGGATGATAGACATTTGACTAAGATATGTTTAACGGAATTCCATTTTTTATTTGTCTGTCCTTTATACATTACATTGCGCAAATTATACATGAAAGAATATTATTATAAGAAACCTTCTATGTTTAAATTAATTCAACTTTTTAATTCTGAAAATGTTAAAGATCTCTGTAATCTTGGTAAATTCATTTCAAAAAGTATGCTATTAAGACATATGTATTAATACATAATTGTTGTTGTTGTTTTGTTTTCTCAACCTGTATATATAGTATAGTATATGTTATTCTTTGTACGTGCACAAGTTCTCCTGTAAATACACCACCACCTCATGTTATACATTGTACATATGTTATACTGATAAGCCGTAAAGCTTAAAGAAATAAAGAATTGAATTGTATTAACGAATTGTATAAACAGTTTCATTTTGTCGACCGTCACTTCCTGTCCACACCGGAAGGGTTTAAACAAATCAAGCTGTTTATAATTTAAGATTTTTACTTTAAATATTTTATTCAGTCTGATGAACAGTTATGTAATGTAGGTAAATGTACTAAAAATACCTCTTTAAATGTCTTTCATCACTTTTTCTCAAGGAGATCTCAAAACTGACAAAAACTGAACAACTAAACTTTGAGCAATTAGGCAAAATAATGTATTAAGATAAGTTTTCTATGTTCTGTTTGATCCGACGTAACCTCCGGTCGTCACAGGAAGTATTCAAAAATACACTTTTTGTCATTTGGTATTGTTTTACATAGAAATAATGCATATATACATATTGTCGCAATTTTAGGAGGGGGGGGGGGTCAGGAACTAAGGAGTCCGCAGTGGTATGTGTTGACACTCTCTGCTCCAAAACCTGGGTGTCCCCCCACTTGCTTCTAAAGGAAGTGGTCAATCAAAGTTTTAATTGTAAACGGTATATTACATATAGATATAAAGTTATGACACAGTGAACTGTGCCATGTTGTTACAGTGAAAATGGCTTTTGTATAGTGGGGCCCACATCGGATATGGGTTAGGTCACATTAATATCACAGTATTGAGGGTATGCTACAGGGCTGGTGCATCTAACAGCTCAGGTATTCGCCTCCCTCATCCAACATTTAAACCAAGTAGCGCTGCAGGAGACAGGGTGAGAAGGGCATGTCTCACTTCTCTCCTAAGAACGCTGGTGATCGTTCGGGCTCGGGCACTGATGCTTACCCAGGCCCCCAGTGTGTCCTGTACATGTGTAGTTAAACTGGCGCTCTGATCGGCTCTCCTGCTTCCCAACAAAAATTGCATGCACCAATTACTCTTAAAGCTGACATGAATTCAAAATACGCTTTATTCCCCTTTCTTCTCTGACAACCGCCATATTATTTGGAGATTTCTATTGTTCTGTTGTTCGCTTCACACCTGGTATAAAAGGCTGAGAGCACTTTCATGCTCTATTGCATTCAGTGTTTTATTTAAACGCGACGTTTCACGCAAAGACTGCAAATACGCGTTCTGAAGAATAATGCCAGCCAGTGCACAACGTCAAGTAAGTAATATCCAATGAAAAACCAAATAAAAGAAATTGAAATACACAAATAAAGTCCAGACTTACAAATTTCCAGAAACACGATGGCATGCTACTCCTGTGCAAGTCATGTGATACACGCAATCTTCTAAATATAGAGAGAAAAGTAGAAAAATCCTATTCACGAAAGAGCTTTACTAGGGAGCAGTCATTATCTATAAAACATAAGGTTTCATTGCTCTTGTCTACTGTAACTTCTCTTTTGTAGAGCAAATTTACTGTTACGTAGCTTTGATTTTCACTTTTTGGCCAAAAGTGTAAATAATAATTATAGAATGACTTTTATATATAAATATTATTTTGCCAGTTATAATAAAGAAAAAAATCAATTTTTAATATGTTCTCATAATTAAATAAAACCATAATGCGTGTAATTTATGAGAAATTTGTTGATAAATCATTATTAATCTTTAGAGAATTTTAATTCTCATGTAGTGTAGATTCAAGATTTTTCGAATTTAAATATCCTTGGGCAGAATGGGGCCACAGTGAAAAGAGGGGAGGGGGTGTTAATTTTTACATAGGAATAAAAATCTTCTCAAAGAAGAAAAAAAATAATTTCTTAATATAACAGATTTAATCAGAGTTATGCCTATTGTTGATCAGGTAAACATGTAGCTCCTGAAGTTCTCGTATTATTCACTCATTTTTGGTGTTATATATATATATATATATATATATATATATATATATATATATATATATATATATATATATAATTGAATAGAAATTATTCACAAAATAAAAAGTTTGAATCACTCATTATAAACTTTACTTTTATAAAGTGCATTTATTAAGGTCAGACGCGACCTATCTTCCATTTAAATCTATTTTTTCCTATCTCCAAAATGTGAAGATTCCCATTTAGTAATTCCATAATTATATTTTCATGTTATGTGATACTTTTTTTTATTTAGACATAAAGTGTTCAATAAAAAATATATACTATGACTTTATTTATAAGCATTCAAATATATTTTGCATGCTATTTTAGGAAAAATTCTATAATCTCCAAAAATAGCCTGGTAATGTACCCTGAATTTTGGGGAATTAACAGGTTTAAATGTTAATAAATAAGGAATAATGTATCAAGGAAAAGTATATAAAATTGAAGAACGTCTCGTGTGTCCTTAAATAACCAAGTCATAGTGGACAGCAATGGTTGTGATAATAAAATAAATCATATATAATCATTTAATCCTGTCTAATGAAAAAAACTAATAATGAAAAAGAAAAGAAACCCCACATTCATTCATGTGCAAACATGCATGCTTACACATCCACACACACCCTGACAGGATATAACAATATGCACTAAAACATGATATTATATATCTTTCTATTCTCTTTTATAATATGAACTTAATGCCATTCTAAAAATTTTACTACAACATATTTAGTAAACAAGTTGAAATATTCTAAAGGAGTAAATTAAAATTAAGAGCAAAGTATTAGGAATTGTATATTTAGTTTAAATTAATTAACTCACATGCTCACTGTTTGCACAAAATAAAATTTACAATCATATAAACCAAAGCATTTTTACTTATTTATAGATATGTTGTGCCTGTGAAAACCGTGGAAAGTGCAAAAGTTGTGAATGTAGTCGAAGATGATGCAACAACTGTGCTAATCCTTCCTGTCAATTCAAGATTACGGCATCTACAAACCGGGTAAATAACCAGTTCTTCTGAGTTTTCAAAACAAATATTTTCACAATACAGAATGATAGATAATTAAGTTGATCCTCTGTTCTTTATTTCACAGTCCCGCATTCATCCCTACGCAGCAAATAGTGCACGCAATCAACCTCAAGGTGACCAGGAAGCAAGCAGGAATCAAGTTTTGCAAGTTGCTGCTATGCCTGCAAATAGAGCAGACGAAGAAGAAAGGGCTTCATTGACGGTAGGTAAAAGAAATGAATAAATGACATTTCTGACTCCATTTCTTTTTATTTTGATCCAGATAGAGAATGAAAAGTAAATTATGAAAACTTAAAAAATGTGAAGATATTTTATGAAATATTCATCTGTGCTGATTTTGTTTTCACAATGCAGGCTGTAGTGGACAGGATGTCCGAAGGAGAGTTATGCAGGTGTCTTAGAGCAGCTGCAATAGCCGAGCCTGAGGTGATGCGAAACTTCATTGCAGACCAGCATAGTGTAGAACCTGTGGTTGGTGATCCTAATGATGCCGGTAGCTCCAACTCAAATGTTCCAGGATGTTCATGTGGTATATGTACATTAATTATTTACTGATCCACGAATGAACATCTGCTGTGGACAACGTCCTTGCATTACCTCAAAACCAGAATTTAAAAATCTGTGTTTGAGGCATAATGTGCTGGAAGTTGCTAACATTTTGAATTAGAGCTATCAGTTCAATCAGAAACCCAACTTCAGGAATTCAACAATCAGAAACCAGGCCTATAGGAATTTTATTCTTTGCCAGCATGATCGTTTGGGAGCCAAGAGACGAGTACCAATCCCTGTCTGTGTGTGCAGAACAGTGCGGGAACGATTACCGGAAACAAATGGAGAGTACAAAGGATACCACTCTGCAAATTCTGATTCTGAATTAAAAATACATGAATTGCAATTGCCTGTTTCTTTCTACTTTTCATGTCCCCCAATATCTTTCTAGAACCCGGATTCGGCTTGCCAGACAAATTCTGGACAACTGCATCCAAAGCATCAGCTGTATTGCTTTGTTTGTATTATGACAGGGCTCAAGCATACACGTTATCATAAGTTCTACAAATATGGATTTTGGCAATTGCTTTTATGACAAATCAAATATATGGGTCAGGATTATTTTATACACATTTTTTCCAATGAAAAGCAACCTGTTTGAAAGAATAACATGCCACAGAAGTTACTGACACGTTTTTGAGGTTATCTTTAGCAGTCATTTAAAAATATCCCACCCGCAATATATTGAAAACTTTTCTTTCTTCCTTTCATAGCCCACCTATTGCTTAGTTCTTCTAGAAACCTGGCATTGGGCACTTAGAATGCCATCCATTGTTGTCACTCCCTCTCTGTCCTTATGATGGTTATGATCCAATATTGCCAGCATGTTTTTTTATACAGTATGAGTCATAACTATATGAATTACGTTACGGACAGTAGTGGAGTAATGTGTGACTTAAAAAAAATTCAATAGCCCAGGTCTGCTGGCAGTTAACGTAGTATTCCATAGACCCACACCATTCTTTATTTGTTTCAATCTTCCTATAAATAACAATTACAAAATCAAGTATAAACATCATATTTGTAAGAAATTATTTTAAAAGAATTAACAAAAGGTGTGCATTTTTAAGATTGTTTAAATCATAAAACAGAAACCTCCATTTTAAAACAAAATATTAACATGAATATATTTGTAGAGCACCTCCAAACAAAAGACTATTAGTTATATAAATTATAAAGTTCCCTTACTCCAAGTCTTTGAATGCTGCTGAGTCTCTTTCCAACCAATGGTTTTAAACCATATCTGGAGTTTCCGGATGAAAACATCTAGTAGCGAATTATATAACAAAGCATATCATAACCGAAACAAATGCAGGTTAACATAACTAATATACTGGCCTTATCTTCACATGAAACAAATCATATTTATTACAGGAATTCCTAGAAATATTAAAGGGACCGTTATATTATGCAATATACTACATATACAATTTAATAGGCCAAACCATATAGAAACTTTCATAGCTGTTAGAATTTGTTATACCCCTATTTGATGCAATATATATGTTTGAATGTTTAATCAAGTACAACTTTATGTCATGCTACATCTATGAATGAATAAGATAATTTCACTGATTGTTGTAGATTAGTTGAGATTAATAGTTTTATTCCGTATATAGATCTGTATAGAGACATATAGTAAGTTTCATACCTGCCACCAGGCCAAACATGGTTGGTGTTTACATGGTGAAGAATTCCAACCCATCTCTTTAGTAACTAATCTACTCTTCCATTGCATGTATTGCAACACCACCAGAAATGGTTGACAATTGGCTTTATCCAGTGGAGTAACACCTTAAAAGATTACTTCCTTGCAAGCTCAGCCAATGAAGAGGCTAACATTTTAGATTTATGCCATACATCAAGGCTGTGGTTCAGGTGATTGAATGGGTCTGTCTTTAAAATGACCAAAATACAAGGATGGAAAAATGGGTTGAATTTATATTATAAGTATGTTATTTGCGATATACATGTTAATAAATTAGAAATTACTCATCAGGGCAGTGATGGTTTTGCTGGCATCAGAAATAACTTCTAATATGACTAATGGTGAATGATGTACAAAGTAATTCAAGCCCTTTTCCACCAAAGTTTTTTTCCATCCTCGGACTATGTCTGTCCACTTCTCTTGAATCTCCTATTTCTAGATAAAAAATGGTGTGAGTCTTATTGTCCATAAAAACAGCAGAACGTTTATTTGCCAAAAATCCTAAATTAAAACAAAAATTACACAAAATGTAGTAACTTAATATATTTTTCATGCTACCCTGAGGTAACAACTTCCTTTTTTTAAGGCATATACTCCCAACATGTGTAATGGGTTTCAATTTAATATGCTAAATAAATCATTCTAATGAAAGCTTATTAAATGTGATGTATGGCATATTTCTTTAATTCAGTGACATATCCTTGCTATTCAGTTCAATCAGCTAACAAATAAACATACATTGAAAATATCAAGATATTTAAATTTAAATGGGTATAAATTAACATATATCAAAGTAAAATTGTATTAACATAAACGTACGTAAACTCGTATGTACATAAAGGATCTTGCATTTATGATATATGGAGAGAGAGAGAGAGAGAGAGAGAGAGAGAGAGAGAGAGAGAGATTTTATATTTAATGGTATATTTCAGGCATTTTCCAATTATCTACATAAATGATTTCATATACATTTTATTCTTTAGTTACCTTTTAATATATTTGTCGGGATACACTGTTTTATATTTCTGAAAGGTCTATCAAAGGTTAGAGGAGTAGTTTTATTTGGGTGAATTTTATAATTTGTTAATCACAAATTAATATTAGTACTTGAATGCTCTTTTAATTTTTGAATTATTACAATGTTTAATTGTCTGTAACGGTTACAATGAATGCACAAGAATTAACATATAATTAACATATCATATACTGTAAACCAAAGTTTATTCGCAAATGAGATAATTTCGCGAGTTTGATTTTTATTTTGAAATCACCAGGACTTAAGCTATATATACATTACATTTTTTTTTATCTGAAATGATTACTGTATGCAAGGAAATAATCGCCTCCGTTTTATTGTCGCCGCTTTCGCCCTTGTTGTCAGCGGGCGAACTTAAGACTGGGCGAATTCTAATTATCTTTATTTAAACACAACTGTTTCTGGACAAATTCAAGATGGGGCGTAACTGTTTGCGAGTGTAGAGGAGCGAAAATAACAACGGGCGTAAATAACTCTGCATACAGTATCATGTGTATGGTCATGTGGATGATACCTGATGTAATCGTATTGGAAAAAAATATTTTAAAATAAATCATTAAAAAAAAGATATTTATTTATTCATTGATTTTTTTGCTTGTTTGTTTATTCATTTATTTTATTTATTTATTATGTCACCTGAGTCACTCAAGTGATTTTTATGTATTTCTTTTTTTCCTCGTCCGTCGTCGTGCGTTGTTGGTCAAAACTTTTACATCTTTTACTTCTTTTTGAAAACTACAAGGCCAATTGTTACCATTTTGGTTCAAAGCATCTCTAGGATGAGGACAATTTACATTATTAAAATTACGACTTTACCACCCTGGGGCCTCATGGACATGGCCAATTATTTAAAATAATGGCCAAAATTTCGAAAATTATTTTCATTACTCCCATACATGTGGGAAAAACACCTATATGCATGGTTATGCGGCCCATTAAGCCGTTTACCAGTCTTGTAAAATTTATGGTCCCTGGGTCTGGGGTTGGACCGTAGGAAGGGGCCAATATGGACAAATAGTGAACATGTATTTTAACTTAGAAAATATTTTTGCTCTTAACCCATTTAAATTTTAGAAACATTAAATGCATAGTAAAGATGTTTATGAAACCGAATATTGTTTTTTTGTGCTTCATTTCCACTGGGTCAAGGGTTTAGGACGTTCTACTTTCGTGACTTTATATTTAAAAATAAAAAAAAAACTGGAAAAAAATATGTTCATCATTTAAAACTATTAATGGATTTTATTTCTTTTGAAGCGTCCTCCCTCTGACGACGACGAAGATTCGGCACAGTTTGTGAATTTCAAGGTATATTGGAAAACAAGAAGCTTAGGGTAACCTGAAGCTTTCTTTTTTTTAGTAAAAGACAATTTTAACATAGTCCATTGAACTAGACATAATTGTCACGTACAGAAAAGGTGCAGCTCATAACTTCCCATCCAAGAAACAATTTTCACAAAGTGAGTACTTATAATGGCGATTTCTGATGAACAACTCCTGTGTTACAAGAATACCCATAAAAAATGATTTGGAATAGCAAAATTACCTTTACATGCAATTTATAAGTATGGTCACTTCATAGAGACAAAACGTTTTAGTATTTTAAACAGTAAAATTAATTATGATAATTATCAAAGGGAAGAAAAATACGAAACTTTAAAATCTAACTTTGTTCATGAATTTGCCGTTGTAGGCAAGTGACTCCGTTCAAAGATTAGAAGATGCAGAGAAGGTATCTAGATACAGAATTACATTATTTTCAAGAAGTTTATATCTCATACATTTTAAGTATCAATGATGAAAGTTAAGTGTGACCTCATTTTGATTGTCACTGTGCAGAGTCCTTCATTAAGATATGTATGCACACATATCATTCACAAACAATTATTGGTATGCATGTCTAAAACTAATTTTGAATTAAAAAAAATAAGTTACTAAGAGATTACTAAAGAACCAATATTTTGAAATCACCAGGACTTTAGTTAGATACATTGCAGCTTTTTTTTCTGAATCGATTATCATGTGTATGGTTATGTGGATGATACCTGATGTAATTTTATTAGAAAAAATTGTTTTAAATGATTTATTTCAACAAAAAAAAAATTCTTTATCATTCATTTGTTTGCTTGTATGTTTGTTCATTGATTTTATTTATTATCTCACGTGAGTCACTCAAGTGATTTACATGTATTGTTTTTGGTCCTCGTCGGTCATCATGCGTTGTCCGTTAAAAATTTACAATTTTAACTTCTTTTTGAAAACTACAAGGCCAGTTGCTACCATTTTGATTTAAAGCATCTCTAAGATGAGAAATATTGTCATTATAAAACTGATAAATTAAACAACCCTGGGTCTTATTGTCAGGCCCAAATATTCAAAATAAATGCCAATATTTTAAAAAATCATTTTCTTTACTCCCACACATGTGGGAAAAAACCTATATGTATGGTTATGATGCCCATTCAGCCCTTTACCAATCATGTGAAATTTATGGCCCCTGGGTCTTGGGTTGGACCATAATGCGAGCCCAATAGTGAACATGTAGTTAAACTTAATTTTTGTTTTCCTCTCAACCCATATCAATTTTAGAAAAACTAAATGCATGGTAATGATGTTCATGAAGCTGTATAAAAATTGTTTGAAGATATAGCTATATAGTAAACATGTGGTGTTTTTATGTCACTTGATTCACTTCGGTAACCTAATACTGTTTGTGTTGCATCGTCCGTTAACAATTTTGCATGTTCAACCTCATCTTAAAAATCACAAGGTACTCATTAAAATCGTTTGCCTTTACAATACGTTGCTAGCTGAAGACGATTAGCAGGTACATATTCAATCACAAAAGCGTGCCAAGTCGATTAAATTTCACAACATTTTTTAGAACATTCTTTTTATTCATTGACGAGTGAACATTCAAAGATTACAATTTTTGCCCATGGAGCTAGGATATAAATAATCCAATATTGCTTCGTTATTGCTCCAGATTTAAGCTTAAAATGCAAAATTAGACCTATAACAGGTCCATCTACTGGCTATAATACTCAGGTTACCGTCAAGGCCTGTGGGACTCTTGATTTCAATAACAATATATTACCCTACGCCATCAACTATCTGTTGTAGAACATAGTTTATCGTTGGTACTACATCCATTTTAGTTTCATATCTTTTTGCAGCATTTACATTTTTTTTCGTCAATTTTTTTTTTTTTCATTTTATCAAATTATTATAATACTGAGTCCTAGCATATTTGGATCATTTTGATTTAAATGTGCTCATTCAAATGCATTAAATATGAATGACAATCCACACCTATGTTTACGTCGTTTTCAATAAGCATTGACGCACTTCATAAACTTAAGACTTTCTTTCTATCTAGTTCTTTGCTGTTTATATCCATACAAATTACGAAACCCTAATATTGCTATATTTCCGAACGTCTTCAGCGGCCTGCTGCAACTCAAGTGTAAACCGTTTGCAGAACAACCTTATAAGGCTGTAACTGTATTACCCCTACACTTGTTTATGTTTGACGAAAAGTAATTTATTTTAAAATAATTATAAATATCTTCATTAACGATTGTTGAATTCGTCGCTGTAAGAAAAGAGTACATACAAGTGATAATTTAACGTGCTTACACGCGTTCAATTATTTTCAATTCGTGTGCTTGTCTGACAGCATATTATTTTATGCGATTACATCAAATTGAATCAATTAAGGATTAAATTCATAGTCTACCTTTGTTATACAATATAACGTAACGTGGACAGTATACACTTATTAAAGCACAAAACAGTTTATAAAAACGCGTGAACTGCCTCAAGTTATGTTTTACTCGTAAAACATAGGTAAAAATTAAATTTATTCCTGATAATTCATTTTTCTTCAACTTTAATTAGAAAGTAAAAAAAGTATTGAAAACAATCATTATGATGTTTATTTGTACAAATCGTAAATGTACCGTCAAGCGGATCAACACGCTTTGCACCTGGTCGCATTGTGACGTTCACAAGTAATGTTTTACGATATATATAAAATTTGTTTAGCCAATTAAATGAGTTTTAACATTCAAAATAAAATTATTCATTACTATAGTAAGATGATACAATCTCAAAATTAATTTTTTCTATAACGTCATATTTACGTAATTTATCATGACAACGTAGTAAACGACATAAAATAAATATGAATTGCGTAAAGGCATACGATGTTATCGGTTTTGTTCTGTTTTGTGTTTTTTGGGGTTTTGTTTTGTTATGTTTGTTTGTTTGTTTGTTTGTTTGTTTGTTTGTTTGTTTTTCTTTTCTTTTTGGAACATGAACTAATATATGACGCAAACTATTTGATACTTTCATTGATACAATTACAACGATGTCAACATTCCAATTAAAAGATACTGTAAGACGTTCGTAAATTTTGATCAGACCTGCTGGTTAAAATCCAAAGATTGAAAATTGTTCGTCAAATACTAACAAAAAATGTTTTAACGATAGTTTTACTTCCTTTTTTTAATATCTCACCACTGTAACATCACAGATAAGCTAATTGAATCAGTACAATGTCCATTAAAAACATTTATAAATAACATATTAATTTTTGTGGGTTTTTTTTTTTAAATAATAGTTTTCAAATTAAATTATCGACATGTTTTACGTGCTCTACCGGAAAGCACAGAGAAACTACGATTGCCCGCTAATCCCAACAAGTTGCGAGATAAGATGTATCTTTTATTAGAGTCTTTCGTTTCCAACGGAAGACCCTCTTGTTATTCTACGGTTCTTTTATTAGGGTCTTCCGTCTTCAGCGGAAGACCCAACTATTACTCTATTGTTTCTTTTTCACTTTTCTTATTGTTATTATTAAGGTCTTCCGTTTCTAACGGAATACATTTTTGTTTTTCTTAAGTTTCCTCTTCCAAATTATTATTAGTTTCCAACGGAACACCCTCTTGTTATTCTTCGGTTTCTTTTCACATATTATTATAATTTTTCTTTTTTTTTCTGACTCCTTTTTGGCTTCATAACTCAACCAGTTTTCAACCGATTTCTAAGAAACTTTCAGGGATTGTTAGACAATAGCGTCCCTATAAAATGTTAAAGTTTTAATAACAACGTCACTTCCGTTTAGACGTTACGTCATCTTTAATATTAAAAAAAAGTTATTTTGTCCGGGACTTTTCTTAAAAATACTTTTAAATAGAGGCTTGAAATTTTGAGTAATTGAAACATTTATCAATTTACCTCTGTAATAAGGCTGGAAATGAAAATCCGTCACTTCCGGCTAGACCGGAAGCGAATCAAATTTTTCGAAAATTTAATTTTTCGTTTAAATCTAAAACGTATATGTGTTTTGTAGACCTTTTAAGGTAGCTCCTGCCTTTTAAATTTATCTGAGAAATGCAAGTGTAATTGCTTTTAATCAACTAATTAACATCTCATGAAAAAGAAAAACACAAAAAATCTTGATATAATTAGATTAATTTTACTGTAACTGTCCAACATATACGCATACCCCATATATTCAATTGACCGTCAATCACTGCTATCAGCATACCTTTACATTTTCATGCATAAAAAGTTAATAAATTAAAAACCACTGTCCATACTTTGCAAAATAATGCTCTTATATATTGTTATGACAAAAATTGTGTATTTTTATGGATGAGATGCAGTTAGAGAACTTTTTTTACTATTTATACAACATACCCCCCTAAAGAAATCAACATATCTGAACCGAAAAAATTGCCATAAACACAATTTTTTAAAATTTTCTCTGAGCCAAACATTTTAAATTAAGTCTAAAATAAAAACAGACATCTACTGAACACATTAAACAAATAAAACTAATCTATCATCACATTAAATTTTGAGCCACACCCAAAAAACTTTGGGTACCCTATACAACATAATACAGAAAAACATGAGTAAATCGCACATTTATGTCAAAACAGCCTTTATGTGCTCAAACGTCTCAAAATAGGTGTAAAACACATCATCAGCATAGCTTATTTAACATATTAATGTACCTATCAAATTGCTAATGTGAAAGTTACACATCATAATGAAGTCAAACAGTGTTTACATGCCTTGTGTGAAGACAGAAGTACAGGTAGTTTTAACTACAAAACTCACTTTAATTAACACAGTTTTGATGTTAACATGTAAAAATAGCATAAAACAGGGGGCTCAAATATCGAAGCTGAACATAAATACCCGGTACATATTATCTGCCTAACATTTGGGCAACACATGAATATGGCACGTTAGACATGGGGACAAGGTGTGCAATCAGGTGTAACGAAATAGAAGGTCTTATATAGGCCTTTTATACATAGTTTTCAGAGTTGTGTTAAGATTCAAAATTACAAATTTGAAAGATACTGCACAACTTTGCTAATTACAGCTTTTGATTTTGAAACTCTTGGTTTCTTAGAGTTTGGTATGTTCTCACAAAACACATTGTGAATCCCGTTCTGGGGATCTCGCTGGTGGATAACCTGCAGTTTTGTCATGGTTAACGAGAGGCTAACAAGTTTCTTTAATGTAACAGAAGAAATAACTTTGGCTTTCACAAGTGGATCCAAAGATTCTTTACAACTGTAATATGACAAATGAAATATGTCATCGCTAACACAGTGGGATTTCAGTTTCAGGTTAAACAGGTTCTGAAGAGAAGAAACATCTGCGATGGCATTGTATGCTTCATAGGTTTCTCCTATCAGCTTCTGAACAAGATTCTGCTGCTTGTAGTTTCCAACATCAGCTTTAGGGAAGGCTTTTCTTGAAAGCTTCAAAGTATCAAGGTATCCAGATACTGCAGTTTTAAACTCTTTCAAAAGGTTGTGCTTGGACAGCTGGTGTATGAGAACTGGCAAGTCAAAATTCTGGATGTTATGTCCAATCAAAATGGAATCTGGAAACTGTGACAGGAACTGGAGGAACCTTTGAAGTCCGTCAGATGCTGATGTTGAATCTACTGCTTTCCCATTGTGTTTTAAAACACCTCCAATATAAGTAAGACCTGTTTTAAAAAAACATTTAGAAATGATAAGTAAATACTTTGAAAGGGACAATAGAAGGAAAGAGAACACAAAAATATTTCTGCTCACAAAAAATTCTGTATACGAACCCGTTGCTTCAGATGCAGAAATACTAATGTTACAGCATGTTGGTTTCATGTATATATTAAAGCTCTCTGTTCCACAAACACATGCAATCTGGAGGATATCTGAAGTCCTGCCTACAGGTGAAGAAAGGCCTCAAATTTAAGCAAAATCTGCAAATTCATCAAAGGTTACCTTTGCAAAATTGACAAGGGAAAAAAATGACAAGTCCATAATACACAAACCTAGTCCAGTGGTTTCCAGATCAAAAACTATAAACTGACTACTCTGCAGGCACACTGACTTTGGCATGCTGATGTCCTCCAAATCCACCGACTCCTCCAATCCAATCTGAACTATATGTTGCACCTACATTTTTTATCAAATAAATTACTTTCACAAGAAAATTATATTTTCAGATTAACTTATTAAAATTGGATATAAAATATTACCCTCTAATACAGACTGGGAAGCATCTTTTACTGATCTTTCATTTTTCAATTCCAGGCGGCGCCGTTTAACACTTCTCTGAACTTGTGCCAATCTTTGTCTTTTTAATTTCCTGGCTAACTTTGAAGTCCATATTTCTGTAAACCTTCCAGGGGACAGCTGACATCTCCTATTCAGCTAAAATTTATAACAGATTGAATATTCAATAAAACATGCCAAAGTTTTTTCAAATTTGTATATCAAAACAAGATAGACATTCAAATGGACAATTTTCACTTCGGTTTTAGTTATACAAAGATAGTAAAATTCAAGGTCCAGCGATGTCTGGAAAAATTAGTTAAACAGTAAATGACTCTCTGTATGATTAGTTAAACTGTAAAAAATGAAATACAAAAAGAACAAAAACTCAAAAAAATACAAAATCAAACAATTCTTACCAAAAAAAGAAACAACATATTTTAAAACTAAATAACTAAAAATAACAAAAACCACAGCTGGAAAATGTTTCCAAACAATCTATTCTACCTCTGAGACATAACTGTAGCCCTCATTCTTTTGACAAACAGTTGCAAAGACCCTTGTTTTAAGACTCTCAGAACCTCCATAAAATCTGTCATCATTTATTACAAAATTTAAAAATGACACAAAACTTCCCAAATTACATATTTTTAATTACATATTTCTCAATACAATAATAATTTAAGTACTTACAAACGTTTTGGTGCTTTGGAGGCAACCATATGGTTGAAATTTTCATTGTTCTGGGTTGATCCTAAATCTACAAGTTCATCAGCTTTCTGGGTGTACTTGTTCATCAGGCTTTCCAAAGCTACTCGCAGTGACTGATCGGAAAGCGGCTTCCCATATGGTAGATTCTTCGGCTTATAGTTGGTCTTGTCACTCTTACACCATGTTCCACATTCACTGTGCTCACCTTAAACATACACAATTTACATATATCAAAATATTCTTCGATTTTTTTTTTATATAAATCATGTACTGCTTATGGTAATTTATATTTACACTTACCATATAAATGGGGGACTATTTTATTCAAGTCATCAGCAAGCTTTGTGGAATTGCCTGAATTCTGTTTCACACAGTACATGAAACAGCGTTCAATGTGTGAACGTACTCTGTTATTTTTCAAGACTTTGTAGGTGTTGCCAAGTTCTACAAGGCTGCCTGTGAACCCCTTGCGTGTATGGTTGCCATCCGACTTCTTTGTTATCGCTGGGTCAACGGTTGCCTTTACCCTTGCTATGGTAGTTGAATCATTGTCCATAACCAAAGTCTGCACCTAAAAGTAAACACAAATTAACAAAAATACATTTCTTGGAAATTTAAAACAAAAGATATGCCTGAATAAAAAATTTAATAATATTTTTATAAATTATTTAGTGATAAAATTCATATAAAAAATAGAATATGCTTTAACCGACTTTGTATAATAATATCACATGTTCTAAATAGCTAAACTTGCACTTGCCTACATAAAATAAAATTGTCATGCTTAAACATGGCTAAAAATCTGTTTATACAATTAAATATACCCTGTGCCCTTTGTCTTTGATGCCCTGGAGCATCTCGCATGCCATTGCTGGCTCCATCGATTTGGCCGACCCAGACCAGTTGCGGGAACAGTTATGTTTTCTTGGAGGAACACCTTTCTTTTCTGCATGTTCACATATTCTACAGCGTTTCCCCATAACCGAAATTCCAATACACTTCTTGGTTTTGTTACCAATAAGGGATGCATGCCCTGTCAAAATAAATCAGACATTTTCTATTCCTGTTCATTTAAACAAGTGCTTTATTAGTGTTTTGATGTAAAGTGGTGCTAACCAGTTAGACTGTTGTATGCCCGACCTGTTCCCCTTTTTTGCCAGGCTCCGTCAAATCCAGCTATGAGGTCGCCATCACTCCTAAAATTAAAATCATCAAAATAGTAAATATATATATATACACACACACCACATATTTATATCTACAAGGAAGTGATACTACTTACATGCTGATTTCTTCTCTAAGATGTTTATTGCAACTGTCCTCAGCCATCTTATGGAGGTGAGGTGTTATTTCTCTTTCTCTGGTTTTTAAAGTGGACTGGGTTATAGTTGGAATGTTAAGAGATGATAGAAGCCCATTAACATGGGACTCCCCAAATCCTCCATTTATCATTCCTGTACCACACAAAAAATATTAATAATTAATATGGTTTTAATATTTTTTGCTCAACAATGCTAGCCTATGAAAAATTTGTAGAATTCATTATACCTGTACTATAAATTTATTATTTAAAGAATTCTTACCTGCAGCTAGTTTTGTGTTAACATCCCATGCGCTTGCACGGTTGGTTGTTTTATGCCGGCTACCAGTGGGAACATCATTCACAAGCCCACATTCTAAATAACTACATTTCACCATCAAAATGTGAGCCAGCCCAAACTTCTTTTCCCCTACACAATCTATCAGATGGAGAGGGTGGCCACATAACTGGCATGCTTTCAACCCATCAGCAAGGACTCCTACATTGCAAATACAAAATTTTCAATTTCAAAAATTAATTTCCTTATATATATATATATATATATATATATATATATATATATATATATATATATATATATATATATATATATAGGCATATGCTCATGGATCAGTAATTTCTGGTCAATCAGTACTCATGCTGAGAATTGTTAGATTCGAGAATTTCGTTTATTTCAAAATATATCCAGTATGTCTTAAGTCACCCTTTTCATATTGTTTAGAGATTCTTACCTAGCTCTACAATTCGGCGTCCACAACGCCACCCAAGTTCATCGACGTCTGCACTTTGCACTTCTTCTTGCTGATTTACAACTGGTTGAACATCCAACGGGTTGTAAGCATGGTCGACGTAGGGAAATGGTATATCCGCTATGGGGGCACTACAACTTGGCTCTGAACTATGTTTTTCTGTCCACCTTGCTTCTCTGGCCTTTGCTAAACGTTTCAATCGCTCTGCCTTTGAAGGTTTACAAAACTTACCGTTATATCGCGCCATTATTTTGCATCACCGGATATTAAGCTTGCCGTGTAAAATTCGAACCGAAACATGTCAATCCGGAACAATATTCCGTATCAATATCGGTTTTGACATTTATAACTATTTATGACGTAGAGATACCCGGGAATTACTTTAAAGCTGAATCTAACACTGAAAATCGTTTTAAAATTGGACGATGCATTACAGAAATATTGAGGTTTAGAAATTGATTTTTTCGGAAATGTTGTTTCAGCGTTCTTGGTTTAGAAAGTAGTGTTAAGTTCTAGATTAAATTAACTCGTACCTTAAATTTAATTGCTAAGTCGTACTTGAGCACAATCGGATTTTTTTTGTAAGGTGTTCTTCAATTGATTAAGTCGTTCTGAAAATCATTCGGATTTTGTTAAGTCGTACCAAGACTTATTCGATTTTTTTTTAATCATTTTGTTTTAGTGTCTCTTGTTTTAAAATTTCTTCTTCTTACAGGAACTTCTAGCTTTACTTTCGACATTAACGGAAAACCCACTCGTTGCTATGCAACGAGTTTTGCTCTATTTACATATTATTTTTTTTTTTTTTCTTACTCCTTTTCGGCTTCATAACTCAAAAAGTTTTCCACTGATTTCAATGAAACTTTCAGTGATTTTTGCACGTTAGCGTCCCTCAAAGATGTAAAAGATTCAATGACAACATCACTTTCGTTTTGACATTACGTTATTTTTAAAATTTTAAGTATTACTTTCGACATTTTTCTATAACCTATTACAAAATACTAGTCAGTTAAGAGGTATAGATATAAGAATTTAGACCATCTGGAACCCTAGTTTTAGGGGCCAGCCACTATTTCTTGATATTAAATGAAAGCCCTTGTAAATTTTTACTAATCGGTCTAAATTCTTCTATCTATAGCTCTTTACTGAGGGGTATTTTGTGAAAGGTTTAAGAAACAAAAATGTTTATCTTACTGTTATGTACCAATACAATACAATGCCTTTCTCATGTGTTACGCAATTAAGGATTTTTAGAGGTCAGAAGTTCAAAACTTTGATTATTTTTATCTGGTAAAACAAACATATTTGATAAGCAGTATAGAGGAAAAGATGCTCAAAATGACGTACTCAAAAATATTCAACCCTCAAAATTTCCTTAAACGGCCCCGATAAGGAGATAAAGGGTCGGCCTTTAAAAACTTCTTTCTAAGATATCCCAAGAACGATAACGAATTTGTAAACACTTGTTGAACAATATGTTTGTAGTTTTAAGTGACATTTCATTTAATACCAACAAAAAAGGGCTGACCCCTAAAATAAGGGACCTAGAGGGGTCTTAAGATTTTTATATGTAGCTCTTTACTGATGGGTATTTTGTAATAGGTTATAGAAACAAAAATGTTAATTTTATTGTTATGTACCCATACAATATAATGACTTTCTCATGTGTTACGCAATTAGGATTTTTAGGGGTCAGAAGTTCAAAACTTTGATCATCTATATCTGGTAAAGAAAACATATTTTGATAACAGTATAAAGAAAAGATGCTCAAAATGATGTACTAAACAATATGCAACCTTCAAAATTTCGTTAAACGGCTCCTATGAGGAGATAAGGGATCGGCCCCTAAAACATTCTTTCTCAAATATCTCAAAAACGGTAAAAAATTACTAAACACTTGTTGAACACAATGTGTTAAAAGTTAAATGACCTTTCATTTGATATCAAGAAAAGGGGACTGGCCTCTCAAATTAGGGACCCATATGGGTCTAAAGTCTTTTATCTATAGCCTTTTACTGAGAGATATTTCGTCATAGGTTATTAAAGCAAAATTAGTTATAATACATTTATATATCATAACACTATAATGATTTTCTCATGCGTTACGTAAATAGGGGTTTGTAGGGGCCAGAGGTAAAAATCTTTAATGTTTTCTTTCTCAATTGGAAGAAATGCAAGTATTTGAAAAAGCAATGTAAGAGAACTTATAAAAAGCGATACAGAAAACATTAGTACTTCATTTTTCCAGATCATGTTTTGTTGTAAAAAATCAAAGTCGATGATGTTATATCACTTTCTTAAAATTGGACGAAAGATCTCCTCGTTGCTCGCAACGAGATCGTGTCTTGTTATTATTTTTTTCCTTACCAATTTTGTTTTTGTGCAAACGATTTTTTGGAGATGGCTCGTTCGATTTTATTCAAATTTTCAAGATCAACGCATTTATATCTGAAGTTGATGTTTTTATTCAAAATTTAAAAATACACTTCCGGTCGGAAGTTATTGTTCGTTTACCATTTTAAAAAGTCAATTTTGTCCGCTAGGGATAAAAAAAGAGCAAATATAGAATTAAGGCTGAAACTTTCAGCGATGATAGACGTCGCGTTTTTACATGTATGTTGCACCTGTGTCAAGATAACACGAAGGAATTAATTTGCTGATTAGAGGTTGCTGTTAATTAAGTTGTACTAGTAAGATAATCCGTAATGAATATTTGTAGGGGAGAAAGGCTCTGTAAATGACCACATAAATATTCACAAAAGTGTAAAACTAATAGGAGTGCAATAAAGAAAATAAAATAGATAAAAAAAATCAACAAAAAAAATCAAAAATCAAAATAAAACGAAAACAAAAAGAACCCGTATAAATTAAACCGTATAAATTAAACCGATTAAGGAACGAGCTAATAAGTTGAATTAATTCATGTGAATGATAGCTTGTACATGGAACCAAAAAGATGATGATGGTGATATTGCTAAGACAAAAATCAGGATGCTTTAGTTGATGTTCATTTTAGTGAAGTCACTTAGTTTGTTCATGCCGTCAGTGCGGAATGACTTCAGTCTATGCATCCAATTTTGTTTTGTTTTTTCTCTCCGCATCTGTCCAGTCTGGGTTGTGATCAATAACCAAAACCATAATGTCCTCCTATTTGTGACCATCTAAGTAAGAATGTTCCCCGACGGGTTCTTTAATTTTCTTAGTTTTTATGGTGGAACGATGGTTATCGATGTGCCTGCGGAGGTCTCCTGTTCCCCCTACATATTGTTTCTGACAAAATTTACAATTGATGAGGTATATACAGTTGTCAGTACGACAAGAAGTATTTGCAAAAAAAAATGTAAGTACGGCCAGTAATTGGGCTAGCCACATTACTGGCTGTACACGTATTTGTACAAATTTTTGTTAGTCCCTGAAACGTTCTACTTTCTCACATGAACGGTGAGAGACAGATGAGCGCACTCTAAGCAAACGGTGAGCGAACGCAGAGCGGACGGTTAGTGAATGGTGAGCGAACCCTGAACGGAATTAGGTGAGCGGTTGTGAACGGTGAGCGCACGCAGAACGTGAATGGACCGCAAACGTAGAGAGTAGAGAAGAACATTTTTAAACATTATATGCATTAACACTATATGGCCATACCACCCCACCTCTCCCTACGTCCTGAACCCCTGACCCAAGGGCCATGAATTTCACAATAAAGGTAGAGGTGTTAGTGGACATCATAACCATGCATTCAGTTTTTCCAACATGTGTGGGAGTAAAGAAGATTTTTTAAGATTTAATACATTTTCACTATATTGCTAAATTGGCCCCGTCCTAGGCCTAAACCCCTGTCACAGAGGCCATGAATTTCAAAATATAGGTAGAAGAATTCATGGACATCATAGCCATGCATTTAGTTTTAAACAAATATATATGGGAATAGAGAAGATTTTCTAAGATTTAATACATTTTTACTATATGGCCATATTGTCCCAACCCTAGAACCTGAACCTCTGACCCAGGGGCCATGAAGTTCACAATTTTGGTAGAGGGCTTAATGGATATCATAACCATGCATTCAGTTTTTAACAAATATATATGGGAGTAAATAAGATTTTCTAATATTAAATACATGTTAACTATATGGCCATATTGGCCCAACCCTGGAGCCTAAACCCCTGACCTAGGGGCCATGAATTTCACAATTTTGGTAGACGGCTTCATGGATATCATTACCATGCATTTAGTTTTGACAAATATAAATGGGAGTAGAGAAGAAGATTTTCTAATATTTAATACATTTTATATGGACATCATACCATGCAATCAGTTTTTTTCCTCACATGTGTGGGAGTAGAGAAGAAGATTTTTGAAAATTTGGCTTTTTTTGGCATATTTTGCCCCGCTTGTCGCACTCCGGGGGTGGTAAAGAACAGAATTTCACAATTTAGATTTCTCTTACCATAGAGATGCTTCACACTAAAAATGGTAACAATTGGCCTTGTAGTTTTTAAGAAGAAGTTAAAAATGTAAAATTGTTAACGCACGACGACGGACGAAAACAGATAGCAATAGGTCACCTGATTTACCCAGGTGACCTAAAAACTAAATCTATCATTATAATGAATGAGCTGGTAACGTAATCTATTCTCATTTTATTGATGATTGATAATTTAATACATATATAAAGAGGTTATTTACAGAGAGAAGGGATAACGTTTTAAACTTGCGTAAAAATTTGAAAAAAATAGATAAATATAAAATAAAAATATCTAACTTAATCGATTTGTGTTAAAAAAATGTAGGGGCATGCTCTCTTAGTTAAAATATATACCATATCACTGGGAATTTTTTTTCTGTGGAATATGATGCATAATACTAAACCGAGTTCAAGGAATTGCATGATTTTGCATTTTATATTCTTATAAATAACGGCATTTATTTTTTCATAAAGCCTTTTCTTCAAATATTTTCCCCCCAAATTCCTTTTGTTGTCATTATAAATCAATATGCTCAATGAATGTCATATATTTAAAAGCCACAAGTCGTTCAGTGCCCTGTAAATGAAAAGTAATTCAATTCTTTCCTGCATTCTATTAAACTTGCTATAGTATTAACATATTTGATTTAGAATTATAAATATATTTAATAAATGTATAAAAATAAGAGATTGTAATATATATATTAGGAAGTTGAAATTGATTATTGATAGAAAAAATTGAAATTCTTGTGAACAAAATAATATAACTACTGTACCTGTGTGTTGGAAATATTTAATCGTACGCGTTGGATTTTAAATTGCAATTACATCAACTTGTTCGTATGTTTGTAATTTAATTTGTTTACTTCCTGGTAACATTTATTTTTCTTTTTGTCACAAATTATACACTAATATTTTAATATATGATCTTAAAAATAAGTCTTTCATTTCTGCACACTGTTTTTCGTGCGAAATGAAAATATCGTGCTGATCTTTAGATGATCGGCCATGCTGTTTTGAAATGAAAATGAATGTAGATTATATAATAACCTGTAGTTACTGTATTATTAACGGCCCATTATTTAGATATTCATTTAAACTGGTTCTTTTCGTGTGCTTTTTATTAATTTCACAGGGAACATATGGTTCTTTTCGAATGTTTATATCTTTCTAATTAAGGTCGTCCGTTTCCAACGGAAGACCTTACTATTATTGTGCTGGTAAAGATTATTAGGGTCTTCCGTTTCCAACGGAAGACCCTATTGTTATTCTACGGTTTTTTTTCTTTATTAGTGTCTTCCGTTTTCAACGGTAGACCCTCTTGTTATTCTTCGGTTTCTTTTTATTAAGGTCTTCCGTTTCCAGCGGAAGACCTTATTGTTTTCGTACTGTTTGTTCTTATTATTAAAGTCCTCCGTTTCCAACGGAAGACCTTATTGTTATTCTTCGTTTTTATATTTCCCTATTATTAAGGTATTCCGTTTCCAACGGAAGATCCTTTTGTTTTTCTATGGTTTCTTATTATTATTATTAGGGTCTTCCGTTTCCAACGGAAGACACTCTTGTTTTTCTTCGGTTTCTTTTTATTATTATTTTATTTTTTATTTTTTTTCTGACACCTTCTCGGCTTTATATCTCAAAAAGTTTTCTTCCGATTTCAATGAAATTTTCAGAGCTTTTGTAAAGTGGCATTGCCTCAAAGATGTTAAAGTTTCAGAGATAACATCACTTCCGTTCAAATTTGACGGCCATTTTTTATTTTTAAAAAAGTGATTTTGTCCGGAAGAAAATTTTAAAAAACCGTTAAAGATATTGGTTTGAAATTTTTGCAGATTATAGATGTATCAATAGTATGGTGTACTGGGGGGTTTAAATTTTTATTCATTAATTTTGCTCGAAACCGGAAGAAGTTTCGATTTTTTGAAATTTTTACTTTTTTTAAATCAAAAAAATGAATGCAATAGTGTTACAGAGTATGTCATGCTGAATTCAAATCTGAAATCCGTTTTTAAAATCGGACGATGCATTACATAGATATCGGGGTTTAACTTTTGATTTTTCCAGAAATTTTGATTCGGCGTTCTTGGTTTAAAAAATAGTGTAAAGTATAAAGTGAAGTTAACTCGTACAAAAATAATTCGATAATTGTTTAATCGTACTTAAACACATTCAGATTCTTTTCTGCTAAGTCGTTCTTGAAATCGTAAAGGTTTTTGTTAACTCGTACTTAAACTCATTCGGATTTTGTCAAGTCGTACCAAGAATAATTCGATTTTTTTATCTTTTTGTTTAAGTTGCCCTTGTTATAAGAACCCTTCTTCTTACTGGAACTTTTAGCTTTGCTCTCGACATTAACGGAAGACCCACTCGTTGCTTTGCAATGAGCTTTGCTCTAGTTTGTTTTCTTTTTTTTCTGACTCCTTTTCCGCTTCATAACTCAAAAAGTTTTCAACCGATTTAAATGAAACTTTCAGAGGTTATGTGCAACTATTATGCCTCAAAGATCTTAGAGTTTCGATGACAACGTCACTTCCGTTTTTACGTTACGTCGTTTTTAAAATTTAAAAAAAGTCATTTTGTCCGAGGGATTTCTCGAAAACGCTTTAAGAAAGAGTCTTGAAATTTTCTGTGGTTATGAATTTGTCAATTTACCTGTGCAATAAGGCTGGAAATGGAAATCCGTAACTTCTTGTCAAAACCGGAAGTGAATCAAATTTTTCAAAAATTTGAATTTTTTGATCAAATCAAAAACGTATACGCGTTTTGTAAAGCTCATTAAGCTAAATCAAACACTGAAAACCGTTTTAAAATCGGACGATGCATTACAGAGATATTGGGGTTTAAATATTGATTTTTCCGGAAATTTTGCTTCCGCATTCTGGGTTAAGAAAATAGTCTTAAGGTGGCAGGGGATAGTTTCGAACGAAAGACCCGGTCAACATTTTGAAATAAAGGGAGAACCTGAGGTTTGGCTGGTTATTTGAGGGGTATAAATTGCTAGAATATTTATTGCATTCATTTTGTGGATAGAGGAGCTAAAGTCAATTTTATTGATATATGACACTTTAATACTGGTAGCACTTTTCATCAGATATGGAATGAAAATGCGAAACTGTGGCCAAAATGTTCACTTTCGGTTTTGTGCTTGAAAAGTGGGGTGGGTTCAGAACACAAAATGTCACTCGAAAAGAAGGTGATTGACCCCCCATTAATTGGTGATTATTTGCATAGGTATACATTAAGCCACAAATTCTATGGTAGTTTATGGCAGTTGCTCGGGACTGGAGCGTGGTGCTGGACCTGTGAAAATGTGAAAAAAGGGTAATTTTTCAGAAAATTTTGAGACCGTCCCTAGCTATTCTATATAGTGCTATATGTAAGTTGTACTTGTTTTATTCTGAAATGTTTAAAAATTCTCAAGAGTCGGGACCATGTGTCCCGTGCATGCAAACCAATTTTAGCAAATTTAAAAATCGACTGAATAATTAGATCACATATATGAGCAGTACCTGCCTCACATTTCCTCGACCAAAAAAACCATCCCCTGCCACCTAAGTTCAAAGTTAAATTAACTCGTACCTAAAATAATTCGAAAATTGTTAAGTTGTACTTAAACACATTCGGATTTTTTTTGTTAAGTCGTTCTTGAAATCTTCAAGTGTTTTGTTAATTCGTACTTAAAATCATTCGGATTTTTTAAGTCGTACCAAGAATTTTCGATTTTTTTTTGTTTAAGTTACTTTTGTTTTTAGTTTAAGAACTCTGCTTCTTAGAGGAACTTCGAACTTTACTTTCGACATTAACGGAAGACCCACTCGTTGCTTTGCAACGGGCTTTGCTCTAGTTCTTCTTATTATAATCCTTTTTTTTTCAACTCAAATAACTCAAAAACGCTTGCTTTGATTGTCTTGAAATTTACAGATCTTTTATGCCTTTAAAAGATCTCTATGATATAAAAAAATTAGCTGATGACGTCATTACATTCTTCACTTATTGACGTTTTTCACGTTTTGAAAAGTGATTTTGTCCGGAGCTTTTCTCATTTTTGTTTAAAGCTAGAGTTCTGAGATTTTCAGACAAGTTAGAACTATCGTTTTACTTATGACATAAGGCTGGAAACTCAATTTGGACACTTCCGATAGAAAACGGAAGTAAAACCAATTTTTTGAAATTTTCATATTTTTCAATTTTAAAAATAAAAAATACGCATATGATGGCAATTTATATGCTGAGTACGAAACTAAAATCGGTTTAAAATTCGACGTTGCGTTACAGAGTTATAAGGGTTTGAAAATTGATTTTTCCGGAAATTTTGATTCCGCGTTCTTGGTTTAAAAAATAGTGTTATGTTCAAAGTGAAATTAACTCTTACCAAAAATAATTCGATTTTTGTTAATTCGTACTAAATTCATTCGGATTTTGTTAAGTCGTACCAAGAATTATTAGTTTATTTATCTTTTGTTTTAGGTATTCTTGTTATTGGTTAAAGAACTTTGCTCTTTACAGGAATATCTAGCTTTACTCTCGACATTAACGGAAGACCCACTCGTTGCTTTGCAACGAGCTTTGCTCTAGTTAGGGTCTTCCGTTTCCAACGAAAGACCCTCTTGTTATTCTATTGTTTCTTTTTATTTTTATTATTAGGGTCTTCCGTTTCCAACGGAAGACCCTTTTGTTTTTCTACGGTTTCTTTTACTTCTTATTCTTATTATTCTTTTTATTTTTTTTCCAACTCAAATAACTCAAAAACGCTTGCTTTGATTGTCTTGAAATTTACAGGTCTTCCATGCCTTTAAAGGATCTCTATGATATGAAAAAATTAGCTGATGACGTCATCACATTCGTCACTTATTGACGTTTTTCACGTTTTAAAAAGTGATTTTGTCCGGAGCTTTTCTCATTTTTGTTTAAAGCTAGAGCTCTGAGATTTTCAGACAAGTTAGAACTATCGTTTTACTTATGACGTAAGGCTGGAAACTCAATTCGAACACTTCCGGTAGAAACCGGAAGTAAAACCAATTTTTTGAAATTTTCATGTTTTTCAATTTTAAAAATAAAAAATACGCATATGATGGCAATTTATATGCTGAGTACGAAACTGAAATCCGTTTAGTTGCGTTACAGAGTAATAAGGGTTTGAAAATTGATTGTTCCGGAAATTTTAATTCCGCGTTCTTGTTTTAAAAAATAGTGTTATGCTTAAAGTGAAATTAACTCGTACCAAAAATAATTCGATTTTTGTTAAGTCGTACTTTGACACATTCGGATTTTTTTTGTTAAGTCGTTCTTGGAATCGTTAAGGTTTTTGTTAATTCGCACTAAAAATCATTCGGATTTTGTTAAGTTGTATAAAGAATAATTCGATTTTTTATCTTTTTGTTTTAGTTACTCTTGTTATTGGTTAAAGAACTTTGCTCCTTACAGGAATATCTAGCTTTACTCTCGACATTAACGGAAGACCCACTCCTTGCTTTGCAACGAGCTTTGCTCTAGTTATTATTATTATTATTCTTTTTCTTTATTTTTCTGACTTTTATGAAGCTTCATATCTCAAAAAGTTTTCAACTGATGTCAATGAAACTTTCAGAAATTATGTGTTTTTATCGTCCCTTTACGCTATTAAAGTTTCATTTAAAACGTCACTTCCGTTTTTACGTTACGTCAATTTTAAAATTTTAAAAAAGTGATTTTGTCCAGGGGATTTTTCAAAAACACTTTTAGATAGAGACTCGAAATTTTTTGTGTTTGTACATTTAGCATTTTTATTTTGAAATAAGGCTGGAGTTAACATTCCGTCACTTCCGGTCGAAACCGGAAGTTTTTAAAAATTTTCGAAATTTCAAATTTTTTGTTTGAATTTTAAAAGTTTATGATCTTTGTAGAATTTATAATGCTGAATACGAAACTGAAATCTGTTTTTAAATCAGACGATGCATTGCAGAGATATCGGGGTTTAAAAATTGATTTTTCCGGAAATTTTGATTCTGCGTCCTTGGTTTAAAAAATAGCGTAAAGTTCAAAGTGAAATTAACTCGTGCCAAAAATGATTCGATTTTTATTAAGTCGTACTTTGACACATTCGGATTTTTTTTTTGTTAAGTCGTTCTTGAAATCGTTAAGGTTTTTGTTAATTCGTTCTAAAAATCATTCGGATTTTGTTAAGTCGTACCAAGAATTATTCGATTTTTAACCTTTTTGTTTTAGTTACTCTTGTTATTGGTTTAAGAACGTTGCTCCTTACAGAAATATCTAGCTTTACTCTCGACATTAACGGAAGACCCACTCGTTGCTTTGCAACGAGCTTTGCTCTAGTTATTATTATTATTCTTTTTCTTTATTTTTCTGACTTTTTTGAAGCTTCATATCTTTAAAAGTTTTCAACCGATTTCAATGAAACTTTCAGAGTTTACGTGGCGTTGTCGTTCCTCAAAGATCTTTAGGTTTCCATTACAACGTCACCTCCGTTTTTACATTACGTCAATTTTAAAATTTTCAAAAAGTTATTTTGTCCAGGGCGTTTTTCAAAAACGCTTTAAGATAGAGATTTGAAATGTTCTGTGTTTATACATTTATCATTTTTATTGGAACAAAAGGCCGAAATTCATATTCCGTCACTTCCGCTCCAAACCGGAAGTCTTTTAAAATTTTCGAAATTTTAAATTTTTTGTGTTAATTTATAAAGTTGATGAAATTTGTAGAATTTATAATGCTGAATACGAAACTGAAATCCCTTTTTAAATCGGACTACTGTGGTTTCATCAATATTCGTGGGTATCAATTTTCGTGGATTTTCTGAAAACTACACTTTCAAGGATACGTAAATTCGTGGCCAATGACCCTATCAATAAAAAATGTTAGTTGATATTGTTCTTCGATGAGCATTTAATTTCGTGGATCAACTTAACAACGAAATCCACGAAAATTGGTATGCAACGAATATTGATGAAACCACAGTATGCATTGAAGAGATCTTTGGGTTCAAAAATTGACTTTTCCGGAAATTTTGATTCCGCGTTCTTGGTTTAAAAAATAGCGTTAAGTTTAAAGTGAAATTCACTCGTACCAAAAATAATTCGATTTTTGTTAAGTCGCTCTTGAAATTGTAAAGGTTTTTGTTAATTCGTACTAAAAATCATTCGGATTTTGTTAAGTCGTACCAAGAATTATTCGATTTTTTATCTTTTTGTTTAAGTTACTGTTGTTATTGGTTTAAGAACGTTGCTTCTTACAGGAATATCTAGCTTTACTCTCGACATTAACGGAAGACCCACTCGTTGCTTTGCAACGAGCTTTGCTCTAGTTATTATACTTTTTCTTTTTTTTCTGACTCCTTTCCGGCTTCATAACTCAAAAAGTTTTCAACCAATTTCAATGAAACTTTTAGCGATTGTTGCAAGTTAGCGTCCCTCAAATATATTAAAGTTTCAATGACAACGTCACTTCCTTGTTGACGTTACGTCATTTTTAATAATTAAAAAAAGTCATTTTGTCCGGGTCTTTTCTCAAAAATGCTTAAAGATAGAGGCTTGAAATTTTCCATGGTTATTATTTTGTTATTTTACCTCTGTAATAAGGCTGGAAATGAAAATTCGTCACTTCCGGTCCAAACCGGAAATGAATCAAATTTTTCAAAAAATTAAATTTTTGGATCAAATCAAAAACGTATACGTGTGTTGTAGAGCACATTCAGTTGAATCGAACACTGAAATCCGTTTTAAAATCAGACCACGCATTTCAGAGATATTGGGGTTCAAAAATTGATTTTTCCGGAAATTTTCATTCCGCAGTCAAGATTAAGAAAATAGTGCAAAATTCACAATGAAAGTAACTTCTACTAAAACAATTCGTACTTGTCATACAACTTTATATAAAAACATAAAATTATATGCATTTTGTAGAGTTCGCAAAGCTAAATACAAAAATGAAATTCGTTTTAAAATCAGATGATGCGTTGCAGAGACATCGGGGTTTAAATATTGATTTTTCCGGAAATTTTGATTCCGCAGTCAAGATTTAGAAAATAGTGCAAAATTCACACTGAAAGTAACTCCTGCTGAAAACAATTCGTACAGGTCATACATTTTCAAATACATGTATTTATCTGAGTGTTTATTGAAACTATTTCGTTAATTCCATTGATAATTACGTTGAATGTGTAAACTTCCTTTGGAAAAAGAGGAAATTTTGTCAACAGAAATCATAACAAAAACAAAGCAGCTGAAATCGAAGACACAGATCCCGATTCTAACAGCGAAATTAAGCTATCGAAAGTCTTTTCTGAAATTTGGTAAGAGTGTTATTCAAATCGCAATATTAAGCCTATATATAGCCTAATCTTCGCAGATCTTTCAGTTGTTGAATAATAAAACAACACGTGCAATGTAGATTAAATTGGATTACTACAGTAAATATGAGTTTGTTAAGATTTCAAATATGAATATATATATATATATCTATTGTAATTATTTACTTGAAAAATAAATGCATTAATGTAATGCATGTTAATCTGTGCTCTGCATATTAAACAAACTTATTAGTTTTAATCGAAATAATTATCGTACGATCCATCATGTCAACTCGCCATGTTTTGACTGCGAAGAACAGCTGATAGCGGTGTGTGAACATTTTTAAAAGAGGCATGGCTTGCAATACGTCGATAGTGGAAAATTCAGCTCAACAATCCTATGAGAGATTATAAAGGTATGTTTTAATTCAGGATATGTCGTGTTGACTTTTTCTTTTTAAAGTATTTGTACAGACCCTGAACCGTGCTACTACACCTCTAAAACGAACCGTACCGTTCCGTGCAAGAAACGAACCGTACCGTTTACAAAACGAAACGTACCGTTCACAAAGCGAACCGTACCGTTCATAAAACGAACCGTACCGTTCACAAAGCGAACCGTACCGTTCACAAAACGAACCGTACCGTGCAAAAAGCGTGCAATATAATTTATGCAAGACCCGCCCCAAAACGGCCAAAAAAGCGTACCGTACCGTGCAATAAGCGTGCAACTTCCATATACGGCTTTTTGACTTATGTGTTTCGATGAATACGGACGGAGATTATCGCTGACCAGATAAGTTCAATATTTTCCTAGATTCTAGTAATACGGGATTAAGTAACACATACTAATTTAACGCTGTTATTTTTATTAAAACCGTTATAAAAATGTTTTAATCTAATTTCCTTTTTTAGACCTTAATCTTTTCTTTACATAGCGCCATAAACTGTTAATACATGTACATGTGTATGTCGTAAGTTGTGAAATGGTAAGTGTCGGGAATCAACTTGATAAATCATTTTTCCTTCAAATAATAAACTAATTATACATATAATTTCATATAAAGTTGTTAGTTGCTTTAACGCACATTGAATCATAACGTGTTATATCAGTATCCTTTCTTGTGTATATTAAGTTTAAGTCGCGATCATTTCCTGTGTATAGTGATTGACAAACCCAGGGTATAAAACGACATGCCCTCGGGGGTTTTCACATGTTCAAGACAAAAGAAAACCTACACAATTGCGTACGTCTTCGTCTAACAGTACAGCACGCCCATTTTCGATCTAACGGAAGAGATTTTCTATCTTACAGAAGAGAGAGAAAGAGAGAGAGAGTTTGTGTGTTAATTATATTACTAAAATTAAAGTTTTATCACTGAGCCATTGTTTCGCTTTAGGTTTTTATAGTCGGTCTTTTGAGCGGGATTTTATTTTAGGACTCCACGTGCTTCGCCTGTCAATCAGTTTAAATATAGTAGTACAGATCACGCCATGCGCCGCGTGCTACTTGGCTCCTCCTACATAGCTAGAAGAAAATTATCGAATAAAAACGTTTTAGTTTATCCTTATTTTAAAGAGTGCTCCTATTTAAAATTATTTATCAATCATTTCGTTCCGACTTCATGATTCCAATTCATGTAATGGCGATCAGAGTCTCTATCCATCGCTGTCATATTTTTTTTTTGTTACTAGATAAATTCTTAATATATTTATCACTTTAAGCATTCAGTTGTTGATTACCGGGTATTTTTCCGTGTCCTGTTTACAAGTTTGTGAGTAAAAAGGCAAATGAAATATAAACAGGTTAGCCAGCATTTGTAAAACGTCAGCTAAATCGCATGCATATAGTGAAGAGCGGACACTTGTCAAACAAAATGATAAATATCACCATTAAAAGCTATTTACTTATTGTGTGTATCTAGTTGTGTACATAATAATTTAGCGTAAGAAATATGGTACATACATGTTTAGTTTCACTTTAACAGAATAACAAAAACTAATAGTCATATTTTGACTATACACGCGATGTTATTTCAGTTAAGAGAAGCGATGACGGGTGACATGTAGGTGTGATCTGTGTATACGATCAAGCGCAGAAAGTCATAGAATCAATATTTAAATGATAAAAAATCCGTGTCAAAAAACTTAAAAACAGTTTATTTCATGATTTCTTCACTGAAATTCATTGTTTATATTATCATTAATTGCGTGTATTTTTACATTGTCTATTCACCAGGGGAATTTGATTGGCAACAGTACGCAATAGAGAATTATCATACGAATTATGAATACAAAAATAGAAAGATGCTTGTATATATTACAACTAGCCAAAAATCAAGACAGCGAGAAAGGAAACTAAAGAAATATCGGGAAAAGTCGGGGCAATTTTTCATAGCAATTTTAGAATTATCGCCAGATCGCGGAATTAACAAACATATATCGGATTAAAGTCAATCAGTTCTTTTAATCTATTTTAATAATTGCATTTTTCTAAAATGAATAATAACAGACTATTCAAAATTAAAACTATCCTCCGCTTCCCGGCCGTTTTCAGCGAGTACAGGTTTCACGCAACGTACATGTATCAAAACCGGGAGAACGGATGGAAGTTCTGATTTTAATTAAATTGAAATACATTTGTAATATATCTTATAAATAAAGAAAAAAGGGCTCGTCATAATAACATGTACTAACTTGATGAAGTTTATCGGGCAAACACTAAACAAAATTATATCGAGAAAATTAAAAGCGTTCAGGCCACGCCTACCTCATTAATAAAGCCCGCAAACCGTTCACAAAGCGTGCAGCTATTTTTGCAAAGCGTACCGTGCAAGAAGCGAACCGTACCGTTCACAAAACAAAACGTACCGTTCACAAAGCGAACCGTACCGTCCATAAAACGAACCGTACCGTTCACAAAGCGAAACGTACCGTTCACAAAGCGTACCGAACCGAACCGTGCAACTGGTGTAGTAGCACGTTTCAGGGTCTGCACTTTTCAATCTAATCCGAGATTCCTCTGACTCTAACCTCCGCTTTTGACGCGCGTCACAATATAAAAGCGGGTGTTAGAGTCAGAGGAATCTCGGAATATTTTCTTTCCAGTGTATTTTCACGTGTATGTTATGCACATCACTCTTTTGAATTTCTATTTATTGTTTTGCTATGTATATTTATGTCTTATTGTGTATTGAACAACACATCATACATTGTAAAACAGTGCAATTAAAAGGGGTGGTGGTCCCGTGGTACACAAGAGTAGAATGTTGTAATTAGAGTACATGTTTGCATGGTGATAACGTTACCTTAAATATTTGAATATAACAGATCTTTATCATATCGTCGTTTACTTAATTTATAAATTAAAAAACTCAGACAGGCTTGTGCTTAAATAAAAAAATATAATTGACATGGTAAATGTTCAATCTAATTAAAATTAGACCTTTCGTCTCGCTCTCTGTTAAGTGTTATATATGTCGCTCGTGAAAGAGCATGTAAAACAGAGTGCAAGATGAAAAGAACTTCATATTATATCAAGCTCAGATTTTAGGTTAATGTTCCCTGATATCTGTAAAATATTCTTCTCAAGATTTAATTATTTCACTGAAGCATAGTAATTTGTTTGAGATTAGTTTATCTTTTATACATATTCATTCGTTTTAGATAAACTTTACATGCATATCACATCTACATTGTATGTAAACAATTTTTAAAGTAAGACAAATATATGTAATAATATTTACTGCATGTGCCTCAGATATCTCTCTCTCTCTCTCTCTCTCTCTCTCTCTCTCTCTCTCTCTCTCTCTCTCTCTCTCTCTCTCTCTCTTGCTTTTAATCTTGGCAAAGCATCAGATAGCAACTAAATTTTGTAAAAAAAATATCTCTGTCTAGTAAAAGAAATCAACAGTGCATTGAATTTTAAAATGAGCATGTTATCAATCCCTTATTTTTGGAATGTGCAACCAAAATCCAAAGATTTGTAAAATTGTTCATGATGCAAATTTTACATAGTATTGTTTTTAAAACATGAAATTAATAAGAAAAAAAAATTTCACTATATTTATTCGCAAAAAAACCCTCAGTAGAATTGATAAAACATGGTATAGCAAAAGCTTATACTTTGACGCTGTTCGGATGGGTTATATTCCCTTGTTACAGTAGTTTACGAATTGAAATATTGACTGTCGCACAACAAGTAAAACTCTAATATTCTCTCTCTCTCTCTCTCTCTCTCTCTCTCTCTCTCTCTCTCTCTCTCTCTCTCTCTCTCTCTTAATTTGATATGTGTCCATATATCTGTAATATAATAATGTTATATTATGACTTGATATGCAAAGTTTTGTTTTTGTAGTGCCTAAATGTTAATGTTATGTATTGGGATATCTCATACTTATTACACTGCCTGGCCAGTGTATTTTTTCCAGAAATACTATGCATATGTTAATGTAAACACATCTATTACATGTATTAGTACATGTATGTTAACACAGCTAATTGATATTTTTTTCAATTTCAGCTCAAAACGGACTGTTGTTACCACATGGCGATCACAAGGCTTTTACCTGTTAATTCTTGTGGTTTCAGCTCTTAAGGTTAACAAGTCACCTCTACCCACATGCATAATCCATGTGTTATACGGACTATTTACCGGTAATTCAAATTAAATCGGATAATTCATGGACAATAATGGAACTTTAAGAAAGCATCATGCCTTGTTGTGGTTTGTGTTTGATAAGAAATTATGAAAAACAAAATTAAGGCTGTTTAAACAAATTTACAATTGTTAGTTGTGAAAATTTGTTTTTCAATAAAAGTATGCAATTATGTTTGAAATTCCTTTATTTTGTATTTTATAATAATATGTAGATGTGTTTTCATAATTGAAAAATCACCCCCCCCCCTCTTTTCAATTGTTACCATTAAGATTACATGTAGGATATGTAAATGTACATTTGACCTTGAAATAACATCTGCTATGATATTTACTTGTTTAATGTGAAATAAACAAGATACAACATATTTTTACCTTTTTAATGGATATATGCATTAAAATGTAGGAAAACATGTGAAATTTGAACTTTTTTCATGGAATTCTCCTCCGTCTCCAGCTACCCAGGTGTGTTTGAATTTAATTTTAATTTGAGGCAGATGTCTAACTTGTAGGTCTTACTGTTTTAGCATGGTTAAAAGGAGACTAGAAACCAGAATATATTAGATGTTCATTAAATATGATTGTTAGCTTACTTTTTTTCATGAAAACAAGAAATCACATGCAGGAAAGCATGTCTATTTGTTAATTCAAATGCTACAAATCATTTAATAAACCAAAAAAGATCAAATTTTAGTATCATTGATGATTGATTTGAAATATGTGTGAGAAATGACTCAAAGAAACTGCCACAAGTTTCATAAAATTAGGTAAAAGATTTCAAACCATGAATTTTTATGAAAATCAAAAGATAGGGGGTGGGTATATATGTATGGGCATTTCTAAGCGATGTGATGCTTTTATCATGATAATATCATGTAGATGTATGTTGTATTGAAAACAGTTTCTTATTAAGGCAGGTTGAACAACAATTGACCTCTAAAAGGTTAGGTAAAGATGTTTTACTATGGAGAACCCTATGAATCTGTGTTGAATAGAGGAAAGTGGAAATGGTGGGTTCACTTAAAAGGTCATATTTTTCTTAAACCTCAATGGATTTGGCAATATGTGGTGTACTTTTCCTAAGAATTGCATTAGCTTTCTAAGTCTAAGACAAAACGTCTTTTCATAAAGTGTTAGTGTACTAAGTTAAAGGTAGCAAGGGACAGTATCGGATAAAGTACCCGTTAATCTATTTGTAAAATTGAGAGTTGCTGTACTTGAAGGCTTTTGAGTGTTGTTAAGATTCAGGAAATGAATTTTGATGATTATCATTAGTTAGAGGGATGTCTCTTGTTGGAATTGGTATGCAATATGAAGGCTCCTAATGTTAAGTACATGAGAAGCAGAAGTAAATTGTGAAACTTGGGGCTATGACATTTGTGTTGACTTTACATAGTGAAATTGCAGGTTACTAAGGGAGGTTATATAACTCGAAATGTAGGTGGATGGAACATTATATACCTATTTACTGGCTATAAGTTTATTGTCCCCCGAGACAGCAACTATTTCACGAGGCGAAGCCGAGTGAAATAGTTGCTGTCGAGGGGGGGGGGGGGGCAATAAACTTGCTATTGTCCGAATAGTCAGTAAATAGGTATTTTATTATACCAAAGAAACCTTCATTTGTCAGCGATGCAGAATTTTTTGATGATAAACAAATTGGAGTTATCGGACTTTGAATTTAATGCAGCAATCGGATTATGTCAGAGGTGTTCCGAGTTTAAAAAGGAGGGAAATCTAATGCTGCCGATGAATGGTTTTGATGACTATTCACCATGGGCAGATAGCACAGAAACCATTCACGATTAGATAGAAAAGCATGTTTATGCGGGCGCTCTATAGTGATCAGTTTGTTTGTCTGTCAGTCCATCTGTCCGTCCATCTGAGATCGCTTGTCCGGAGCATAGCTTCTCTCCCCTTGGCCCTTGGCCCAATCTGGCTCATACCTTATCCACAGAGTGCCTTTGGGTAAAGGGTGTGCAGTGACCTTGAACCATGTTTCTAGGTAAAAGGCTAAGGTCATAGCAGAATTATATATACAATCCTTGTCTGGGGCATATCTTCTCTCCCTTTGGTCCAATCTGGCTAATACTTCACTCACAGAGTGTCTATGGTCAAACGATGTGCACTGACTTTGAATGAATGTTGTAGGTAAATGGTCAGGGTCATATCGGATCACGCGAAAAAATTTTTTTCAGAACATTTATTCATTCCACTTAGCCCAATTTGGCTCAGACTTTACATAAACAGAGCTTTTATATAAAGGGTGTGTAGTGACTTGAACCAATTTTCAAGGTCAAACACAGGATGAAACTGTGCCATTCAGTTAACTGAATGATAACTGAAAGGTCTGGAAAGGAGACTGAATGGCACAAATATGCCATTCAGTCACTTGTCAGTTACCATTTAGTCACATTTCATTGACTGAATGGCACAGTTTAATCCTGTGAAATGTGAAGGTCAGAGCAGAATTATATAAAAAATCCTTGTCCGGAGTATATCTTCTTTCTCTATGCTCCAATCTGACTCATACTTCACCTACATGATGCCTTTGATCAAATGATATGCAATGGTGTAGATCAAGTGTCAAGGTCATATCAGATCACACAAAAATCCTTATTTCAAGAGCATATATACTCTCCTTTTAGCCCCTATTTGGCTGATACTTTACCTAAACAGCGCTGTTTGGTTAATGGCATGCAGTGACCTTGAGAAAGCTCAATGTGAAGGTCATAGCAGATCTCTTTTAAATTAGTTTTAGACCGTAGATTATTTCCCAGTGGCTTTATCTTGTTCAGACTGAACAAAAATGTCTGTATGTTAGATTGAATTATAAGTTTTATGCCAGCTGGAAAAATTTCTAAGTTGTAGGTCAAGGTCAAAGCAAAATCGTCTGAAATAATTTCAGCGAGGCCCATTTGAAACGGTCACCAGCTCAATGTTGTCTAGTTCATAGTAAATTTATATAGAAAATATTCAAAGAAGTATAATGAAGTAAACTATACATCAGTAAGTTTCTGACAATTGAGTTGCAACAAGCACACAGTACGGAATTCGAAGATCAACCCTTTGAAAAGCGGTGTAGAGGAAAAGTTGCTCAGAATAATGTTTTAAACAAAATGCTACCTAAACGTTTTTTGTTGGTGGCCCCGTTAAGGAGTTTAATTGTCGGCCCCTAAAACACAGTTGTTCAGGTATAACTTGAACGGTCAACAATTCTTGAACACTTGTTGAACAAAATATGTTTATATTTAAAAGACCTTTTATTTGATATCAAAAAAGGGGGCTGGCCCCTCAAATTAGGGGCCAGGAGGGATTTACTATTTCCGTAGAAATAGTTTGTTATTAATCATAAACGCAAAAAGAGCTCATCAAGCTAAATTTAAAACTTAAATCCGTTTAAAAATCTGACGATTGATAACGGGATATAAGCATTAAAAAATTGATTTTACGGAAATTTCAATTTTGCAGTCTAGGTTTAAAAAATAGATGTTAGTTCAAAGTTAAGTTAACTTGTACCTAAAATAATTCGATAATTGTTTAGTCGTACATAAAAACATCCGGAAATTTTTGTAATGTCTTTCTTGAAATATTTAAAGTTTTTGTTAATTCGTACTAAAAATCATTCGGATTTTGTTAAATCGTACCAAGAATCATTAGATTTTTTTTTATCTTTTTGTACTTAAGTTACTTTTGTTACTAGTTTAAGAACTCTGATTCTTAGAGGTACTTCTAGCTTTACTTTCATTAACGGAAGACCCACTCGTTGCTTTGCAACGAGCTTTGCTCTAGTTTTTCTTTTTTTTTTCTTACAAATTTTGTGCACGCGAGTTCTCGGAAATGGCTCGGCCGATTTTCATAAAACTTTAAGATCTTATAGATATTGATCTGAACCTTATTGGAAATGTTTTAGTTTGATGACATCATTTCCGTTTCAGAGATATTGACGTTTAAGCGATTTTGAGAGGGTCAGCTTGTCCGTCGAACTCCTCCTAAACAATAAAAGATATCAAATTCAAATTTTCAGGTATTCTAGACGAATGATTGTAGTTTTGTCTAATGTGAGTCATTAATGTCTGGAGCAAAAGGCGCCGAAGCTCGCCTGGACTCGAAAATTGAGATCTAAAAAATGTAGTGATTTTGCTTGGTTTTCTTTAATTCCTTCTTTTCTCGAAAATATTTTGTTAAGACATGTAGAGCAATTAAAATTTATTTTTACAAGAGTTTTCATTCGACATCAAGAAAAAGGGGCTGGCCCCTCAAATTAGGGGCCAAAACGTCTCTAAAGTCTTCTTTCCAAAGCACTTTACTGAGAAATATTTTGTAATATATTAAAGAAGCAAAAATGTTCATCTAAAAGTTATTTAGCTATTCATTATAAAAAAAAATCCATGCATTACGTAATCAGGGGTTTTAAGGGGCCAGAAGTTCAAAATTTCGATCACTTATATCATAAAAAGGACAAATATTTTGAAAAGCAATATAGAATAAAAGATGCTTAGAATGATGTTCTAAACAATATTCAACCATTAAAATTTCGTTCTCAGGCCCCAATAAGGAGATACGGGGTCGGCCCCAAAAACGTTTTTTCCAAGCTCAAAAACGATAACGAATTTCTAAACACTTGTTGAACAAAATATGTTTAATATCAAAAGACCTTTGATTTGACATCAAGAAAAAGGGACTGGCCCCTCAAATTAGGGGCCAAAACGTATCTAAAATCTTCCTTCCATAGCACTTTACTGAGAAATATTTTGTAATATGTTAAAGAAGCAAAAATGTTCATCTTAAAGTTATTTAACTATTCAATATAAAAAAAAATTCATGCACTACGTAATTAGGGGTTTTAAGGGACCAGAAGTTCAAAATTTCGATCACTTATATCATAAAAAGAACAAATATTTTAAAAAGCAATATAGAATAAATGATGCTTAGAATGATGTTCTAAACAATATTCAACCATCAAAATTTCGTTCTCAGGCCCCAATAGGGAGATTAGGGGTCGACCCCTAAAACGTTTTTTCCAAGATAGCTCAAAAACGGTAACGAATTTCTAAACACTTGTTGAACAAAATACGTTTAATATCAAAAGACCTTTCATTTGACATCAAGAAACAGGGGCTGGTCCCTCAAATTAGGGGCCAAAAGGGCTCTGAAGTCTTTCTTTCATAGCACTTTACTGAGAAATATTTTGTAATATGTTAAAGAAGCAAAAATGATCATATTAAAGTTAATTAACTATTCATTATAAAAAAAATCATGCGTTACATAACCAGGGGTTTTAAGGGGCCAGAAGTTCAAAATTTCGATCACTTATATCATAAAAAGGACAAATATTTTGAAAAGCAATATAGAATAAAATATGCTTAGAATGATGTTCTAAACAATATTCATCCATCAAAATTTCGTTCTCTGGCCCCAATAAAGAGATACGGGGTCGGCCCCTAAAACGTTCTTTCTAAGATAGCTCAAGAACGGTAACGAATTTCTAAACACTTGTTGAACAAAATACGTTTAATATCAAAAGACCTTTCATTTGACATCAAGAAAAAGGGGCTGGTCCCTCAAATTAGGGGCCAAAAGGGCTCTGAAGTCTTTCTTTCATAGCACTTTACTGAGAAATATTTTGTAATATGTTTAAAATGCAAAAATGTTAATCTTCCAGTTATGCATCCATATATGATAAAAAGAAAATCTCATATGTTACGTAATTAGGGGATTTAAGGGGCTAAAAGTCTTTTGATGATAACTTTTAATTGTGAAATATTTTGTAATACATTATAGAAGCAATTATACTCATCGAAACACTATACACCTATAAATGACAATTGTTTACTCCTTTGATACGTAATTAGTGTTTAAGGGGCCAGAAGTCCGAAAGTTTGATCTTCAATATATTAAAATGGAGAAAAATTTCAAAAAGTAATTTTGAACAAAAGATGCTCAAAATAATGTGCTTAACAATATGCAACCATCATTGTTTTGTTACCTGGTCCCTAAATGGAGTTATAGGGCCGGCCCCTAAACTGATCTTTTCCAGATATCTCGAGAGCGGTATATAATTTCTAAACACTTGTTACACAAAATCTTCAGACCCCCCGCATTTACTGATATGTTTCGTTGATGAAAATTAAAGGCAATTTTATTTCCTTTTCTAAAAATCGGACGGAAGACCTCCTCGTTGCTCGCAACGAGATCGTGTCTAGTTTTTATTCTTTTTTTTTCTTCCCAATGTTGTGCTCGCGATTTCTCAGAAACGGCTCGGCCGATCTCCATCAAATGTTCAGATGTGATAGAAATTACTCTGAACCTGATAGCAATTTTTTTGCATTTATGACGTCACATCCGTTTTTGAGATATTGAGATTTTTCCAATTTGTATATGGGTATTTTGTCTGCAGTCGTTCTCCTAAACTATAAGAGATATGGAGCTCAAATTTTTACTGTTGGTAGAGAAAAGATTGAAGTTTTGTATGGTTGTTGTTTTATATATCTAGCACCAAATGCGCCAAAGCTCGGTAGGGCTCGAAAATTGAGACGTCAAAAGCGTCGTAAATTTTCATGCTTTTTTTGTTGATCTCTTTTCTGGTAAATATTTTGTAAAAACATGTAAAGCAAAAATTGTTTAAATTTACAAGATCTTTCGTTTGATATCAACAAAAAGGGACTGGCCCTTAAACTTAGGGACCTGAAGGACTCTAAAGTATTTAATGTATAGCCCTTAACTGAGGAATATTTTGTAATAAGTTATAGAAGCAAATATGTTTATCGTACAGTAATGAAGCCTACCAATATAATGATTTTTTCATGTGTTACGTAATTAGGGGTTTTAGGGATCAAAAACCCAAAACTTTGATCACCTATATTTCAAAAAGGAAAAATATTTTGATTAGCAGTATAGAAAAAAAGATGCTCAAAATGATATACTAAACAGTATGCAACTATCAAAATTTCGGTAAACGGCCCCGATAAGGAGATAAGGGATCGGCCCCTAAAACCATTTTTCTTAGATATCTAAAGAACGATAACGAATTTGTAAACACTTGTTGAACAAAATGTGTGTAGTTTTAAGTGAACTTTCATTTAATACCAAGGACAAGGGACTGGCTCCTAAAATTAGGGAACTAGAGGGCTCTGAAGTATTTTATATATAGCCCTTAACTGAGGGATATTTTGTAATAAGTTAAAGAAGCAAATATGTTTATCTAAAAGTTATAAAGCCTAACAATATCTTAATTTTATCAGGTGTTACGTTATAAGGGGTTTATAGGGGTCAAAAGTCCCAATCTTTGATCGCCCATATCTCAAAAAAGGGAAAATATTTTGATAAGCAGTATCGAAGAAATAATGCTTAAAATGATCTACTAAACAGTTTGCAACCTTAACAATTTTGTTAAACGGCCCCGATAAGGAGATAACGGGACAACCCCTAAAGCAATCTTTTCCAAATATCTCTAGATTTGTATCAAATTTGTAAACACTTGTTGAACAAATGAAGAATTAAGAAATTAAAGAATTCAAGGATTTCATTTGATATTAAGAAAAGGTGACAGGCCCCTCAAATAAGGGGTCAAGAGGGGTCTCAAGTTTTTCAACCAAAGTTCTTACACCTGAAACAAAATACTCTCTGATATTTAAAATAAAGACCCCTTTTCCTCTTTTATCAAATTATGTTCAGCTGTTTTATAGCAAAATCAAGATCTTACATGTATCTCAACTTCTAAAATCGGACGGAAGACCTCCTCGTTGCTCGCAACGAGATCATGTCTAGTTATTATTATTTTTTTTCCACAAATTTTGTGCACGCGATTTCTCGAAAACTATTCGGCTGATTTCGACCATTTTTTCACAGATGATTGCCAGTGGTCATAATTTTAGAACTTTTTGAAATTTTGAAATCGTCACTTCCGGTTCCGATTTACGGCCGATTTTGTAAGTTTTTACGACCAATTTTGTGCAGACATAATCTCAGAGACTATCAGATGTATGGCTATGAAATTTTCAGGATAGGAAGTCTATAGTTTGAAGTTGTGCACAATGTAGTTGTTTTACGCCAGTGGCGCCATTTCTTGGAGCTCGCATAGGCACGAAAATTGGGTACGAATTTTCATTAAAAATTTTCACACGTTTTGATCTGTATCTTTTTATCAGTTTATATTTTGTTAAGAAATATATAACAAAAGTGGTAGAAAATCAAAAGTTCTTTCCAACAAAATCAAGAAAAATGGGCTGGCCCCTTAAATTAGGGGCCAAGACACTCATAAACTCTATTACAAATAACTTTAAAATGATAAAAAATTTGTAATGCATTATAGAAGCAAAGTTGTTGATCATGGCAATATGTATCAGGAAAATCATTACCACGGGCATTTATTACGTAATTAGGGACTTTTAGGGGACAAAGTACTTAACCTTTGACGCAATATATCTAGAGAAGGAGACATATTTTCTTAAGTATTGTAAAAAAAAAATGTCTGTATTAATGATTCTAATCGATTCCACTAATCAAAACACTAATGTCTGTCCCCACTAAGGATCTACAGGACTGGTCCCTTAAATATTCAATTATTTGTATCTCAAAAATGAATAACAATTTTAGATAGGTGTAAGAACAAAAAATGTTAGTATTCTTAAGACCTTTTCAACAAAATCAAGAAAAAGGGGCTGGCCCCATTAATTAGGGGCCAGTAGACTCGTAAACTGTATTACAAATAACTTAAAAACAATCAAGATTTTGTAATGCATTATAGAAGCAAAGTTGTTGATCGTAACAATATTTATCAGAAAAAATGATTGCCATGCCCATTTATTACGTAATTAAGTTTCTGGTTTTTTTTTGGGGGGGGGGGGGCAAAATACTTTTACTTTGTCGCGATTCATCTAGAGAAAGAGACATATTTTGTTAAGCATTGTAGAAGAGAAAATGTCTGTATCAATGATTCTAATCGTTTCCACTAATCAAAACACCAATGTCTGTCCCCACTAAGGATCTACAGGACTGGTCCCTTAAATATTCAATTATTTGTATCTCAAAAATGAACAACAATTTTAGATAGGTGTAAGAACAAAACATTGTAGTATTCTTAAGACCTTTTCAACAAAATCAAGAAAAAGGCACTGGCCCCTTAAATTAGGGGCCAGTAGACTCGTAAACTTTATTACAAATAACTTAAACACAATCAAGATTTTGTAATGCATTATAGAAGCAAAGTTATTGATCGTAACAATATTTATCAGATGAAATCATTGCCATGCCCATTTATTACGTAATTAAGTTTCTTTTTTTTTGGGGGGGGGGGCAAAGTACTTTTACATGTACTTTGTCGCGATTTATCTAGAGAAAGAGACATATTTTGTTAAGCATTGTAGAAGAGAAAATGTCTGTATTAATGATTCTAATCGATTCCACTAATCAAAACACCAATGTCTGTCCCCACTAAGGATCTACAGGACTGGTCCCTTAAATATTCAATTATTTGTATCTCAAAATGAACAACAATTTAAGATAGGTGTAAGAACAAAAAATGTTAGTATTCGTGAGACCGTTCGAATAAACTCAAGAAAAATGGGCTGGCCCCTTAGATTAGGGGCCAAGACACTTGTAAAATCTCTTACACATAACTTAAAAACAATCAAGATTTTGTAATGCATTATAGAAGCAAATGTGTTGATCGTAACAATATCAGTTTGTAAAACTCATTACCACACCCATTGATGACGTAATTTGGGATTTTAGGGAACTAAAAACTTAAATCTTTAATGTGCTGTAGGTGAAAAAGCAAAACACTTTGTTAAGCATTGTAAATGATATTGACAATCATATACATTATCTGAAAGGGAGGGGTTGAGGGGGAATTTTGAAATTTCATTAATATTTTAATCGTATCGTTTAAAAATGGAACGGAAAACCTACTCATTACTCGTAACGAGATCGTATCTAGTTATTATTATTTTCCCCTAATTTTGTGCACGCGATTTCTCGAAAACTATTCGGCCAATTTCAACCATTGTTTTGCAGATAATGAGGCATGATCTGAGTTTTATATGATTTTGAAATTTTTGTTGTCGTCACTTCCGGTACCGATTTATCGGCCATTTTGTACTTTTTACGACCTATTTTGTGCAGAGCTGATCTCAGAAACTATGAGAGATATGACTATAAAATTTTCAGGATATGTAGTCTATAGCCTGAAGTTGTGCGCTATTATTTTGTTTTACGCCAGTGGTGCCATTTCTTGGAGCTCGCTTAGGCACGAAAATTGGGTACGCATTTGTTTTTCAAAATTTACATAGGTTTTGATCTGTGTCTTATTATCAGTTGATATTTTGTTAAGACATATATAACAAACGTGGTATGGAATAAAAAGTTATTTCCAACAAAATTAAGAAAAAGGGGCTGACCCCTTAAATTAGGGGCCAATACACTCGTAAAGTCTCTTACACATAACTTAAAAACGATAAAGATTGTGTAATGCATTATAGAAGCAAAGTTGCTGATCGTCACAATAGCTATCAGAAAAATATTATTGCCACGCCCATTTATTACGTAATTAGGGATTTTTAAAGGCCAAATTACTTAAACTTTGATGCAATATATCTAGAGAAGGAGACATATTTTCTTAAGTATTGTAAAAAAGAAAATGTCTGTATTAATGATTCTAATCGATTCCACTAATCAAAACACAAATGTTTGTCCCCATTAAGGATCTACAGGGCTAACCCCTAAAATATTCAATCATTTGTATCTCAAAAATGAACAACAATTTCTGATAAGTGTAAGAACAAAATATGTTAGTATTCGTAAGACCTTTTCAACAAAATCAAGAAAAAAGGGCTGGCCCTTTTAATTAGGGGCCAAGACACTCGTAAACTCCATTTTAAATAACTTAAAACAATCAAGATTTTGTAATGCATTATAGAAGCAAAGTTGTTGATCGTAACAATATCTATCAGAAAAAATTATTGCCACGCCCATGTATATTACGTAAATAAGGATTTTTAGGGGCCAAAGTACTTATACTTTGACGCAATATATCTAGAGAAGGAGACATATTTTGTTAAGCATTGTAGAAGTGAAAATGTCTGTATTGATGATACTATTCGATTCCACTAATCAAAACACCAATGTCTGTCCCCATAAAAGATCTACAGGGCATGTCCCTTAAATATTCAATCGTTTGCATCTCAAAAATGAACAACAATTTAAGATAGGTGTAAGAACAAAAAATGTTAGTATTTGGGAGACCTTTTGAATTAACTCAAGAAAAAGGGGCTGGCTCCTTAAATTAGGGGCCAAGACACTCGTAAAAGTTTTTACACATAACTTAAAAACGATCAAGATTGTGTAATGCATTATAGATGCAAAGTTGTTGATCGTTACAATACCAGTTTGTAAAACTCATTTCCACAACCATTGATGACATAATTAGGGATTTGAAGGAACTAAAATATTTAATCTTTAATGTGCTGTATGTGAAAAAGAAGCTGAAGACCTACTCGTTACTCGTAACGAGATCGTATCTAGTTATAATATACTTTTTCTTTTTTTCTGACTCTTTTCGACTTCATAACTCAAAAAGTTTTCAACCGATTTTCATGAAACTTTCAGAAAATATGTACAACTATTATGCTTCAAAGATGTCAAAGTATTCAATAAAACGTTCTTTCATTTTGACGTTACTTCATTTTTAAAATTTAAAAAACGCCATTTTGTCAGGGGCGTTTCTCAAAAACGCTTAAAGATAGAGGCTTGAAATTTTTCATGATTATCAATTTTTCAATTTACCTGTGCAATGAGGCTGGAAACGGAAATCCATAACTTCCGGACGAAACCGGAAGTGAATGAAATTTTTCGAAAATTTGAATTTTTTGATCAAATCAGAAACGTATATAGTTTTGTATAGCACTTTCAGTTGAATCTAAATCTGAAAACCAAGTGGTTTTAAGTTCAAAGTTAAATTAACTCGTATCTAAAATGATTCGATATTTGTTAAGTCGTACTTGAACACATTCGGATTCTTTGTCAAGTCTTTCTTTAAATCGGTAAGGTTTTTGTTAAGTCGTACTAACAATCATTCGGATTTTGTTAAGTCGTACCAAGAATGATTCGATTTTTATTTTATTTTTTAAAGTTATTTTTGTAATGAGTTTAAGAACAGTGCTTCTTACAGGAACTTCGAGCTTTCCTTTGACATTAACGGAAGACCCACTCGTTGCTTTGCAACGAGCTTTGCTCTAGTTATTATAATTCTTTTTTTTTTCTGACTTTTTTGGAGCGTTATTTTATCAAAAACTATTAAACGGATTTGCACGAAATTTTCAGGACTGATAAGGCATCATCGTCGCTACATATTATCAAATTTTCAAATGACGACGTCACTTCCGTTTTCAGATATTGTCGATTTTGTAAATTTTTAAGGATCATTTTATCCACGCATCTCCTGTGAAACTAATCAAGATCGAAGCTTGAATTTTTTCAAGGATTGTAGATTAAAGTCTGAAGTTGTACCCACGTGCTTCCAATTATAAAAATTACGCAAGGCCTCGAAGCTCGCCTGAACCTGAAAATTAGCACCAAATTTTTTCACGAAATTTTCGAACATTTTCTGTAATATCTTTTGATGTTTAAATATTTTGTTAAAACATATAATGCAAAAGTTGTTTTAATTTCCACGGGCATTCATTTCAAATTAGGAAAAAGGGTGTGGCCCTTCAAATAAGGGACCAAGAGGGCTCTAAAGTCTTTTTGCAATAACTCTTTACTAAACAATAACTTGCTTTCAATTATAGAAGCAAAAATGTTCATTGTACAGCTGTTTATCTTTATAGTACCTTACCTAAGTCATATGTTACGTAATTGGGGGTTTCAATGGGCCAGAAGTTAAAAACTTTGATCATTAACATATAGAAAAAGAGAAATATTTTGAAAAGCATTGAAGAACAAACAATGTTTAAAATACTGTTCTCAACAATACGTTACCTAAAATTTTTTTGTTGGTGGACCCGGTCAGGAGTTTAAGGGTTTAACTGTAAACATTTCCTGAACACTTGTACAACAAAATGTGTTTTTTATTACGATACCTTTTATTTGATATCAAGAAAAAAGAACTGGCCCCTCAAATTAGGGGTCAAGAGGGCTATAAAGTCTTTTTATAAAAACTGAAAAAAAAATTATTATTAATTATAGAAGCAAAAATGTTCATTGTACAGCTGTTTATCTATACAGTACCATACCTAAGTCATATGTTACGTAATAAGGGGTTTCAAGGGGCCAGGAGTCCAAAACTCTTATCATTAATATCTAGAAATGGAGAAATATTTTGAAAAGAATTGTAGAAGAAAAATTGCTCAAAATAATGTTCTCAACAATATAATACTTAAAAAAATGTTGTTGGTGACCCCGGTAAGGAGTTTAAGGGTCGGCCCCTAAAACACAATTGTTCAGATATCTTAAGAACGGTCAACAATTAGCTGAACAAAATATGTTTATATTAGCGAGACCCTTTGTTTGATATCAAGAAAAAGGGGCTGACCTCTCAAATCCGGGGCCAGAAGGGATTCAAAGTCTCTTTATGATCATTTTTTTAAGCGATAATTTGTTATTAATTATGAAAGCAAAAAGTAAGAGCTTATTAAGCTTAATTTTAATCTGAAATCCGTTTTGAAATCGGACGATAAATTACAGAGATCAATGATCATTGCCCATTGGGTAGGTGAAAATGGACATATTTCATCATTTGAGAATATGAATCTCAAACCTAGACCGGGACAAGTTGAGAAAATAATTCTACATAATGTTCTGATTGAGGGAGTATCACATGTTCATTGTCTTGCAAGGGTTAAATGGTTTTCACCTGTTAATGAATCTTTACAAAATTATTATGGTAAACCTATTGAAATTTGGAAAGCAGATGTATATGAGGATGAGGGACCTGCTAGCTTCATTCCAATTCAGAGAATAAAATCCAAATTTGTTCATGCATATCAGAATTTTCAAGGTGTTAACGGAATTGTTGTTATACCAAGAGAGATATTTTTATTTTGAATTGTATTGGATTGCAAGCTCTAGCATATTTTAATACTGTTTTAATTTTATTTTCCCACTACAAATCATATTTTTTTTTATTATGGTTATTAGTGTTATAGAAGTGTATAACAATGCTACAAACTTATTGAATGTAATTTTTAAATGCATTTCATTTGTACAATGGATTTTGAATATGAAGTTTAGTTTGTGAAGTTTTCTATATGCTATATTTTATTAACTTGTAGTTACCCCCCTCCCCCGCTTTTTTTTTTTTTTGATTGAATATGCTTGTTTGTGTTTGTCAGAAAGATATAGATGCTTCATACTGATGTTCATTTTTTTATGTAGATTGAAGATGTTCATTTTTTGTCTGACAACTAGATTTGTACACAAAAATCAATTTTATTTGCCTATTGTTTATAATATCCATTGAAATTTTGTTATATAAATATAGTATAGAGTCAGAGGTTGTGCACATACACTATTTTGTGAAGCTTTACACATAGTAACAGGTACACAGTCACCTCATTTTTATATGCATAACAAAAACTTGTGAAGTCGAGCACATGCAGTTTTGTGTGAAGCTGGACACATAAGTATACAATCATCTCATCATCATTCTACACAGCAAAAACTTGTGAAGTCGAGCACATGCAGTTTTGTGTGAAGCTGGACACATAGGTATACACTTATCTCATCATCATTCTACACGACAAAAACTTGTGAAGTCGAGCACATGCAGTTTTGTGTGAAGCTGGACACATAGGTATACAATCATATCATCATTCAACACAACGAAAACTTGTGAAGTTGAGCACATGCAGTATTGATATATTTTAAGCCAGATCATGCTCAAAAATGTACACTTACTTGCACAAGGTGCATACTCTTACATTTTTATAGTGTTAAATTTATTATGCATCATGGCTTTTTATTAGATGTTAATTTTTTTTATAAAACACATTAAGTTTCAATGCTTCACGTTAATATTTTAAAATAAATATATCCATTGTTTTTTATATTGATATGAACTATTATATTATGCAAAATTTGTCAATAAAAATTGCACTGAATAACTTTTAATTTGCTTCTGTTTAGTAAAAACTTTCATTGTTATTGATAATTGATTGTTGTTAAAGTTAATTTACACATACAGTAGCATTATATGATTAGTAAAAGGATTGATAATTTGAATAGGAACTTATAAGGAATAAGTGAGATTCAAAAATAAGTATGAAAAAGGTCATACTCAATATATGCAATAGTTTTCTTATAAATGACCTTTTATATTTACTTTCAATTAAAGAAGACCTTTATGAATTAAAGTCTTTGTAAAGAATACTAAATATGACCTTTACATCTTTACCATCATATCAAGGTAACCTTTATGAATTTAAGTTTTTGTAAAGATTATTAAATATGACCTTTACATCTTTACCTTCCAGTAATGATAACCTTTATATATTTAAAATTTTGTAAAGATTATTAAATATGACCTTTATATCTTTACTGTATGTAAATTTGAAGTAAAGGTAACCTTGCTTTTTTTAAACATTTACGTTCATTTACTTAAGCTGTAAAGTTTTGTAAATGTATTTTTTCATGCAGTGTACCTAGCGATCAGCGGTTATTTAATACACAAGAGTTGCGTCTCTCATATATGCATTTATTTAGCTGCAAACTCAGATATTTTTTAAAGTTTGATTACACAGAAAATATTATTCTTCTTAAATTGAATTAAACGATAGAGTGTCAATTAAGAAATCGTTCTTTTAATAAAAACAATGTCATTCTCAGCCTGAAGCAATATCAGACATAGATCAATTGTGGGTTTTTAGTAAAAAAAAAAACTTCTATTTGATAGCTTTTAGTCGTTGCACTGCAAACATTTCAAATCGTCCTGGGTTCTGAGTTGTGCGTGTGGGTGTGTTGTATAATTACGTAACCTATCCTTCGCCCACGGCCGTGGAGATCGGTCGCACCTGCACTACCTAGCGGTCAGCGGTTATCAAATACACAAGATTCGCGTCTTACATGTATATCTACTTGTTTGAGTTTATATAGCCGCAAATACAAAAACTGTTTTATTTCTATATTATAAAAGTTTGTCCATCAATTAAACACTAGAGTGTAAATTAGGTAGTCGTTCTGAAAATTAAAAAAAGCGATATTACTCAAAATCAGAAACATCGTCAGACATAAGTCAAAGGTGGGTATGTAAGTCTAAAATGTGTTTAAAACTGTACAAATACTGTTTTAGATCAACAACAAAAAACCCCCCACAAATATTAAACCTTTACATGATGATCATCCCTCGCACATGGCATAAACGTGCATGTTTATTAATATTCTGTACGACTAAACTATTTTATATGATGTTTTTAACTATTATATTGGTTTAAGACGAAAAGATAACGTTTATCTTATTTACTTTTGTACAGTTGATTTAGCATTGATTTATACGATAGTGCATACAATTCGATAGACCGGTACATGTTCAAGTAAAATCGACTTGTGTTTCAACTTAAGATTTATTTATTTACCCATGGTTATTTCCGTTAATTAATGCTGATAGTTTTTACAGACTTCATAAAAAGTAATATAAGTTTTCTTAGAGTTGCACAAAATATGAGAGAGAGAGAGAGAGAGAGAGAGAGAGAGAGAGAGAGAGAGAGAGAGAGAGAGAGAAATCAAAATTGGATGCATTAATTAACAGGGTGTACAAAGTAAAAGTGAATTCAAAAGTTCAAAGATTCTCCAAGCGTGCAAGGTAGTTTAAATTTCAAATCAAATTAAAATCAAAGTTCCATGTCACAATGTTACATGTTTGCGGTAGATGCTGACAAGATAAAAGAATTGTCTGGAATTGAGAGGTTCAGTGATTATTTTTAAGAATATTTACATGAGTTTTGTTTAGATTCTAGCTGTTACATGAACACTTCTGTAGTTTTTTCTACATTGACGTACGTTCATTGTGAAAACGAACTCATTGCTGTAACCCCCGCCCAGTGCTCGGGCTATATTTTTTTTAAATTGGCGAAAAGATATCCAAATCTGGCGAAAATCATTTTTGGGTGACCTCTCATGTGTAACATTTTCTCCTTAACGTGTTTCTTTTTCCCACCCGTTTGTTTAATCTGTTTATTCGGTCAGTCTGTGTAAATTCAATCGCCACGAGCGACCAAAAATCTCGTGTCACTTCAGCGCACACAGCTTTTAGCCCCAGGTTATTTATGGCTGCAGATCAATATTTGTTATGAATTGAGTAGCACTTTGAAGGGTGCTTTATTGCAGTGATTAATTGTTAAACAGTAAGTGTATTTTTCGAAGTCAATCATCTTGACATTACTGCAGTACAGGTGCGAAATCGTAATCTGAGAATGTGGTTAATAAATTAACCTGATGAACACGCTAAACGTCCATGGTTATGAACAGAATAATATATAAGATATTATAAGTTAAAAGTTTTAAGTCAAAGATCCTAAATAAAATTTGCTCTCGGGAAATACAACTATATTATGCAATGCAGTCGGTCGCCATAGAAATCATCCAAGTACTGCAAGTGTTAAGTGGGAGCGGTTAATTTAAATAAAGTTGATAATTGTTTGTTTTTTTTTCCATTAATTTAGCACAAGAAATAAAAACAAAACGATAGAGCATATGATTATAAGCAAACAATAACTGCAACATTTTAAAACGTAAGCTTTGTGTAATGTATTTACATAACTCATTCCTCGCACTTGGCCGTGGATAGTTAACGCGCCCTGAACGATTTGTGGTTATTTTTTACAGAAACTTCTTGTGCTTAGAAGCACGCGAAGTTTATGTGTGTCGACGTCAGACGTCAATGAATAAGCACTGTATATGAATTTTCCTCTTTTGTTATATTAAAAAAACCCTCTTTATATCTTTAGATCTTTATATATGTGTATTTTCACTTAGTTAACATTTTACATGTACCTGCGATGCTCATACGTGTGATGACAGGCATTAGCATTTAAATATTATTAAGAACTAAAATATTATAAATTATTTATATATAAATACGAAGTTCAAGCATATATTTTGTTACCATCGACCTATAGACCCCTGAATTTAGCCTAGAATGCCGCTTCCAGTTGGAGGCGGTGAATTTCCAGTTTTCGTAATGGCGCCGGTTCTGAAGTTTTCCTGACATGTAAAATATCAAAATCGTTAAAAAAGCCAGGTCAATGTCAGACATTTCGGACTACCCTGACTTTTGTGTACACAATTACGTAACTCATCCTTCGAACATTGGCCAAGGAGATCCATCACGTGTGAACAAGTGATCTGCGGTCATCTAAATTACATAATCCTAAACAATGCTTTAACCAATGATAGAAACATGAACTCATGTAACAAACACCTCATCCCCTTTAAATCTGCAGATTGTTATGGAACTTTAATTTTTTAATATATATATGTACATGTTACCCAAAAAATCCGACCGAATATGCCCCTTTGTCACATTTATTTAAATTGACTGAAAATAAAAACCGTTGCACCATGATTTTCCGCCTATTTTATAGAATTTTCCCCGTTTTTTCAAAATTCATGATCATAAGTAAACTTTCTCAGAGAGAATTTCTTTTGATCTGATAAAGGAGACAAAAAAACTGACATAAAAATAGGGAGTTTGCATATTATTGCATCGTCGAGAGAAGTAATATTCATTTCTGTAAATAAGGTTATTTAATTTCACGTTACATAGCGGTGTCTCTATGAAATAGCACCATCTGGTGTAAAACTTTAGACGCTCACTTTTGCATAAATTCTCCCGCTGATCTCTGATAGCAGATTATTATTTTGAATGTCCAAATCTTCTCGTATCATTAGATAATATCAGACGACACACACTTCTCTGTAGAAATGTTCAGAGATGCCACCAATTACTAAATTTTGACAACACGCAACAATTTCAAACTTGCACTTAGTCTTCAAAATTTTAGAAAGATTAAAATACAGAAGTTATCTATGAGACGCAGTTCCGTGTTTTGTAGGCGGGTTCGTTTTTTTTTTTTAAATACAATTCCTGACATGAATCATGAGTACATGTATATAACAATGCTTGCTACCCTTTAAAATTTTTGCACCCATTAAACTTCTCATTGCTTAAAGGATTTTTGAAACGATTACACAAACTGTGTTCGACAAATAGTTTTCCTAAAACACTTCCTTCCGGTCTTTTTCAAAACACGTTTTCAGCTTTCAGTCACAACACGTTTTTATAATGAAAGCAGACCTGAAAGTTTAGTCATAATAATCGTTTGACACCAAATCATATATATTTTTAACTCGCAGCAACAACGAAAGACCTATTACAGTTGATTTCATGATTTCTAACTGAAATTCATTCTTTTTCTTATCATTGATTGCGTGTATTTTCACATCGTTCATTCACAAGAGGAATTTGATCGGCACAGTACGCAATAAAGAATGATCATAAGAATTATGAATAAAGAAATAAAAAGAGCTCTGCTCTAGTTTCTAATACTATTTTGATTATAATAAAAAAATTGTAGTAGATATCCCAATGAAGACCTCTAGTGTTTTCTTTTAACAATATAATATTCTGAAAAAATATCACAGCTTTACAAGGATTGTTTTATCGTGTTAACTGCAGTTTTGCATCTACATATAAATATTTTTACAATTTTAAACAAAGTCGTTTTCTTACTGTCAAAAATGAAGAAATGCATGTATCTAATCGTTTGATATTAGTTTTTTTAAGAAAGTGAGAAGTTTTGCTGATAATTCCCATCCGTATAAAATAATAACTAAAATAGAATTTCGAAATAAAGAAAAAACAGTGAATCGAACAATGTAATGCCTTCTAAAATGATAAGCCATTGAATTGAAATGCTCAACTACTACTGCTTAATGAAAATCAATAGCATTAGTTTCAAAATATATACACAGGATGAATGACCATCTTTAAGTTCTCCTTAAAGATAACTTAAAGGTGCTTAAAGGTAGCTTAAAGACGATATTTAAGCCACCTTTAAGCTATATGTGTTTCTTAAAGGTGGCTTAAAGAAAGCGTAAAGATGGCTTAAAGGCAGCTTAAAGACTATCTTTAAGCCACCTTTAAGCTACCTTTAAGGACAACTTATAGGTCCTTAATGTCCAAACTTCTTTAAGCCATCTTTAAGCTACCTTTAAGCCACCTTTAAGCCATTAAAAAATCTTTTAATTCAATATTGTGCTTAATTTACCAACAAAATGTATTAACTTTATGATAGAAAAGGTATTAAAAACGGTTTTTGTTCTAGAAAATAAAATGAAAAAAAAAAATTCAAAACGCCCGAGACTAGGATTGAACCCGGGGCCATTAAATGCATTGAAACTATTAGCTAGGGTATTAGTTCTACGCAATTTCCCGGTTTTCATTATCACGGCGCCGTTTCAGTATGTATAATTTTAATAATATTGATTATTATACATTAACAACAGATCTAGAATAAAAAATGAAATGATGTATGTTTAAACGTTTAATTGTATACATGATTTTTAAACTATCAATTCTATAACAAACAATATTACCAATTACCGGTGACGTATTTATTGCATGTGGCAATTGCAAATACTTGTACATACAATTGTATGATGTTTTAGGTCGGGTATGTGACATATTTACCCTTATACATATATTTAAATAATTAACCTCCATTTATGATCACCGGTACAGTAATTAATTAGCCTCTAGATTTTACTCTTACATACATGTATCTTTAATTTGTAGACGTAACATTTTTAAAACCCACAGTTAGGAAATAATACTTTGAAAATGAATTACAAATGTAAATAAACTTTCATTCACTAGACTTATCGTATACACGTACATACTAAGATTTCAACGCCTTTGGAAACCCTGACGTGCACCTGGGCATACAACACACCTGTTGTGTATATCTTGTATATTCTGTGTTAGTTCCAGGGGTTTTCTTAACTTGGACAAACAATAGACTCTAATTAGATATACACAAACGAACAAAACTACGTCTAGACAAACAAAGTAGTAATATCCCGCCCGATATAACCAAGGCAGTTGAGAGTCATGTATCTAGCATATCTAGAATAAGACCTAGAAATAATTATAATTGAATAAAAAATACATATCTTAAACCGATTAAATTAAATCATGCATTATAGGTTCATTTTTTTATTTTGTTAAATAACCGGATGAACTGAGAGAGAGAGAAAGAGAGAGAGAGATTTCACCGATTAATTTATAATAGGAAACAAACATACTTTAATATAATTTCATGCACAGATTTAGATACAGAGACTGCGATCACCCCTAAAATAATTTTGAAACAAAAAAAAAATTATAAAGAATTTTATAACGGCAATCTGTGTCCATTGGAGCGGTGTTGATGATAGCGCTCTGTGTTTAATGGAGCGACAATTAAAACCGCCTGGAACACCCCCCCCCTTCCTTGTAAATTCTATCATCACACGGATCACCCCCTCCCATCCCTATAAAAGAGCCTTTGCATTTAACATATGTTTTCAAGATGAATCTGTTCAGCTTGATCAAATCTGACTTAAAGGGAACTTAAAGATGGTGTAAAGACAACTTAAAGAGAGCGTAAATGCCCCTTAAAGATGCTTAAAGGTGGCTTAAAGATGGCTTAAAGGTGACTTAAAGAAGTTTGGACACTAAGGACCTATAAGCTCAGCTTAAAGGTGACTTAAAGGTGGCTCAAAGATTGTATATCCTTTAAGCCACCTTTACGCCACCTTTAAGTCACCTTTAAGGACTTGCTTAAAGATTGTTTTTCGCCCTGTGATACATTATGTGTCATTCAACCCCTGGCTTCAGTACTTGTAGTACATTGATTTGTTTTGGTACGGCATTGAAAAAGAAAATCAATATGACATAATATTTTTTTTTTAAATTTATTCAATGTTAGTGTGACATCTCATTGTTCTATAATCATTATTAGATAATAGTATTTGTTTTATTTACTAAGAAAATATCTTTACATGTTTTTATGGCATACATATTCCAAAGTCCATAAGCCTTTGCCTATGCTGCTCATAGCTCTAGAACATAAATGTGAAAGTATTAATGTGAATGTATTATACACTAATCTTATCTATGCTAATGAGCTCATTTAAACCCATCATCAGAGGTGTTTAAAATGTTTTTAATGTGAATCGATACTATCTATTGATATTCAGCATTTATTAATATTCCTATCAATTTGACTTAAGTTGTTGTTAGTTAAATGCCTATTAATCGCTCAAACCTTATCGCACCGTAAAGAATTAGATTGTTTATAATAAGAGTTTAATTCAAAGTGACAAATGTTCAATAAAAAATACAGCAAATTTATAAATATTTTGAATCGATTGTGTAATTCTACCTTTACAATATAACATGAAAATGAATGTACAACACTTAAGGTCATCAACTGTTTACTGCAATATTGGTTTTAATTGGTTGTAGAACATTGCATCTAACTCATTCAGCCTCTCGTCCAAGACTAGACCATCAACACATATATTCTCTGCCTGAAAAAAGATTAAACAGGTTTATTCTCTAAAAATACCAGCCTGTAGGAATTCAATACTCATTTCAACCCCTATTACCAAAAATATATCCCTTTTTGTTGTTTTTGTAGTAACTACTTTCCCCTGCCAGCCTAACACCAAACTAGATATCTTAAAACTCTTAACCAGAGGCTGAAATACGTGTACATAGAGGGATTTCTCGTTCCTTTAAAAATAATAAAACTGGAAAACCGTACTAAATGGAGGAAATTAATAGGGGTTAGAATCCATTAAAATATGTTGTGCAAACATATCAATCCCAGCAGTTAACTGCGTTGGACATGTTGACCTCCCTATCAACTAGCCTACAAACAGTAACTGCCAACCCCCTAGATATATACTAACCAGGAAATCGCTAAATAGTTTTTACAGGAACATCTTTTGATATAAGAAAACAATCTCTCAAAACAGCAACTTTCAACTCCTTGCAATCTGGCAAACTGTATATGATCTTTTTGAAGAATCACCCAAAACCCCCACAAATTTGACACCTGTCGATGGAATAAACAATAATTTCCCCAAGGTCAAAGTATAATCTAACTTTTGTCAACACTTCTACCTATATGTATGCAACCGTATGACCTTCTACAAATGTATCGACAGCAGCAGAGTCATTTGCAATAGCTAATCTAACATCAAAATATAATGAACCGTACATATTGACCGACTCCGAAGACATAAGATCTTGAAACAACCTCAATGATCTTGTAGATATTAGGTAATGCCATAAAACCAAAAGGAATTGCCGTATACACCACAAACATCAGTGAAAACTATCCCTGAGAATCAAATAACAACTTAACATGATCATACAAGTAATTCCGTTAAATAACTAATCTTAGTTATTAAGTACCTATTCAAATATTTTAATAACGAAACGTAGACCAAATAACAAATACAAAATGCTAGATTCTTTTTTTTCACAATTAAGATTGTATTACAAAGATTTACACATTGATGACGTCATGACTGAAAGTTGAATGTCGTGTAAATTTGATCGGAAAGCATTGTAAACAGATTCAAAATATAAGTAATCTAAGAACTCAAATAAAGTATTTTGGTGTGATGTATTGAGAATTGAACATAACAATCACAAGATGAAACTGTACCATTCAGTCAACTGAAATGTGTCTGAAAGGTAACTGAAAAGTGACTGAATGGTATATTTGTGCCATTCAGTCACATTTCCAGACCATTCAGTTAATATTCAGTTGACTGAATGGCAGAGCTTCATTCTGTGAATATTGGAAGAGATGTTGATTTTATCAATCATTCGCTTAAAGGTATGTAATTTTGCTTTTATTTCTCGACCAGGCTTTCCTCTGTCGTTGTTTACGATATGAAAATCCGACTAGAACAACACTACCCCGTATATATTGAATTTTAAATTTAATACGTATCAACAGTTTAATAAATGCTTAACTTGAAAACTGCTGCTAGAATCCTGTGTTTTGTGTTGCTTTGATGTAACATACCGCAAACTGTATAAAAGTTATGAAGGTTTTTTTTTTAATTGAAAATCGGATGAATAACTATTTAATCGAGGAGAATATAGAGTACTAGCAGCGGATTTGATAAGACTGAGTTGTTTTTTCTTCACTTGATGTGTTTATTGTTTTGTTTTGGGTTTTTTTGGAAACCACAAGGTAGTGTTGTTCTATCTCATTTTATGTTAAGGAATATACGTAAGCTATTTATAGTTATCACATGATAATGCATCAATGTGGCGGTAATGTACTACCCGATTTTGTTGCATTGACATCAATTTCAAAGAATAATATTAATTTTTTGTTCCGATCCAAAACAGTAATTTAATCTTACGATTTTGTATATAACAGTCAAAATAAGACGCTAAATTGCCCATATGCTTCCTTAACCTACCGGCGTGTTATCATGACTGCTAAATACCCTAAAAGCTTTTGAACACCTCTTACAGTCTCTAGCTAAAAGGGAGGTCCCTTACCGAAAGAATGTATCATCATGACAATCTTGGTTTGCTTGCCTCGATTGTCAATTGAATTGCATAAAAATATAAGTATCTCACACTTACCTATCCCAATCTTTGCATTCACAACTTCACCAATAAAAGCATTAAAAGCATTAAAGCAGAGTAAGAGGCCATTCAGAATTAAATGACTTTCCACGGAAATTCCCTTTAAAGTGAGTGTAAAACTATGTCACATCAACTCCCTCTTTAATCTCTTTAAGGCACTTTCTCACATCCAATAGGGTATCTTCATTCACTTCACTCATCTCCAATAATTATTTCCAGAACGAAATATTTCTAACTAACTGTCCTGCAATCTGGTGATTAGTTCATATCCAATGTGACAGGGTCTTCCATCATAAGACCACAATATAAACAATATATAGCTAGAAGTTCCTGTAAGAAGCAGAATTCTTAATTTATATACATGAGAAACTAAAACAAAAAGAAAAAAAATCGAATTATTCTTGGTACGAGTTAACAAAATCCGAATGATTCTTAGTACGAGTTAACAAAAACCTTATCAATTTCAAGACCTAGCAAAAACAAATCCGAATGTGTTTGAATACGATTTAACAATTATCGAATGAGTTTAGGTACGAGATAATTTAACTTTTAACATAGCACCATTTTCTTAACCAAGAATGTGGAATCAAAATTTCCGGAAAAATCAATTTTTAAACCCCTACATCTCTGTAATGCATCGTCCGATTTTAAAGCGGATTTCAGTTTTTAAATAAAGCTTAAGAAGCTTTTATTTTTGCTTTTATTAATAATAACAAATTATCGCTTAAAAAAAGGTTATAATAAAAAGACTTTGTAGCCCTACTGGCTCCTAATTTGAGGGGTCAGCCCCTTTTTCTTGATATCAAATAAAAGGTGTCGCAATTATAAACATATTTTGTTCAACAAGTGTTCACGAATTGTTAGCCGTTTAAAAGATATCTGAACAACTGTTTTTAGAGGCCGACCCTTCAACTCCCTACCGGGGCCGCCAACAAAAAAAATTAAGGTACCATATTGTTAAGATCCTTATTCTGTGTAACTTTTCTTCTAAAATGCTTAATGATCAGAGTGTTGGACTCCTGGCCCCTTGAAACCCCTAATTATGTAACATATGACTAAGGTATTGTACTGTATAGATAAAAAGCTGTACAATGAACATTTTTGCTTCTATAATTAATAACAAAGTATTTTTCAGTAAAGAGGTATTATAAAAGGTTTTTAGAGCCCTCTTGGCTCCTAATTTTAGGGGCCAGTCCTTTTTTCTTGATATCAAATAAAAGGTATCGTAAATATAAACACGTTTTGTTCAACAAGTGTACAGGAATTGTTGACCGTTTTAAAGATATCTGAACAAATGTGTTTTAGGGACCGACCCTTAAACTCCTTACCGAGGCCACCAACAATTTTTAGCTCACCTGAGCTGAAAGCTCAAGTGAGCTTTTCTGATCAAAATTTGTCCGTTGTCTGTCGTCGTTGGCGTTGTCGGCGTCGGCGTCGGCGTTGGCGTTGGCGTTGTAAACTTTTCACATTTTCATCTTCTTCTCCAGAACCACTGGGCAGATTTCAACCAAACTTGGCACAAAGCATAACTGGGTGAAGGGGATTCAAGTTTGTTCAAATGAAGGGTCACGCCCTCTTTAAAGGGGAGATAATTTAGAATTATTAAAAAATTGTAGGTATGTTTCAAAAATCTTCTTCTCAAAAACTATTAGGCCAGAAAAGCTGTAACTTGTATGGAAGCATCCTCAGGTAGTGTAGATTCAAATTTGTTTAAATCATGGTCCCCGGGGGTAGGGTGGGGCCACAATGGGGGGATGAATTTTTACATAGGAATATATAGAAAAAATCTTAAAAAATCTTCTTCTCAAAAACTATTAGGCCAGAAAAGCTCAAATTGGAGTGGAAGCATTCTCAGATAGTGAAGATTCAAGTTTGTTTCAATCATGCTCCCCGGGGTAAGGATGGGGCCCCAATGGGGGGGGGATGAACTTTTACATAGGAATATATAGAGAAAATCTTTAAAAATCTTCTTCTATAAAACTATTAGGCCAGGAAAGCTGTAACTTGTATGGAAGCATCCTCAGGTAGTGTAGATTCAAGTTTGTTCAAATCATGGTCCCCGGGGGTAGGGTGGGGCCACAATGGGGGGATGAATTTTTACATAGGAATATATAGAGAAAATCTTAAAAAATCTTCTTCTCAAAAACTATTAGGCCAGAAAAGCTCATATTGGAGTGGAAGCATTCTCAGATAGTGAAGATTCAAGTTTGTTCCAATCATGCTCCCAGGGGTTAGGATGGGGCCCCAATGGGGGGGGGATGAATTTTTACATAGGAATATATAGAGAAAATCTTAAAAAATCTTCTTCTCAAAAACCATTAGGCCAGGAAAGCTGTAACTTGTATGGATGCATCCTCAGGTAGTGTAGATTCAAGTTTGTTCAAATCATGGTCCCCGGAAGTAGGGTGGGGCCACAATGGGGGGATGAATTTTTACATAGGAATATATAGAAAAAATCTTTAAAAATCTTCTTCTCAAAAACTATTAGGCCAGAAAAGCTCAAATTGGAGTGGAAGCATTCTCAGATAGTGAAGATTCAAGTTTGTTTCAATCATGCTCCCCGGGGTAAGGATGGGGCCCCAATGGGGGGGGATGAACTTTTACATAGGAATATATAGAGAAAATCTTTAAAAATCTTCTTCTATAAAACTATTAGGCCAGGAAAGCTGTAACTTGTATGGAAGCATCCTCAGGTAGTGTAGATTCAAGTTTGTTCAAATCATGGTCCCCGGGGGTAGGGTGGGGCCACAATGGGGGGATGAATTTTTACATAGGAATATATAGAGAAAATCTTAAAAAATCTTCTTCTCAAAAACTATTAGGCCAGAAAACCTCATATTGGAGTGGAAGCATTCTCAGATAGTGAAGATTCAAGTTTGTTCCAATCATGCTCCCAGGGGTTAGGATGGGGCCCCAATGGGGGGGGGGATGAATTTTTACATAGGAATATATAGAGAAAATCTTAAAAAATCTTCTTCTCAAAAACTATTAGGCCAGGAAAGCTGTAACTTGTATGGATGCATCCTAAGGTAGTGTAGATTCAAGTTTGTTCAAATCATGGTCCCCGGAAGTAGGGTGGGGCCACAATGGGGGGATGAATTTTTACATAGGAATATATAGAAAAAATCTTTAAAAATCTTCTTCTCAAAAACTATTAGGCCAGAAAAGCTCAAATTGGAGTGGAAGCATTCTCAGATAGTGAAGATTCAAGTTTGTTTCAATCATGCTCCCCGGGGTAAGGATGGGGCCCCAATGGGGGGGGATGAACTTTTACATAGGAATATATAGAGAAAATCTTTAAAAATCTTCTTCTATAAAACTATTAGGCCAGGAAATCTGTAACTTGTATGGAAGCATCCTCAGGTAGTGTAGATTCAAGTTTGTTCAAATCATGGTCCCCGGGGGTAGGGTGGGGCCACAATGGGGGGATGAATTTTTACATAGGAATATATAGAGAAAATCTTAAAAAATCTTCTTCTCAAAAACTATTAGGCCAGAAAACCTCATATTGGAGTGGAAGCATTCTCAGATAGTGAAGATTCAAGTTTGTTCCAATCATGCTCCCAGGGGTTAGGATGGGGCCCCAATGGGGGGGGATGAATTTTTACATAGGAATATATAGAGAAAATCTTAAAAAATCTTCTTCTCAAAAACTATTAGGCCAGGAAAGCTGTAACTTGTATGGATGCATCCTAAGGTAGTGTAGATTCAAGTTTGTTCAAATCATGGTCCCCGGAAGTAGGGTGGGGCCACAATGGGGGGGGGTGAATTTTTACATAGGAATATATAGAGAAAATCTTTTTTTTTAAATCTTCTCAAAAATGCTCCAATCTGAGTGGAAGCATCCTCAGATAGTGCAGATTCAGGTTTGTTTAAATCATGGTCCCCTGGGATAGCGTGGGGCCACAAAGTGGGGGGGGGGTATATAGGAATAGAGAAAAATCTTCTTACAGATACAACAAAAGGGGCTTGGTATTTACCATAAAAATATGTGGATAAAAATCGGCAGATGTTTTAAATATTTTTAGCAAGATCTACCGTACTTAGTTGTCAAGATATTTTGATTTTGTTACTGTTATGATAATTTGATCAGAGTTAAGGCTTTTGTTGCTCAGGTGAGCGATGTGGCCCCTGGGCCTCTTGTTTTTTAGGTAGCATATTGTTGAGAACATTATTTTAAGCATTTTTTGTTCTACAATGCTTTTCAAAATATTTCTCCTTTTCTAGATATTAATTATCAAAGTTTTGGACTTCTGGCCTCTTGAAACCCCTAATTACGTAACATATGACTTAGACATGGTGCTGTATAGATAGAAAGCTGTACAATGAACATTTTTGCTTTTATAATTGATAACAAATTATTGTTCAGTAAAGAGTTATTACAAAAAGACTTTAGAGCCCTCTTGGCCCCTAATTTGAAGAGCCAGCCACTTTTTATTGATATCAAATGAAAGCCCTTTTACAAAGCAACTTTTACATTACATGTTTAAACAGGTTTTTTACAGGTTTGAAAATATTTCAGAAAATGTTCAAAATTTTTGTAAAAAAATTGTTGTCAATTTTCGACCTCAGGCGAGTTTCAACGCCTTGTGAATTATCCATACTTTAAAACAATGCGGTACATCTACAGACGTTCATCTGAAATTTTCAACTTTCTATCGTGAATAGTTTCAGAGAAGTTGCGTGGACAAAATGACCCTTAAAAAAATTCATTAAATCGTCCATATCTTAAACCGGAAGGGACGTCATCAAAAAATGTAACTAAAAACTTGTAATGTTCTATAAGTTCTGAAAATTTGGTGCAAATCGGATGAATAGTTTTCGAGAAATAAAGCTTTAAAGAAGGCAAAAAAAGAATATTAAGAATGATAATAATAATAGAAAGAAACAGTAGAAAAACAAGAGGGTGTTCCGTTGGAAACGGAAGACCCTAATAATAGTAAAAAGAAACCGTAGAATAACAAGAGGGTCTTCCGTTGGAAACGGAAAACCCTAATAAAGAAAAAGAAACCGTAGAATAACAATAGGGTCTTCCGTTGGTAACGGAGTCCGTTGATGAAGGTTACCAAATATTTTATAAATTTGGTTTATTGAAGATGATTGATTTACGTATATAGTAAGATGAAGTAATTTGGTTTCTACGAAATTTCATCACCGATTTCTTAAACATTAATTAATATGTTCAACTTCATACAATGTTTGGTAATACTATTTTGATTATTTTTATGAAATTTTAAACAGTGTGTACATATTGGACTTTACGTGGGAATAAGTGATTCTCAGGAGAGAGAGACAGAGAGAGAGAGAGAGAGAGAGAGAGAGAGAGAGAGAGAGAGAGAGAGAGAGAGAGAGAGAGAGAGAGAGAGAAAGACAGAGAGAGAGAGAGAGAGAACTTGTGTGTTAATTATAATACTTAAAGTTTTTTCACTGAACTAAATTATTTCGGTTTAGGTTTCTATAGTCCGTCATTTGAGCGAGATTTCATTTCAGGACTCCACGTGCTTCGCCTGTCAATCAGTTTTATGTACAGTGCAGATAACGCAATGCGCCGCTTTTTGCTACTAGGCTACTCCTACATGTACATAGCTAGAAGAAAATTATCGAATGAAAACATTTTATTTTATGTTTTCTTAAATCCATATGTAAAAAAGTGTTCCTATTTGAAATGATTTAACAATCATTTCCTTATGAATTAATGATTTTAACTCATGTACTGGCGATCAGAGTCCCATTCCCTCGCTGTCGTATTTTTTTGTTACTAGATTCTAGATTTAATTCTTTATATATTTATCACTTTTAACATGGTTGATTACCGGGTATTTTTCCGTGCCCTGCTAACAACAAGAATGTGAGTATAAAGGTAAATGAAATATAAAAAAAAGTTAGCCAGCATTGTTAAAACGTAAAAATCTGTGTTGAAAAACTTTATTACAGTTGATTTCATGATTTCTTACTGGAAATTCATTGTTAAGGTCTTCCGTTTCCAACGGAAGACCTTATAGTGATTGTAATGTTTTATTATTAAGGTCTTCCGTTTCCAACGGAAGACCTTATAGTGATTGTAATGTTTATTATTATTAAGGTCTTCCGTTTCCAACGGAAGACCTTATAGTGATTGTAATGTTTTTTATTATTATTATTATTATTATTATTTTTTTTTTCCCCTTTTTTTGTCCACAAGATTTCTCAGAGATGGCTGGATAGATTTTCTTCAAATTTTCAGGGTTGATAGAGAATGATAATATCTCGAGGCGTTTTTTTCATTTTCTCAAAATTCCCTTCCTGTCGTTCGTTTCCTGTCCCGCGGGAAAAAGCTATGGTCAATGAGATCTCAGAAACGATAAAGACTTTAACATCCAAACTTTGAGGGATGATAGACCTATATGTGTAGATGTGTTTAAACTATTTTGTTTTGTTCGTCGTAACTTCCGGTCGTCACCGGAAGTACTTCAAAAATTATTATATTTAGGTATTTAATTCTTTTTCCATAGAATAAATATATAAGTATACATCTATACATATGTTATCTATGCGATGTTATATCAACAACAAAAATCTACTTCCGGTGAGATATCTCAATTATCTCAGGAAATCTTTTTAAAACAAATGTTTGAACCACGAGATCTCAAAAACTGTAAGTAATCAAGACACAAAACTTACCAGGATGATAGACTTTTGAGAGAAGATGTGTTTAAACGCTTTCATTTTGTCTACCGTCACTTCCGGTCCACACCGGAAGAGTTCAAACAAATCAAGTTGATTATATGTTTCACTGTTTTTCTTTGATAATTTTATTTAAAATAATAAGCAATACAGAAGTGTTGTCTTACGTAAAAAAAAAATAGCAACATTTTTAGTCATTGAGCACTTCCGTTTGTCCGTTTCCTGTCCCGAGACAAAAAAAATGACTACATGAGATCTCAAAAATGGTAACAACTTGAACAACTAAACTTTGTGGGATAATAGATCTATGTATGTAGACGTGTTAAATCTATTTTGTTTTGTTCGGCGTAACTTCCGGTCGTCACCGGAAGCACTTCAAAAATTAGTTTTTTTTACCTTTTCTAAGTTGTTTTTTATAGAATGAATAAGGAGTATAAATCCTTACATAAGTCATCTATGCGATGTTTGACAAAAAGATTTTACTTCCGGTGAGATATCTCAAATATCTCAAGAAGCTTTTTTAAAACCTAATGTTGTACCCGCCAAATCTCAGAAACTGTAAGTGATCAAGACACGAAACTTATATGAATGATAGACATTTGATAGAAGATGTGTTTCACGTTTTTCATTTTGTCAACCGTCACTTCCGGTCCTCACTGGAAGGGTTCAAACAAATTACGTTGTTTATAAGTTTAACATTTTTCCTTGAACAGTTTTACTTATCATGATAAAGAATAATGTTTGATAGGCAAATGCTCGGGAATTACAAACTTTTAGTTTCTTTGATCACTTCCTGTCGTCCGTTTCCTGTACCGAGACAATAAACGTTGTATCCACGAGGTCTCAAATACGGTAATGACTAGAACAAACAAACTTAGTGGAATGATATACTTATGTTTGTCGATATGTTAAACAGGTTTTGTTTGAATCAACGTAACTTCCGGTTGTCACAGAAAATACTTTTAAAATGGGTTTTTTTCTTCATTTTCTGTGTTTAGCTTGGTAAGTTCTGAGAGTTCTTCAAAGTAATTGTTATATGGAATACATTTTCTACATGGAAGAAGCATTGCTTTTTAATAGATTAATACATGTTTATAAGAACGGAAGACCTTTTTGTTGCTATAGCAACAAGATTCTAGTTATTATTTTTTTCCCCATTTTTCTCAGAGATGACTGAATATATTTTCTTGAAATTCTTAGGAATGATAGAGAATGAAAAAGTCTAGAGTGGTTTTTTTCATTTTTTCAAAATTCATTTCCGGTCGTCCGTTTCCTGTCCCGCCACAAATAAGCTTGTCACCTCGAGATCTCAAAAACGATAGGGACTTGAGTATTCAGACTTTGTGAGATAATAGACCTATAGTTGTAGATGTGTTTAAACTATTTTGTTTTGTTCGTCGTAACTTCCGGTCGTCACCGGAAGCACTTCAAAAAAAGTTTTTTTTAACGTTTAATTTATTTCACACAGAATTAGAATATAAGTAAAAATACTTACATATGTCATCAATCCGATGTTAAAGAAATAAAAAAAATATACTTCCGGTGAGATATCTCAAATATCTCATGAAGTTTCTTTAAAGACATTTTGTCACCGCGTGATCTCGGAAACTGTTAGTGATCAAGACACGAAACTTACAAGGATAATAGACATTTGATAGAAGATGTGTTTAACGGGTTTAATTTTGTTGACCGTCACTTCCGGTCCACACAGGAAGAGATCAAACAAATCAAGTTGTTTATAAGTTTAGCTGTTTATATTTGCCAATTTTAGATAAATTGACAGGCAATTTAGTCATGTTGTTTAATGTTAAAGAACTCCTAACTTTCATTTTTCACTGAGCACTTCCGTTTGTCCGTTTCCTGTCCCGAGACAAAAAACCTTGACTCCTCGAGATCTCAAAATCGGTAATAACTTAAACATTCAAACTTTGAGGGATGATAGACCTACGAATGTAGATGTGTTTACACTATTTTGTTTTGTTCGGCGTAACTTCCGGTCGTCACCGGAAGCACTTCAAAAATTATTTTTTAAACCTAGTTTTAGTTATTTTACAAAGAATGATTATATTAGTATAACTCCTTGCATAAGTGAAGTATGCGATGTTTAATAAACAAAAAAGATCTACTTCCGGTTAGTAATCTGAAGTAGCTTTTTTTTTAAACTAAATTTTGTACCCGGTAGATATCAGAAACTGTAAGTGATCAAAACACAAAACTTACATATATGGTAGACATTTGATAGAAGATGTGTTTATCGTGTTTCATTTTGTCGGCAGTCATTTCCGGTCCTCACCGGAAGGGTTCAATCAAATTACAATTTTTATAAGTTTAACTATTTTTCTTGCACTGTTTTAGTAAGCATGATAAACAGAAATGTACAAAAGGCAAATGTTAAAGATATACTAACTTTTATTTTCATAGAGCAATTCCTTTGGTCCGTTTCCTGTCCCAAGACAATAAATCTCCTCTTAACAAGGTCTCAGAACAGTAATGAATTCAACAACCATACTTTGTTGGATGATTAACTTTTGCATTAAGATATGTTAAACATGTTTTGTTTGAATCGGCGGAACTTCCTGTCGTCCAAACAAGAAGTAGTCAAAAAATGATTTTTTTTTCATTTTGTTGTTTGACATTGAAGTACGGTCTGGAAGTTTTCTTCAAAATAAATATGATATCCTTATATTTTCTATTTGAAACTAGACTCTTGTTGCTATAGCAACAAAAAGGTCTTCCGTTGCTCATATATAAATCTATTTAAAAAAATGCATTTCTCTCATAAAAAGAAAAAGGATACAATCGATACTGTGATGGAATCTTTCAGTTTTCTAAATGAAACAAAACAACGAAAAAAAGTCATTTTTGAAATTTGCTCTGACGACCGGAAGTTACGCCGGATCAAACGGAACATAGTAAACATATCTTCATACATCGTTCTTTTTTTCCTTTAAGTTTGGATGCTTAAGCTTTTGTCAGTTATGAGATCTTGTTGAGAAAAGGTTTATTGTCTCGGGACAGGAAACGGACGAATAGAATTGCTTAATGAAAAAAATGTCAATATATCTTAAACAGTTTCCTCTCGTACACTACTGTTTATCAAGCTTACTGAAACTTTGTAAAAAAACAGTTAAACTTATCAACTGACAAAATAAAACAAGTTAAACACATCATCTATCAAATGTCTATCACCTACGTAAGTTTGGTGTTTTGATCACTAATAGTTTCTGATTAACGGCGGGTACACAATTAAGTATAAAATCTACTTGATATATGAGATATCTCACCAGAAATTGATCTTTTTTTTTGTTAATTTAACATCGCTTAAAAGACTTATGAAAAGATTCATGCTAAAATAATCATTCTATGTAAAATAACTAAAAAAAAATTTAAAAAAATAATTTTTGAAGTCCTTCCGGTGACGACCGGAAGTTACGCCGAACAAAACAAAATAGTGTAAACAAATCTACATATAAAGGTCTATCATCCTGCAAAGTTTGATTGTTCAAGTCATTACCATCTTTGAGATCTCGAGGAGTCAAGTTTTTTGTTTTGGGACAGGAAACGGATAATCGGAAGTACTCAGTGAAAATTTAAAGTTAGTAGTTCTTATGCATTTAACAACAGGACTTTATTGCCTATCAATTTATCTAAAATTGGCAAAGAAATACAGTTAAACTTATAAACAGCTTGATTTGTTTGAACTCTTTCGGTGTGGACCGGAAGTGACGGCCGACAAAATAAAAGCAGTTAAACACATCTTCTATCAAATGTCTATCATTCATGTAAGTTTGGTGTCTTCATCATTTACAGTTTCTGAGATCTCGGAAGTACAAAATTTGTTTTAAAAAAGTTACCTGAGATAATTGAGATATCTCACCGGAAGTAGAACTTTTTTGTTTAATGAACATCGTTTTGATACCATTTTTAGGGATTTATTCTAATATATTCATTCTTTACAAAATAAATTAAATACGTGAAAAAAATAATTTTTAAATTACTTCCGGTGACGACCGGAAGTTATGACGAACAAAACAAAATAGTTTAAACACATCTACACATATAAGTCTATTATCCCACAAAGTTTAAATGTTCAAGTCTATGCCGTTTCTGAGATCTCGATGATACAAGCTTTTTAAACGCGGGACAGGAAACGGACAAACGGAAATGATTTTTGACAAAATGAAAAAAACGCCTCGAGATATTATCATTATTTTTCATTCCTGAAAATTTCACAAAAATCTGTTCAGTCATCTCTGAGAAATCTTGTGGACAAAAAAAGGAAAAAAAAAATAATAATAATAATAATAACTAGACTCTTGTTGCTATAGCAACAAAAAGGTCTTCCGTTCTTATAAACGTGTATCAATCTGTTAAAAATCAATGCCTCTGCTAAGTAGAAAATATATTCCATATAATAATTACTTTGAAGAAAACTCTCAGAACTTACAATATGTTAAACATAGAAAATGAAGAAAAAAACACTTTTTAAAAGTATTTTCTGACAACCGAAAGTTACGTTGATTCAAGCAAAACATGTTTTACATATCTACATACATACGTATATCATCCCACAAAGTTTGGCTGTTCTAGTCTTTACCGTATTTGAGACATCATGGATACAACGTTTTTTGTCTCGGGACAGGAAACGGACGACAGGAAGTGATCAATGAAACTAAAGTTAGTATTTCTCGAGCATTTGCCTATCAAACATTATTGTTTATCATGCTAACTAAAACTGTTCAAGAAAAATGTTAAACTTATAAACAACGTGATTTGTTTGAACCCTTTTAGTGAGGACCGGAAGTGACGGTTGATAAAATGAAAAACGTAAAACACATCCTCTATCAATTGACTATCATTCATGAAAGTTTCGTGTCTTCTGTTTCTGGGATCTGGCGGGTACAAAATTTGGTTTAAAAAAGCTTGCGATATTTGAGATATCTCACCGGAAGTAGAATGTTTTTGTTAAAAATCGCATAGATGACTTATGTAAGAATTAATACTATTATATTCATTCTATGTAAAACAACTTTTAAAAAAATGAAAAAAAAATTTGAAGTGCTTCCGGTGACGACCGGAAGTTACGCCGAACAAAACAAACTAGTTTCAACACATCTATATACATGGGTCTATCATCCCGCAAAGTTTAGTTGTTCAAGTGGTTACCATTTTTGAGATCTCATGTAGTCATTACTTTTTGTCTCGGGACAGGAAACGGACAAACGCAAGTGCTCAATGAAAAGAAAAGTTACTATTTTTTTAACATTAGACAAAACTTCTTTATTGCTTATCAATTTAACTAAAACTATCAAAGAAAAACAGTTTAACTTATAAACAACTTGATTTGTTTGAACTCTTCCGGTGTGGACCGGAAGTGACGGTCGACAAAATAAAGAGATTAATCCCAACTTCTATCTAATGTCCATCATCCATGTAAGTTTCCTGTCTTGATCACTTACAGTTTCTGAGATCTCGCGGGTACAAAATTTGTTTTAAAAAAGCTACCAGAGATATTTGAGATATCTCACCGGAAGCAGAATTATTTTCTTTATTTAACATCGGATATATGACATATATAAGGATTTACACTTATATTTCAATTCTATGTAAAAAAAAATTAAATGCGTAAAAAAATTAATGTTTGAAGTGCTTCCGGTGACGACCGGAAGTTACGCCGAACAAAACAAAATAGTGTTAACACATCTACAGATATAGGTCTATCATCCTGAAAAGTTTGATTGTTCAAGTCATTACCATATTTGAGATCTCGAGGACTCAAGTTTTTTGTTATGGGACAGGAAACGGACAAACGGAAGTACGCAGTGAAAATTGAAAGTTAGTAGTTCTTATGCATTTGAAAACAGGACTTTATTGCTTATCAACTTATCAAAAACTATCAAAGAAAAACAGTTAAACTTATAAACAACTTGATTTGTTTGAACTCTTCCGGTGTGGACCGGAAGTGAAGGCCGACAAAATAAAAGCAGTTAAACACATCTTCAGTGAAATGTCTATCATCCATGAAAGTTTCGTGTTTTGATCACTGATACTTTTTGAGATCTCGCAGGTACAAAATTTATTTTTAGAAAGCTACCTGAGATATTTGAGATATCTCACCGGAAGTGGAATTTTTCTGTTGATTGAACATCGTTTAGATGACATAAATAAAGATTTATACTTAAATATTCATTCTATGTAAATTAGATTCAATACGTAAAAAAAAATATTTTTGAAGCACTTCCGGTGACGACCGGAAGCTACGACGAACAAAACAAAATAGTTTAAACACATCTACAGCTATAGGTCTATCATCCTACGAAGTCTGAATGCTTAAGTCTTTTTCGTTTCTGAGATCTCGATGTGACAAGCTTTTTGTCACGGGACAGGAAACGGACGACAGGAAGTGAATTTTGAAAAAATGAAAAAAACGCCTCGAGGTATTATCATTTTCTATCATTCCTGAAAATTTCAAAAAAATCTGTCAAGGCATCTGTGAGAAATCTTGTGGCCAAAAAGTGGGAAAATAATAATAATAATAATAATAATAACTAGACTCTTGTTGCTATAGCAACAAAAAGGTCTTCCGTTTCTCATATATAAATCTGTAAGAAAAAATGCATTTCTCTTATAAAATGCAAAAAGGATATAACCGATACTGTGATGGAATCTTTCAGTAACCTTTTCTATGTGAAACAAAACAAAACGAGAATAAGTCATTTTTGAAATTTGCTCTGACGACCGGAAGTTACGCCGGATCAACCGGAACATGGTAAACATATCTTCATACATTGTTCAATTTTCCCTCAAAGTTTGGATGCTTAAGCATTTGTCAGTTATGAGATCTCGTTGAGAAAAGGTTTATTGTCTCGGGACAGGAAACGGACGAACAGAATAGGTCAATGAAAAAAATGTTAATATATCTTAAACATTTTCCTCTCGTACACTACTGGTATCAAGCTTACTGAAACAGAGTAAAAAAACCCAATTAAACTTATCAACGATGTCATTTGTTTGAACCCTTCCGGTGAGGACCGGAAGTGACGGCTGACAAAATGTAACACGTTAAACACATCATATATCAAATGTCTATAACCTATGTAAGTTTTGTGTCTTGATCACTAACAGTTTTTGATTAACGGCAGGTACACAATTTAGCATAAAAAAGCTACTTGAGATATTTAAGATATCTCACCGGAAACAGATCTTGTTCTGTTTATTTAACATCGCATAAATGACTTATGAAAATATCCATACTAAAATAATTATTCTATGTAAAATAACTACAAAAGGTAAAAAAAAGTAATTTTTGAAGTGCTTCCGGTGACGACCGGAAGTTACGCCGAACAAAACAAAAAAGTGTAAACACATCTACATATATAGGTCTATCATCCTGCAAAGTTTGATTGTTCAAGTCATTACCATATTTAAGATCTCGAGGAGTCAAATTTTTTGTTTTGGGACAGGAAACGGACAAACGGAAGTATTCAGTGAAAATTTAAAGTTAGTAGTTCTTATGCATTTGACAACTGGGTTTTATTGCCTATCAATTTCTCTAAAATTGGAAAAGAAAAACAGTTAAACTTATAAACAGCTTGATTTGTTTCCACTCTTCTGGTGTGGACCGGAAGTGACGGCCGAAAAAATAAAAGCAGTTAAACACATCTTCATTCAAATGTCTATCATCCATAAAAGTTTCGTGTCTTAATCACTAACAGTTTTTGAGATCTCGCGGGTACAAAATTTATTTTTAAAAAGCTACCTGAGATATTTGAGATGTCTCACCGGAAGTGGAATTTTTCTGTTGATTGAACATCGCCTTGATGACATATATAAAGATTTATACTTATATATTCATTCTATGTAAAATAAATTAAATACGTAAAAAAACTATTTTTTGAAGTGCTTCCGGTGAAGACCGGAAGTTACGACGAACAAAAAAAAATAGTTTAAACACATCTACAGCTATAGGTCTATCATCCTAAAAAGTCTGAATGCTCAAGTCTTTATCGTTTCTGAGATCTCGATGTGACAAGCTTTTTGTCACGGGACAGGAAACGGACGACAGGAAGTGAATTTTGAAAAAATAAAAAAAACGCCTCGAGATATTATCATTACCTATCATTCCTGAAAATTTCAAGAAAATCTGTTAATGCATCTCTGAGAAATCTTGTGGCCAAAAAGTGGGAAAAAAATAATAATAATAATAATAATAATAATAATAAAACATTACAATCACTATAAGGTCTTCCGTTGGAAACGGAAGACCTTAACTAGACACGATCTCGTTGCGAGCAACGAGGAGGTCTTCCGTCCGATTTTAAGAAGGTGATATGACATCATTTACTTTGATTTTCGAGAAGAAAACTTGATCTGTAAAAAGGAGTGGAGTACTTAAGCTTTTTTGCATCGCTTTTTATAAGTTCTCTTACATTTAACGAAATTTTGAAGGTTGCATATTGTTAAGTACATCATTCTGAACATCTTTCCTTTTATACTGCATTTCAAAATATTTTTCCTTTCTGAGATATGGGTGATCAAAAGATTGGGCTTTTGGCCCCTAAAAACCCCTAATTATGTAACGCATGATAAAATCATAACATTGCTTGGATAAATAACTGTGAGATAAACATATTTGCTTCTATAACCTTTTACAAAATATCTCTCAGTAAAGTGCTACAGATAAAAGACTTTAGAGCCTTTTGGTCCCCTAATTTAAGGGACCAGTCCCTTTTTCTTGATATCAAATGAAAGGTCGTTTAATTTTAAAAATATTTTGTTCAACAAGTGTATAAAAAATCGTTACCGTTCTTGAGATATTTGAAAAAGAACGTTTTAGGGGCCGATCCCTAATCTCCTTATATGGGCCGTTAAACGAAATTTTGAAGGTTGGATATTGTTAAGGAGATCATTTTGAACATCTTTTCTTCTGTACTGCATTTCAAAATATTTTTCCTTTCTGAGATATGGGTGATCAAAATTTTGGACTTTTGACCCCTAAAAACCCCTAATTACGTAATGCATGATAAAATCATTACATTGCTTGGATACATAACTGTAAGATAAACGTATCTGCTTCTATAACCTTTCACAAAATATCTCTCAGTAAAGTGCTACAGATAAAAGACTTTAGAGCCCTTTGGTCCCCTAATTTGAGGGGCCAGCCCCTTTTTCTTGATATCGAATGAAAGCTCTTGTAAATATAAACATTTTTTACATTACATGTCTTAACAAAATATTTTTCAGAAAAGAGATTAACAAAGAAAACCAGAAAAATTTACGACGTTTTTTTAGTCTCAATTTTCGGGACCAGGCGAGCTTTAACGCTTTTTGAGCATGACAATTATGAATGCCAAATGACACATCTACAATCTCTTGTCTACAATTCCTGAAAATTTGAACTCCATATCTTTTACCGTTTAGGAGTAGATCCATGGACAAGCCAACCCTCTGAAAATCGCTAAAACGTCATTATCTCAAGAACGGAAATGACGTCATCAAAATAAAAAAATGTATATTAAGTTAAGATCAATATCTAGCAGATCTGAAATTTTCATGAAAATCGGCCGAGCCGTTTTTAAGAAATCGCGGGCACAAAATTTGTAAGAAAAAAAAAGAAAAATAACTAGACACGATCTCGTTGCGAGCAACGAGGAGGTCTTCCGTCCGATTTTAAGAAGGTGATATGACATCATCGACAAGAAAACAGTCATGATCTGTAAAAAGGAGTGAAGTACTTATGCTTTTCTGCATCGCTTTTTATAAGTTCTCTTACGCTGCTTTTTTCAATACTAGCATTTCTTCCAATTGAGATAGAAATGATTAAACTTTTTACATCTGGCCCCTAAAAGCCGTAATTAGATAAGTAAATCATTATATTGTTAGGATATATAAACGTATTATACCTTATTTTGCTTTTATAACCCTCACAAAATATCTCTCAGTAAACGGATACAGATAAAAGACTTTAGGGCCCTCTGGTGCCCTGATGTGAGGGGCCAGCCCCTTTTTCTTGATATCAAATAAATAGTCATTTAACTCTAAACTCATTTTGTTCAACAAGTGTTTAGAAATTCGTTACCGTTTTTAATGTATACGGCAGAGAACGTTTTAGGGGCCGACCTCTTATCTCCTTTTAGGGCCGTTTAACGAAAGTTTTGAAGGTTGCTTATCGTTAAGTACATCATTTTGAGCATCTTTCCTTCTATACCATATTTCAAAATATTTTTTCTTTCTGAGATATGGGTGATCAAAATTTTGGACTTTTAACCCCTAACAACCCCTAATTACGTAACACATAATAAAATCATTACATTGCTAGAATAAATCACTGTGAGATAAACATATTTGCTTCTATAACCTTTCTCAAAATATCTCTCAGTGATGGGCTACATATAAAAAACTTTAGAGCCCTCTGGGCCCCTAATTTTAGGGGCCAGTCCCTTTTTCCTGATATTAAATAATAGGTCATTTAATTCTAAACACATTTTGTTCAACAAGTGTTTATAAATTCGTTACCGTTCTTGAGATATATGGGAAAGAACGATTTAGGGGCCGATCCCTTATCTCCTTATAGGGGCGGTTTAACAAAATTTTAAAGGTTGCATATTGTTAAGTACATCATTTTGAGTATCTTTCCTTCTATACTGCATTTCAAAATATTTTTTCTTTCTGAGATATGGGTGATCAAATTTTTGGACCTTTGGCCCCTAAAAACCCCTAATTACGTAACACATGATTAGATCATTACATTGCTTGGATAAATAACTATGAGATAAACATATTTGCTTCTATAACCTTTCACAAAATATCTATCAGTAAAGGGCTACATATAAAAAACTCTAGAGCCCTTTGGTCCCCTAATTTTAGGGGCCAGCCCCTTTTTCTTGATATCAAATGAAAGGTCCTTTCATTCTAAACACATTTTGTTCAACAAGTGTTTAGAAAATCGTTACCGTTCTTGAGATATATGGGAAAAAACATTTTAGGGGCCGGTCCCTTATCTCCTTATAGGGGCCGTTTAACGAAATTTTAAAGGTTGCATATTGTTAAGTACATCGTTTTGAGCATCTTTCCTTCTATACTATATTTCACAATATTTTTCCTTTCTGAGATATGGGTGATCAAAATTTTGGACTTTTGGCCCCTAAAAACCCCTAATTACGTAACACATGATAAAATCATTACATTGCTTGGATAAATAACTGTGAGATAAACATATTTGCTTCTATAATCTTTCACAAAATATCCATCAGTAAAGGGCTACATATAAAAAACTTTAGAGCCCTCTGGGCCCCTAATTTTAGGGGCCAGCCCCTTTTTCTTGATATTAAATGAAAGGTCATATAATTCTAAACAAATTTTATTCAACAAGGGTTTAGAAATTCGTTACCGTTCTTGAGATATATGGGAAAGAACGTTTTAGGGGCCGATCCCTTATCTCCTTATAGGGGCTGTTTAACGAAATTTTGAAGGTTGCATATTGTTTAGTACATCATTTTAAGCATCTTTCCTTCTATACTGCATTTCAAAATATTTTTCCTTTCTGAGATATGGGTGATCAAAATTTTGGACTTTTGGCCCCTAAAAACCCCCAATTACGTAACACATGATAAAATCATTACATTGCTTGGATAAATAACTGTGAGATAAACATATTTGCTTCTATAACCTTTCACAAAATATCTATCAGTAAAGGGCTACAGATAAAAAACTTTAGAGCCCTCTGGGCCCCTAATTTTAGGGGCCAGCCCCTTTTTCTTGGTAATAAATGAAAGATCTTGTAAATATAAACTTTTTTTACATTACATGTTTTAACAAAATATTTTTCAGAAAAGAGATAAACAAAGAAAACCCGAAAAAATTACAACGTTTATTTAATCTCAATTTTCGGGTCCAGGCGAGCTTTGAAGCTCTTTGAGCCAGACATTTTTTATCGCCTTTAGACATATCTACAATCTTTCATCTATCATCCCTGAAAATTTGAACTCAATATCTCTTACCGTTAAGGAGGAGTTCAATGGACAAGCAGACCCTTTAAAATTCACTAAATCGTCAGTATCTCAGAAACGGAAATGACGTCATCAATATAAAAAATTTCCAATAAGGTTCAGATCAACGTCTATCAGATCTGAAAGTTTCATTAAAATCGACCGAGCCGTTTTCGAGAACTCGCGTGCACAAAATTTGTAAGAAAAAAAAAGAAAAAAAATAATAATAATATGGAAAAAGAAACAAAGCAAAAACAATAAGGTCTTCCGTTGGAAACGGAAGACCTTAATAACTAGACACGATCTCGTTGCGAGCAACGAGGAGGTCTTCCGTCCGATTTTAAGAAGGTGATATGACATCATCGACTTAGATTTTCGACAAGAAAACATGATCTTTAAAAAGGAGTGGAGTACTTATGCTTTTCTGCATCGCTTTTTTAAGGTCTCTTACGCTGCTATTTTAAAAACTAGCATTTCTTCCAATTGAGATAGACACGATTTAAGTTTTTACTTCTGACTCCTAAAACACCTAGTTAGTAAACGCACGAGTAAATAATGATATTGTTAGGATATATAAACGTATTATACCTAATTTTCCTTTTATAACCTTCACAAAATATCTCTCAGTAAACAGCTACAGATAAAAGATTTTAGTTCCCTCTGGTTCCCTAATTTGAGGGACCAGCCCCTTTTTCTTATATATCAAATGAAAGGTCATTTAACTCTAGACACATTTTGTTCAGCAAGTGTTTGGAAATCCGTTACCGTTTTAAAGATATACGGCAAAGATCGTTTTAGGGGCCGATCCCTTATCTCCTTAGAGGGCCATTTAACGAAATTTGAACATTGCATATTGTTTAGTACATCATTTTGAAGATCTTTCCTTTTATAGTGCATTTCAAAATATTTTTCCTTTCTAAGATATGGGTGATCAAAATTTTGGATTTTTGACCCCTAAAAACCCCTAATTTCGTAGCACATGATAAAATCATTATATTGATTGGATACCTAACTGTAAGACAAACATATTTGCTTCTATAACCTTATACAAAATATCCCTCAGTAAACGACTATAAATAAAAGACTTTAGAGCCCTCTGGTCCCCTAATTTAAGGATCCATCCCCTTTTTCTTGATATCAAATGAAAGGTCATTTAACTCTAAACACATTTTGTTCTACAAATGTTTAGAAATTCGTTACCGTTCTTGAATACATGCATATTGGACAAAACATTTTAGGGGCCGACCCCTAATCTCCTTATAGGGGCCGTTTAACGAAATTTTGAAGGTTGCATATTGTTAAGTGCATCATTTTGAGCAACTTTCCGTCTATACTGCATTGCAAAATATTTTTCCTTTCTAAGATATGGGTGATCAAAATTTTGGACTTTTGGCCCCTAAAAACCCCTAATTACATAACACATGATAAAATAATTTCATTGCTTGGATGAAGAACTGTAAGATAAACATATTGGCTTCTATAACCTTTCACAAAATATCTCTCAGTAAAGTGCTACAGATAAAAGACTTTAGAGCCCTCTGGTCTCCTAATTTGAGGGGCCAGCCCCTTTTTTCTTGATATCAATCTCAAGGTCCTTTAATTCTAAACACATTTTGTTCAACAAGTGTTTAGAAATTCGTTACCGTTCTTGAGTTATATGGGAAAAAATATTTTAGGGGCCGACCCCTTATCTCCTTATAGGGGCCGTTTAACGAAATTTTGAAGGTTGCATTTTGTTAAGTACATCATTTTGAGCAACTTTCCTTCTATACTGCATTTCAAAATATTTTTCCTTTCTGAGATATGGGTGATCAAAATTTTGGACTTTTGGCCCCTAAAAACCCCTAATTACGTAACAAATGATAAAATCATTACATTGCTTGGATAAATAACTGTGAGATAAACATATTTGCTTCTATAACCTTTCACAAAATATCCCTCAGTTAAGTGCTACAGATAAAAGACTTTAGAGCCCTCTGGTCCCCTAATTTAAGGGGCCAGCCCTTTTTTCTTGATATCAAATGAAAGGTCGTTTAAGTCTAAACACATTTTGTTCAACAAGTGTATAGAAAATCGTTACCGTTCTTGAGATATTTGGAAAAGAACGTTTTAGGGGCCGATCCCTAATCTCCTTATAGGGGCCGTTAAACGAAATTTTGAAGGTTGGATATTGTTAAGGAGATCATTTTGAACATCTTTTCTTCTGTACTGCATTTCAAAATACTTTTCCTTTCTGAGATACGGGTGATCAAAATTTTGGACTGTTGGCCCCTAAAAACCCCTAATTACGTAACACATGATAAAATCATTACATTGCTTGGATAAATACTTGTGAGATAAACATATTTGCTTCTATAACCTTTCACAAAATATCCCTCAGTAAAGGGCTATAGATAAAAGACTGTAGAGCCCTCTGGTACCCTAATTTTATGGGCCAGCCCCTTTTTCTTGATATCGAATGAAAGCTCTTGTAAATATAAACTTTTATTACATTACATGTCTTAACAAAATATTTTTCAGAAAAGAGATTAACGAAGAAAACCAGAAAAATTTACGACGTTTTTTTAGTCTAAATTTTCGGGACCAGGCGAGCTTTAACGCTTTTTGAGCATGACAAATATGAATGCCAAATAACACATCTACAATCTCTTGTCTACAATCCCTGAAAGTTTGAACTCCATATCTTTTACCGTTTAGGAGTAGATCCCTGGACAAGCCAACCCTCTGAAAATCGCTAAAACGTCATTATCTCAAGAACGGAAATGACGTCATCAAAATAAAAAAATGTATATTAAGTTAAGATTAATATCTAGCAGATCTGAAATTTTCATGAAAATCGGCGGAGCCGTTTTTGAGAAATCGCGGGCACAAAATTTGTAAGAAAAAAAAAGAAAAATAATAATAATAGGGAAAAAGAAACCGTACGAAAACAATAAGGTCTTCCGTTGGAAACGGAAGACCTTAATAATAATAGGGAAAAAGAAACCGTACGAAAACAATAAGGTCTTCCGTTGGAAACGGAAGACCTTAATAATAATAAGAAAAGTGAAAAAGAAACAATAGAATAATAGAAGGGTCTTCCGCTGAAGACGGAAGACCCTAATAACAATAAGAAAAGTGAAAAAGAAACAATAGAATAATAGAAGGGTCTTCCGCTGAAGACGGAAGACCCTAATAATAATAATAAAACATTACAATCACTATAAGGTCTTCCGTTGGAAACGGAAGACCTTAATAAAAAACATTACAATCACTATAAGGTCTTCCGTTGGAAACGGAAGACCTTAATAAAAAACATTACAATCACTATAAGGTCTTCCGTTGGAAACGGAAGACCTTAACTAGATCTCTAGCCGACAAAATTGACTTTTAAAAATCGTAAACGGACGATAACTTCCGACCGGAAGTGAATTTTTAAAAATCGATCAGAAAACATCAACTTCAGATAAATGCGCGTATATCTTGAAAATTTGAACTAGATCGATGCAGTAATCTCCGAGAAATCGTCTGCACAAAATCGGTAAGAAAAAAAAGAATAATAACTAGACTCTTGTTGCTATAGCAACAAAATGGTCTTCCGTTCCTCGTTTTTTGTTTATTTAACATCGCATAAATGACTTTTGAAAAGATCCATACTAAAATAATTATTCTATGTAAAATAACTACAAAAGCTAAAATAAAGTTAATTTTTTAAGTGCTTCCGGTGACGACCGGAAGTTACGCCGAACAAAAACAAAATAGTGTAAACACATCTACATATATAGGTCTATCTTCCTGCAAAATTTGATTGTTCAAGTCATTACCATATTTGAGATCTCCAGGTGTCAAGTTTTTTGTTTTGGGACAGGAAACGGACAAACGGAAGTACTCAGTGAAAATTTAAAGTTGGTAGTTCTTATGCATTTGACAACAGACTTTATCGCCTATCAATTTCTCTAAAATTGGCAAAGAAAATCAGTTAAACTTATAAACAGCTTGATTTGTTTGAACTCTTCCGGTGTGGACCGGAAGTGACGGCCAACAAAATAAAGGCAGTTAAACACATCTTCAGTCAAATGTCCTATCATCATGAAAGTTTCGTTTCTTGATCACTTATACTTTTTGAGATCTCGCGGGTACAAAATTTATTTTTAAAAAGCTACCTGAGATATTTGAGATATCTCACCGGAAGTGGAATTTTACTGTTGATTGAACATCGCTTAGATGGCATAAATAAAGATTTATACTTATATATTCATTTTTTGTAAATTAAATTAAATACGTAAAAAATTTTTTTTTGAAGTGCTTCCGGTGACGACCGGAAGTTACGACGAACAAAACAAAATAGTTTAAACACATCTACACATATAGGTCTATCATCCCACAAAGTAAGAATGTAAAAGTCCTTGTCGTTTTTGAGATCTCGAGGTGACAAGCTTCTTTGTCGCGGGACAGGAAACGGACGACAGGAAATGATTTTTGAAAAATGAAAAAAACGCCT